>VONZ01000244.1:0-600000 GCA_012976165.1 Labeo catla
TAAAAGTTACAGTGATTATAACAGGAGTATATGCTTAACTTGCGCTAGAGTAGACTAACGTCATGGACAAACATGTTAAACCTGTGAAACCAGAATGTGATTTGTCCTAACCGCAGACATGAAACAAAAACTTTTTTTTATTATATTCTATATTGATATTAATAATCCATTATTACAATATAAAAAGCAATAATCTACAATAATGCTTTATATCATAATATTCCAGCCCTTTGAGCTCCTGTTTTTTACATGTGTAATTTAGATACAATTTTAAACTGTCTATTGTTATTGAAAACAGTTTAAAATATTGATTAAAATAATTGGGTAAATCTAAGTATTTGACATTAAAGACAACATAGTACAGTGATTATAATAATACGCTAATTATAAACATTACCCACACAAATGTAAAAAATGCTCCTGGAAATCAATTCCAATATACACTACTCTTCAAAACTTGAATTAGTGTTTTTTTTTTTTTTTTTAATGTTTCCAAGAAAAGTCTCTGTGTTATTTATTCAACAAAGGGAAAACTAATGTTGTGATTCTTAATGTTTTTGTGGATTCTTTGATGAATAGTTAAAGATCAGTTTGAGAAGAAGATCCCATAGAGTAACACAGTGACAGTGGAAATTTGTTACATGCAGTATAGTTCGGTGGCCATTATACACAAATATCTTGACCACGGATCATCCAGAAGTGGTTGGATGATTTAAATGTAGTGTTTTTTTTTTATTTTCTTTGGTCTCTGTATGTATTATGTCGAAATGTAACACTTTCCTGTTCCTCTTCAAGGTTCCTGCGTTCAAACCTTCTGAAAACAGGCGCAAGAAGAATTTACAGGCCGTCCACAGGAGCAGTGATGCTCCTAGCTGCTATTCATACATGTGACCAGGTTTGCTGGTTTTGTTTTCTAAATAAGATCCTTAAGAATGTGCCCTACTGTAAATTAAGTAGCAGCACACATATCCTTCTCGGTTCATTTTAAAAAGTGTGTCACAATAAATAATAACATAATGACAGTGTTGTATAGGTACATTATTGTACCATAAATTGTAAATAAGCACTGACAGTAGCTCGACAAGTACGTCAAAGGTTTAAATGCTTCTTAATGACCCCTATTTAACATATGTTAGATGTGTAGTCTAAACATGCAGATGATCTCGGTTGATGTATTGAAGAATTTATTGCTGTCATAAAACCAACCCAGGCTTATCAAAAAAAACACTCAAAATGTACCTGAAATAGTTGAAATAGCAGTTTGTATTTCTTCTCACACAAATTATGATTATGGGGCAGATTATCTGTTAACAAAAGTCTTTATTTTCCTTGCAAAATACTATGTTAGGACCTTCTCTGACATAGTAAACTTTCTCGGTAGCTCACCTGGTACATCTGGTGAAACACAAGCCATGATAAAAGAGCTCAAAGCCTTGTAGGAGCAAGCTAAAATTACATGGCTGTTCCTTTTGTTATTACTGTCAGTTAGGCTTTAGTAAAGGTAGTACGTTAATTTTAAACACAATGGAGCATTAACCTTTTAAACTTTTCTTTTTTTGCCAAGCAATTTAGTGATATAATGTTTGTTTTGTCAACAGGTTGATGCTTACGGGTTCATGACCCCTGACTACACTTTGTATTCGGACCACTACTATGACAAACAGCGACATCAAGTGCATTTCTATTCCAATCATGACATGCGAATGGAAATGAGGTTGTGGCAAGAGCTGCATAAAGCCGGTCTGATGAATCTCTTCATGCGTTAATAAGCACAAATGGATGGATGCCACACATTGTATAGAGTGTTTTTTATTGACTGAACTAAAAAGCAACATCTGGGAGGCATTTGCAGGACAAACGTGTTGTTCTCCCCTCTGTAAGGAAAAGTTCATGTTGTTGTTCAACAGCAAACTACGTACAGAAACTACGTAGTGAGTATTTTGGATTGATTGTCTTTTGAGTCAGTTCATGAGAGAGAAATGGCTGCTGGATGTGTGTTAGGGAGAGGCCTTTTAAACATGTATAGAGTTCAGGAATAACTGAATAACTCTTGTGTTCTTGGCCACTATTTGTTCACACATATTGAGTCATTTCAGACCAAGGCCAGACAGGATGAATCACGGGAAACGTACAAAGATTCTGTAATATGTGCCTTAAGACTTCTCAAATGATTGACTTAATCATTTGTGAAAAAATGAGACTTTGAAAGGTTCAGAGAATTACGCTAAGTGAAAAATCATCTACCAAAGAGAATATTTTTAAATGATTTTATTTTTATTTTTAATACGGTGTCTTGAGTATAAATGTTTATAGGTGGTCCATTCAGAATGCACCTGATGCCATGCCACATCATGTGTATATCAAGAAGGGTTTTGCCTTTTTAAAAAACTTTTTTTTTACATGTACAGCTTAACTTTACTTGGAAGCTTTAAAGTGCAATATGTGCGTTCACAAGCTGTTTCAATCAAAATGTGAATTTCTTTTGTGATTTAATTGATCCTGCTATGGTCTGTTTGGTTATGTGTTGTTGCTATCCCTTGACTGTATTTAAGAAAAAAAAAAATAATAATAATTTAACTGCTTTGCTCACTTTGGGCAAAATAACTGGTTTATAGATTTACCACACTGCTGGTTAGAGTTCCAAAATCACTCCACTTTTATAAAACAGTTAAGGACTAAACATTGAAAGATTGAAAGATGGTCTTACAGCACAGTGTATTTTTAAGCACAGAATAAATATTTTGAAATGATGGTGTTGGTTATAAATGATATGCCTCCATTTTGTCTCAGAATGCTGTGGATGTGGCCTTATTTATTGTGTGGAAATCAAGTTTGGTTTAAAAAGAACTTTGGTTAGTCATATTAGTTACCTTAAAGGATTTTTTTTTTTTGAAAATAGGCTCATTGTCCAACTCCCCTAGAGTTAAAAAGTTGAGTTTTACCGTTTTCGTATCCATTCAGTCAATTTCCGGGTCTGGTGGTAGCACTTTTAGCATAGCTTAGCATAGATCATTGAATCCGATTAGGCCGTTAGCATCTCGCTCAAAAATGACCATATATAATGACGATATTTTTCCTATTTAAAACTTGACTCTTCTGTAGTTACATCGTGTACTAAGACTGACACAAAATGAAAAGTTGCGATTTTCTAGGCTGATATGGCTAGGAACTAGACTCTCATTCCGGCGTAATAATCAAGGAACTTTGCTGCCGTATCATGGGTCCAGCAGGCGCAATGATATTACGCAGCGCACAAGTTTGTGTAGATGCAGAGTTGGCGGCTGCGTAATATCATTGCGCCGAAATGAGAGTATAGTTCCTAGCCATATCGACCTAGGAAATTGCAATTTTTAATTTTTCATCCATCTTTGTACACGATGTAATTACAGAAGTGTCAAGTTTTAAATAGAAAAAATATCAAAACTCTTTGGTTATTTTTGAGCGAGATGTCTTATCGGATTCAATGATCTATGCTAAGCTATGCTAAAAGTGCTACCACCAGACCCGGAGATTGGCTGAATGGATACGAAAACTCAACTGTTTAACTCTAGGGGAGTTGGAAAATGAGCCTATTTTCAAAAAAGCGGAGTGTTCCTTTAAGGGTTTAGACTGATATCTCTGCCCAGCATGCTTTTAGTTTTTATCTCTATTGTGTATATATGTTTCTGTGTACCTAAAGGGAGAGCTGGCATAATGTCAATTTGCTTATAGGAGCTAAATATTTGCACCACCTTAAACAGTGTGCATTCAGGGCTTAATAATATTGTCACTTCTGTAAGAAATATTTGGTTTTCATCACATCTCTGGCTCAAAGATAAACACTGTCTGAGAACACAATGTACAATAATATCCCTAAACCACCTGTCAGCACGCCATAAAACTAAACTTTGTTTAGATTTTAATATATATTAAATTTAAGGAAAACTATTTAAGCATATATATTTAAGCATATAAACTATATTGTATGCTTTTAAATGATTAGTTCACTCCCAGAATAAAAATTTCCTGAAAATTTCCAGATTATTGAATCCGATTAGACCGTTAGCATCTCGCTCAAAAATAACCAGTGTTGGGAAGGTTACTTTGGAAATGTAATAGGTTACAGATTACAAGTTACTTGATTTAAAATGTAATAAGTAGTGTAACTTTTCAATTACTTTATTAAAGTAATGTAACATTACTTTTAGTTACTTTTTGATTACTTTTTTAACTTTCTAGTATTTTCAACTGTTAATCATTTTGAAACATTTAAACCAGGCAGAGTTAACCTTACAGTAGCACTCAACACTGATTACTGTCAGACTTTCAAAATCCTTTATCACTTGAATGAAGATTATAATAAGTAAGGGATAACATACATCTTTATTTTGCGATAACAACTGGCTGAATGTACATTATCTCACTTATTACACAGCTGCTTGATAGATTATTTAGATGTTTTGTGGCAAAGTTATTAGACACGAAACATTGATCTGAGTTTAAATATTTGAACACAAAGCTTCTATGAAAAAATCAGTTGCTAGCAAATGTCAAGTTCAAACTATACACAGGGATAGAGTGCAGTCATACCAGTTTTCTTACACAACATTTCACCACATAAATAATTAAGTAGTAGTACTAGTTTGTTAGTTATTCTATAATCCATTACAATGTACAAAAAAAAATAAAAAATGGCAGCAGCTGCATTTGTATGAAACAGTAGAGCCCACAATACCAGGACGACAGAATTAAGAAATTGTACACATAATATTGAATTAAGCTTTAATATTTTATTAGCTAACCAAACGCAAAGCTTCCACCAAGAAAAATTATCAAGCATATAGCACTGACTTAAGTTAATTTTTGGGCTTTTTATGCCTTTTATTGTAATAGGACAGTAGAGAGATGACAGGAAAGAGCTGGGAGGAGAGAGTGGAGCGGGATCGGCAAAGGACCTCGAGACGGGAATCGAACTCGGGTCACCATGAGTGCAGTTGCTATATGTCATAACAAGATCATAACATAAATAACATCATAACAAGAAATAGTTTAATAGCTATGATACTGGGTTTGAAATCAAATGTTTGCATAGTTATGACAGAAAACACTAGCATATAACAATGCCTTGGAAAAAACAATCTTAAAAAATAAAGTTTATGCATAAACCCAAATAGGAAATAAAACAGTTATCGAATAAGCATGTGTCCTATTCTGTCCTAAACTCCTAAAACATTGGTGTCTCATTTTAGAGCAGTCAATGCAATTTAAAAGAAGTCAATTAAATCTGTAAGTGAAGGTGGGTGTGTGAAAAAATTCAGATGTAATCCCCTTTGTAATCACTCGCATTTTTCAAAAGTAACTGTAATTTAATTACATATTTTTTCTCAGTAACTGTAACTAATTACAACTACATTTATTTTGTAATTAAATCACGTAATTCCGTTACATGTAACTAGTTACTCCCCAACACTGAAAATAACCAAGGACTTTCGATATTTTTCCTATTTAAAACTTGACTCTTCTGTAGTTACATCGTGCACAAAGACGGATGAAAAAGTAAAAGTTGCGATTTTTAGGTCGATATGGCTAGGAACTATACTCTCATTTCGGCGCAATGATATTACGCAGCCGCCAACTCTGCATCTACACAAACTTAGTGCCGGTCACTTTTGGGCGCTGCGTAATATCATTGCGCCTGCTGGACCCATGGTACGGCAGCAAAGTTCCTTGATTATTACGCTGGAATGAGAGTCTAGTTCCTAGCCATATCAGTCTAGAAAATCGCAACTTTTCATTTTCCGTCAGTCTTAGTACAAGATGTAATTACAGAAGAGTCAAGTTTTAAATATGAAAAATATCGTCATTATATATGGTCATTTTTTTAGCGAGATGCTAACGGTCTAATCAGATTCAATGATCTATGCTAAACTATGCTAAAAGTGCTACCACCAGACCCGGAGATTGGCTGAATGGATTCGAAAATGGTAAAACTCAACTGTTTAACTCTAGGGGAGTTGGAAAATGAGCCTATTTTCAAAAAAGCGGAGTGTTCCTTTAAGGGTTTAGACTGATATCTCTGCCCAGCATGCTTTTAGTTTTTATCTCTATTGTATATATGTTTCTGTGTACCTAAAGGGAGAGCTGGCATAATGTCAATTTGCTTATAGGAGCTAAATATTTGCACCACCCTAAACAGTGTGCATTCAGGGCTTAATAATATTGTCACTTCTGTAAGAAATATTTGGTTTTCATCACATCTCTGGCTCAAAGATAAACACTGTCTGAGAACACAATGTACAATAATATCCCTAAACCACCTGTCAGCACGCCATAAAACTAAACTTTGTTTAGATTTTAATATATATTAAATTTAAGGAAAACTATTTAAGCAAATATGTATGCTTTTAAAGGATTAGTTCACTTCCAGAATAAAAATTTCCTGATAATGCCTGTTTTTCCGTCGAAAAGAAAGGTTTTTAAGGAAAACATTCCAGGATTTTTCACCATATAGTAAACTTAAATGGAAGCCAACAGGTTAAAGGTCCAAATTGTAGTTTCAGTGGAGCTTCAAAGCGCTCTACATGATCCCAGCTGAGGAATAAGTGTCTTATATAGTGAAACGATTGGTCATTTTCTGAAAAAAAAAAACATTTCTATACTTTTAACCACAGATGCTGATCTTGCACTGGAAAGTCATGGGCGATTAGTTCTTCGTCTGTGTACTTCAGTTCAAAAAGTTCCATCTCATTTTCTCTTCCAATTTCAAAATCGTTCTACATCGTTGATTTAGCTTTTTTGTAAAGAGTGTTTGACTTTCTTTGCACATTTGCTTTGTCAACACTGGGTCAGTATTCCACCTACGTGGAACCATCACCATCATCAGGCTTCTGCTGTTTGCTCTCAGTGTTCAAGAATAGGTGAGTCATGTGTTTTAATATCAGTAAAAGAGAAAACGTTTTAACGATGAGACAACCCTATTTTAAAGCCTAATTTGCAGCTCCTACACTCTTCTGCCATCTAGTGTTGAATGCTCGCAGTTGCAGCCATATTCACTACATGAATAATACGTGCATATTTCCGTTTAATGCGCTTTTGTAATTAATGGTTGAATTATAGGACCTGAACACGAAGAAACTGAATCTGGTTTGTTTACTTCCGATTTCGAGATGTCCATCTCTATCTATGTCTGCTGACTGCATAATGGCCTGTGTGTCTTCAATTGACAGGGGTGCCTGGGGCACAGAACATTGACAAAATAGGGAGAGAGATCTTGTTCGGCCTGAGATGATGTCTGGATGCACAAATAGACTGACTATGTAAAGGTGGGCTGTGAATGCTTACGAAATTACAATCATGTGATGAATTTCACACTGATAAATGACAGCATGTGGGTGAGGTGTTTCTCAGCCCGCTTTCTTCATCTATTTACACTCACTGTTCTCTGCTGTGTCTTTATTCAGAGACTTAAAGTCATTTTTAATAGACTCATCCTCAACCTCTGAGGATTTAAACTCTGTCATGAACTCCAGAAACCTACTGTAGTTTTCTGGTGAGAGGCAACGTCATTTCATAGCCTGAAGACATGACTGTAAAAACATTTCTCAAAATTTGTTGTAAGTGTTAAGTCGGAATTCGATGCGGTTATAAGGATAAGTCAAACAAAAAAGGAAAATGTTGGAATCACACAATTTGACACCCTTGATAACATATTATCATAGAATTTATAATCATATGTGACCCTGAAGCACAAAACCAGTCTTAAGTAGCACGGGTATATTTGTAGTAATAGCCAAAAATACATTGTATGGGTCAAATTTATCATTGTTTGTTTTATGCCAAAAATCATTAGAATAGTAAAATTCATGTTGAATGAAGATATTTTGTAAATTTCCTTCCATAACTATATAAAAACCTAATTTGGACAACTTTAAAAGCAGTTTTCTCAATGTTTTGATTTTTTTGCACCCTCAAATTCCAGATTTTCAAATATCTCAGCCTATCCTAATAAACCATACATTAATGGAAACCTTATTTATTTATTTATTTAAAAATTACCCTTGTTACTGGTTTTGAGGCCCTGGGTCGCATTTACTTTTTGACGTTTTTGCATTTATTCTTACAGGCAGCTGCTTGTATCGGAGCACCGCCCTCAAGACTATTGGGTCAAACCTAAAACAGAAATTAAATTAGAAACCAGACGTGTATTCAGGACTACATTTTTATTGTATTTATCTTAATAAATGTGGATACAAAAAAATATCCACAGCACATTATCAGTTTCATTAAGGCACTGTCCAGTAAATCGTATACTTACAATGCAGTTAATTCTCACATTGTTGCCTCATCTGGAAATTGATCAGTGTCTTTCTCACTCAGATTCACCGTCATGCCCAGAGCACCTTCATCTGCAGTCCAAAGCCATCTGCTGTTATGTCAGCTGGAAGTCATTTGGAAGTTTTAGTAGGTTGGTATCAGAATAGATAGAGCAACATTTAGCTCCAGTAACCCTCTCTACATGCTTGTGTAAGCATAAAGCCTTCAGTAATAATAACTGAGGCGGATATGTCATGTCTAAATGAGTGTTTGCAGGACGGATGTTTTAATAATTGTAATGATCATTAACTCTCACCATTTGAATAATGAGGGAAATGAAGTCTTGTGTCTATGGCTCTTCTGAGAGGCAGCATCTTGGTTCCCCAAAGGCACAATTTTGCAGTATGACTCATGTGAATGAAGCAAAAGTGTGACCTTAAAAGACCTGCTCGGAGACCAGACAGAAACAGCACTGTCGCTCTTGTTTTACCAACAAATAACCTGTGAATTTCTGCAATTACAGACTGTTCTTTGATCATCTGCCATCATTTATAACCTCTCTGTATCTTAAAGGAACAGTTCACCCAAAAATTAAAATTAGCTAAAGATGTACTCACCCTCAGGCCATCCAAGATGTAGATAAGTTTGTTTCTTCATGTGAACAGATTTGGATAAATGTACTGCATCACTTGCTCACCACTGGATCCTCTGCAGTGAATGGGTACCGTCAGAATGAGAGTTCAAACAGCTGGACTCTCATATAATATAATGTATTATATATAATGTATATAATATATCCATGATTAAGATGTTTTTAACTTCAAACTAGCTAAAACATAAGTCCTCTATCCATAATATTGCTTTTTCCACTAAAAATTAGGAGAGAAATATGCACAGATCAAGCACCGTTTAACTTGTTCTAAAGAAATGTGTTGGTGCATTTTATAACAGTTTAACGTTAAAATGCCTTTATGGTGGATTCGATTCTTACACAGCTTTTCACTTTTTAAGAAGCTGTTTGAATCCCCATTCTGATGGCACCCATTCACTTCAGAGGATCTAGTGGTGAGCAAGTGATGTAATGCTAAATTTCTCCAAATCTGTCATGATGGAAAAAACAAACTCATTTACATCTTGGATGGCCTGAGGGTGAGTAAGTAAAATTTTTCATTTTTTGGATAAACTATTCCTTTAACTGTCCAGCACCAGCACTTCTCTATTTTTGGCCTGAGGTTAATACAACAGAAGCTGTTGTTATTTGTATTGGAAATGTGCCTAAAATAAGCAGTAAATGATTTCACTGGCTATTTATAGTCAGTTATAAAGAGTGAGGAATCTTATTCTTTGTCATATTCGTGGTGTTATGCAATGGGAGTTACATAACAGAGCTATAAGCAGTAACGTGCATTTATTAGCCTTCTCTTGGTTTTTTCCTCACATTCAGAAGTTGAATTCCCCCAGTCTATTAGTGGATCACGAGAGTCTGTGCAAAAATAAATCGAGCTGATTTAGTGGCTGTTTTGCTCTCCCGTGTTTCGCCTCCAGCTCTAGACTTCAGAAATGACAGCTGTGATAGCTGTTCACACACATACACCTTGATGTGCATTAGGTTGTGCTCCTGTGTATAATCACTTTACTGCGTGTCCAGCTTTTGGTTGGCTGTTGCAGTCGGTTAAAGAAGAAGCATGTAATCGAGTTAGATGGCTGTTTGCCACACAGCCAAGTGGATCAGAACAGAAGAGGGAAGATGACAAATGGGGGAAAAGGCTAAAGAACACTCGGGGGGCTTTCTGGTTTAAATTAAACATCCTAAGACACGGCAATTTATTATGTAAGCTGTTATGACTCACAACATGAAGATGCATGCTGAAAGAAATGAAATTTCTACTTTTAGAAATGTATTTATGCCTCATGTTGAAAAAACACAGCATTTATCATAGCTGTCACAATATGCAATTTAATCACACGTCATGTTGTACCATCAAAGCTGCGTTTAAAAAAAGACTTGCATGTGTGTTTAAGTGCATATACTGATTGGCCTCCTCTCTGAGAGACGTTCTCTCTGTATAATCTACTGAAGCTCTCGGATCAAACTCAGCTTTGCTCAGATGGTCGTGAGCACACTAGAGATTCTCAGAGATGCTTTTAAACCTGTTGAGCAACTCATTATTTATATCTGAGAGCTCCAGCAGAGCAGAATTTCAAAAGCGTTGTAGTCATTACACCTACTGAGAGCCATTTCATTGAAAATATCTCCACATCTTTGCTTCTGTATAGGAAATATTGAATGCAGTGTTGCAGTTTTGCAATAATGGTGTCTGTAATTGGCTATTATTGTCTTCTTTGCTTTAAAATGTGGCATAATGCACTAATCAAGCATAATGGATTTGACTTTGAGAGACAGTTAGTCAGTTGCAGTCAGTGCAACTTTCTATAACAATCAAGTGTCTACACTGAAAGCGAGTGGCATGAGGAAACTTGACCAAAAAAATTATAATCAGGGATGCTGCACGGCACAACAAATCCCCTACAGTAAACTGTTGCTTCGTTCTATTTATGATGTTCTAACACACTACAAATGATCTTTAATGGTTGCTTTGTAATGCTTTGTACGGCTGTAATGCTTGCTTTTACAGTAATAACAGGACAGAAATAAATAAAAACACTTTTACCGAAGACTGCTATGTTTAATCACCACAGGCTCACTTTGTACGGCTGTAATGCTTGCTTTTACAGAAATAACAGCACAAAAATAATTTAAAACACTTTTACCGAAGACTACTCTGTTTAATCACCACAGGATCCTGGAATTTGAGAGATGTTTTTTTTTTTTTAATTATTAAAAAAGTCTTAGATGTTCATGCTTTAGAGTTTTTACTTTCAATAATTTTAAAGCATTCTTGTTTAATAGAAGAATTACAGTTTTTAAAAAAAAAATCAATAATAAAATCTTCCTGATCCCTTCCTGAACTTTTTATTAGAAGTGTATATCAGAGTACAAAGGTATTAGTATTTAATTACTGTACCATAGTAAAGTCAAAGTATTTTCTAATGGTGTTGAATGTGGAAGTCCATTTCCTCCACTGAATAAAAAATAAAAAAGGGTAACTGTGACTTTTTAACCCACAATTCTGACTTTTCTCACAATTGCGAATTTAAATCTCATAACTCTGACTTTTTTTCTCAGAATTGTGAGAGATAAACTTTCAACTGCGAATTATAAGAATTGCAGGATACAAACTTGCAAATCTGACTTTTTTTCTCAGAATTGTGAGATATAAACTCGCAATTGCGAGTTATAAAGACAGAATTGCAAGATACAAACTTGCAAATCTGAGAAATAACTTTTTCTGACTTTTTTTCTCAGAATTGCGAGTTTATATCTTGCAATTGAATTGCGAGATACAAACTTGCATTTGTGAGAGAGATTTCAGAATTGTGACTTTATACCATGCAATTCTGACAAATGCGAGTTTGTGTCACACATTTTTGAGAAAAAAAGTCAGAATTATGAGATAAAAAGTCTCAATAAAGTCAACAAGAAAATATTTACATTAACAATACACATTTTGGTCTAAATTTAAATCTTATTTTAAATGTATGTCTTGCAGAGGTAAAATGGGTTGCCAGTACGATTTTGTGTTAATATTGCATGCTAACTGACTGTATTTATTGTTTCACATACATTATCACTTCACTGTTATGCATTTAGCCCTCAGAAACATGCAGCTATCAGACTAAATATCTTTGTCAGACTATAAATGGTACACACCTTTCATGAAAACATAAAGAAATTACCATGGCAACAGAAGATAATAAACAGTACAAGAATTATTTTTTCGCAGCTTGTTTTGCTAATATTTTCCAAGGATGCCAATGAAGGACACTGTATGTATAAGCTCATGTGAGTGTTATTGGTGTGTGCATTAAACTTTGTGTAAAGGTCGAGCCCTTCAGCTTGTGTGGACAGTTCATAGGAGGCTAATATTGTTTAATTATTTCGAGCTCAAGTCTAATTATTTGATGTTAACATTATTCTGGGTTTATGGCTCCCTGGTGGAAACTTGACTTCTGAAGGCATTAGTTGTTGGTTGAGGCTATTTAGTCTACTCTGGATATTTAAGACCATGCTGGACTCTCAGATCAATTAAGGAACATCTGTTCTTTTCCCTCTTGTGTGGCATTATTTACAGCTGATTCTAAACTGGGGGTCATGCAGCTAAAATGTTCGTGTTCATGATTATAGTCAGTGTAGCCTAATGTGTTTTATGGAATACCTGGTAAATCTCATGTGGACAAACTATATGCTCACACTTCCTCCTTCGCTCCTGGTCTCTCCCACTTATACATTGTTAATATTTCAGTCAATGTGACTAGCCAGTAACTAATCCAATTTTGGAGGGAGGTCTCCTGTCTGAGCACTCTTTAAAAGGTTGTGTTTCAGCTCCAATGCACTCATAGTGAGAATGATTATTTAGATAACAAGTAAATGCACATACTATGCATTTGTGCACCACCAGCTATATCAGTTTCTCATGTGCTTAAAAACGTGTTGTCTAAATGTCCAAATGATTGAAAATGGTTTTGTGAAAATACATAAAAAATAATAATTATGCACCACAGGATAAAAATTTGTATTTGTGACTTTATGTGTATTTCAGGGCCGATACTGATAACGATTATTACAGATCAGGTAGACCAACAACCGATATATATATCCGGTGTAAAAATGAAAATCAGTGTCAAAATGAAGAATAACAAGGCCTCTGACAAAAACTTTCTTTAAATGTTTTTGAATTATTTTATCAGCAAATCGGTTTTGAAAATGACCGATACCAATAACCATAAAAATGCTTAATTTCAGGCCCGATACTGATACCGATTATTACAGATCAAGCAGACCGATAACTGATATTTTGCACCGATATTTATATATATATATATGTCTGGTTCAAAAATAAAGATTAATGTGAAAATGAAGAATAACAAGGCCTCTGACATTAAATGTTTTTAAATGATTTTATTGGCAAATCAGTTTTGCAAATGACCAATACTGATAACCAGGCCTTGGTGAGTATATGTAACAGTGTCAGTCGCCAGTTGGGAGGAAAAACTTTTACGAAATATAACAGTGCAATGTAGTGATAACAACAGTCAGTTTTTAAAGAGATTCACTGATTCAGACGTAAGCGAATAAAATAATCTTTTCAGAAGACAAGATCATCGCGATTAACTGTTCTGTCATTAGCGAAAAGACAGAATCAAATAATAGGATACAAAGGGACTGATAAGCAGTGTGATAACCAGCTTGTTTCTAGATACGGATCTAATAGCTTTTACCTGAGAAGATATTGCTGCTTCATTTCGGAAGATTACCTTTTCCCTTATTTATTCTTCATAACCCGAGAATTTGGCGACACACACCTGGGGTTACGCCACCTAAACGTTGCAGTGAAGTATAGTTTGAAAGGTTGTGCGTTCGTTTGTATGCATACACTGAGCCACTTCAGACAACTCACCAGTGAGGCTTCAACAGACAAAACACGCACAATTATAACAAAATGCGTGATTTTGGTGAGTTGCCTCATAAATGTAGTGTTACATTAATTATGAAGTCTTAAATGACTGCAAAGAGTTATCGGATATGTGTCAGATCCGCGTCATGTGCATCACCTTTTGAAGAGACAGCGCTGATTTTAAAATAAAACCTGCTGAAGTCTGTTATTGATGCAAATCAAAGAAAAAAGAAAAAGAGAAATCACTCGACTGCTCTAGTCGCTGATTAACTTTTGTAGCTTGAATAAAGATTAACCTGTATAGTTTATGCATATACAATTTATAGTTTATGTGAAGATTGTTTTAAAATGTTTTAAAAGTATTAAATGTTAAAAATAATGGCTTTCAATTATATTGTAACGTTGAATGGCTATAATTAATAGGTATATTTAAAGGAATAATGCAATAAATAGATATAAAAACATGTAAATATATTTAGTCATTGTAGTAGTAATAACTGATAAATGAGTAAATGGTTGGTAAATTTGATCACGTCACAGGCCATTGGCAGGTGTGGCAAAAAGTTAGTTTTAGGCCCTGCCAATAACCATAAAAATGCTTAATTTCAGGACCGATAGTGATACCGATTATTACAGATCAAGTAGACAGATAACCGATATTTTGCACTGATATATATGTCTTGTTCAAAAATGAAAATGAATGCCAAAATAAAGGGTAATAAGGGCTCTGACAAAACTTTCTTTAAATGCATTTAAATATTTTTATCAATAAATTGGTTTTAAAAATTACTGATAACCATAAAAATGCTTAATTTCAGGACCGATACTGATTATGACAGACCAAGTAGACAGATAACCAATATTTTGAACTGATATATATGTCTGATGTAAAAATAAAAATTTATGTCAAAATGAAGAATAATAAGGGCTCTGACAAAACCTTTCTTTAAATGCTTTTAAATTATTTTATCAGAAAACTGGTTTTGAAAATGAGCGATAACCAT
This sequence comes from Labeo catla, assembly GCA_012976165.1. Classification (NCBI taxonomy): domain Eukaryota; kingdom Metazoa; phylum Chordata; class Actinopteri; order Cypriniformes; family Cyprinidae; genus Labeo; species Labeo catla. The sequence continues at coordinate 14,813 of VONZ01000244.1, forward strand.
AAAAATGCTTAATTTCAGAACCGATACTGATACCAATTATTAGATCAAGTAGACCGATAACTGATGTTTTGCATATGTGCACATATGTGTCTGGTTCAAAAATGAAAATGAATGTCAAAATAAAGAGTAATAAGGGCTTTGAAAAAACTTTCTTTAAATGCATTTAAAAAATGTTTTATCAATAAATCAGTTGTGAAAATGACCGATAAAATATAAAAATGCTTAATTTCAGGACCAATACTGATACCGATTCTAACAGACCAAGTAGACAGATAACCAATATTTTGAACCGAAATAAATGTCTGATGTAAAAATAAAAATTTATGTCAAAATGAAGAATAATAACAAGACCTTGGCTCTGACAAGACCTTTTTTTAAATTTAAATTATTTTATCGCCAAATTGGTTTTGAAAATGAGCGATAACCATAAAAATGCTTAATTTCAGGACCAATACTGATACCGATTATTACAGATCAAGTAGACCGATAATTAGAATTTTGAACCGATATATACATCTGGTGAAAAAATAAAAATTAATGTCAAAATGAAGAGTAATAAGGGCTCTGACAAAAACTTTCTTTAAACGCTTTTAAATTATTTTATAGGCAGATTGGTTTTGAAAATGACCAATAACCATAAAAATGCTTAATATTATAAAGAATTGTGAGATACAAAGTCTAATTTTTTTAGATAAAAAGTTGCAAGTAGTTTTTTTTTCTTATTTATGGTGGAAAAAGGCTTTCCATATTTAAAAAATAAATAAATAAATAAATAAAACCTGTAGGATTGTGAAATTTTGTAATTTAAAATAACTAAAATATTTTCATTATTTTTATTCTTGTGGTGGAAAAGCTGATTTTTTTCAGTCTTCAGTGTCACATGAAATATATGTTGAAACATGACTGCTGTGGAATGTTTTTGTACAAATACATGGTACGTGGCTTTTTCAGGTTTATTTACTAAATAGAAAACATAATTTATTTAAAATAGAAATCTTAAAATATTAAAACATTATAAATGTCTTTACTGTTTCGGTGAAGGAAAAGCTGTCAACAAATATAAGACATTAAAAAATGATTAATGTTTGTGACATTATAAATGTCTTTACTGTTAAATACTGTAAGTATTTAGTTGTTTAAAAATCTTTACAATTCTTTCTAAACCCAAACTTTTGAATGGAACTGTACATATTTCTTTTTAATTGGAAATATAAGATATATGTAGATTGTAGTGCTTTCAAATCGATTAATTGTGATTAGTTGCATCCAAAATAAAAGTTTGTGTTGACATAATATGTGTGTACTGTGTATATTTCTATGTATATATTTAAGATGTATATAAGATATATTTAATATATTTAGGATTTGTTGTGGCATTTATTGTCGGTGCAGGCTTGAATTTGGTATGGGTCATGCCCTGATCCCATTCCTTCTCTCTCTTGCTCTATTTTCATGCTTCTTTTCTATTGTCCTCTAAATAAAAAAGGCAAAAAGACTAAAAAAAGAGAGGGAAAAAGCAAAGCAAGTCTTGTTTTTTCTGTTTTTCACCTGCAGGCATGTGAACAGAGGCAGAATTCAGCAGTGCGTATGCGAAAAGTGGGAGAGAGAAAAAAGAAAGGTGCTTTTAACATTCATCTCAGCACTGTATGAACACACTGGCTATCCACAGCGTTTCCACGGCAACCCTGACAGAGTGACATGTTGTCTCTGACAAACAGAATGCTTGACATTATGAACAAGCTTCCTGTTAGGACAACCAAACACAGTGTAGAGGGAGAGACGTTCAAGTGTCTTCAGATTTGGAAACAGGGCAGTCTTTGAAGGCGAATGCAGCTGAAGTGTATTGACTTTGATGATACTATGTCTTTTATCTTGTGCTATACTCATTGTAAGACTCTGTGCCTTTGTTGGATTTGAAGATCTGTTGTGCTTTTCCAAGAGTAAAAGCTATTTTTAATTTTTTTCATATTATTTTGACATTTAAAATTTTGAATATATTTTCAAAAGTGATTATTCCTGTGGTGGCAAAGCTGAATTTTCATTAGCCATTACTCCAGTCTTCAATGGCACGATATTATGCAAATTTGTTCTTAATATTAGCTTAATATTATCTTTTTACAGGACTACAGGACACATATATACTTTGTTATTTTTAATTATATTTTATTTTAATAAGAAATATATATATACACAACCAGTCAAAAGTTTTTGAACAGGGTTTTTTATGTTTTTTAAAGAAGTCTCTTCTGCTCACCAAGCCTGCATTTATTTGATTCAAAATACAGCAAAAGCAGTAATATTGTGAAATATTTTTACAATTTAAAATACCTGCTTTATATGTGAATATATTTTAAAATGTAACTTATTCCTGTGATCAAAGCTAAATTTTCAGCATCATTACTCCAGTCTTCAGTGTCACATGATCCTTTAGAAATCCTTCAGATATGCTGATTGCTGTTCAAGATTTTTTTTTTTTTTATTGACAGTATTTAAAACAGCTGAATAAATTTCTTTCAGGATTCTTTAATGAATAGAAAGATCAAGGATCACCATTTATCTGAAAAAAGCAGCAAATCAGAATATTAGAATGATTTCTGAAGGATCATGTGACTGGAGTAATAATGCTAAAAATTCAGCTTTGAAATCACAGGAATAAATAACATTTTAAAACATATTCAAATAAAAAACAGTTATTTTAAATAGTAAAAATATTTCAGAATTTTACTGTTTTTGCTGTACTTTGGACCAAATAAATAAAGGCTTGGTGAGCAGAAGAGACTTCTTAAAAAAACATTACAAATCTTTTGACTGGTAGTATATTTAAAAATAAATAAATAAATAGAAAAATGATTGTAGCCATAGCACAAACTTTTCTCTGTGTAGACATCTATTTAACCTTAAATACTACAGTAACTGTAATATAAGTAATAGAATGGTCCAATCAATGGATCATAATTATTGGACAAATAGTATATAGTACTAAATGATCGCCTTTACATATTAAATAAATATTATTTAACTAAAATATAGAACATTTATTTAACTGAAAAATTGTTAAGCTGTATGGTCACATTATAAGTAAGCAATACCTGAGGGTTAAATACAAGAAAACCATATTAACCCTTACGAAAATTAACCATGGTTTTATTATAGTGAAAGTGTAATAACCATGTTTTTTGGTGCATTGATTACCATTTGTATAACCATAGTTTTACTACAAATACCATGGTTAAACTATGATTAGTGTAGCAAGACCATGGTTAATTTGTGGTTACCATGGTTTAACCATAGTAACCATGGTCTTTTGGTTTTTTTGGAGAGCTCCGTGAATCACGTGACCGCGTGGCGGCGACGCCGGCGAGATCAAAGCTTGTCGCAGCTGTTTTTCAATGGCTCTAGCGTTAACAGAAGCGCTACATTTTACGATTTATGCAACATTAAGTGCGCCAAAAAGGTATTTATAATTTGAATTTAGTATTAAAACTTGCAACATTTGAAAGCTGAAACTTTGTTTAAAATCGCAAGCAGGGTTGCCAATTTGGCGTGAGATTTACATGGGCAGAGTGAGAGCGTGAGACAGAGCCTGAAAGCGTGTGTCTCACGCCAAATGCGTGAGAGTTGGCAACCCTGCTTCCGCTTTGAAGAAAAAGGTAGATAATAAGCAATTATGCAAGAATCCAGCTGTTTCCCCATGACTCTTATCAGCATAAAAGTTGTGACCCATAAACCAGTTCCATGTACCATAAAAGAAGGGTTTCCTCTCTAGTCAGTTTCTTTTTATCTATAGCTATACGTTAAACATTAGCGTCAGTCACCGCTGCGCTTGTGGCGCAATCTCCTCCCCTCAGCGGATTCCAGCAGAATCAGTCAGCCTGAGATTCTGTGGAGGAATCGCGGTGAGCAAGATGGCGCTGTGTCGTTCAGCACTGAACAGCTCCCTTCGGGCTTTTTAACAAACAGTTTAATTTGGGTTTAAAACAGCCAATTAAAACGAAATCCAGAATTTGTCTCGGTTTCTCTCCCTCAGCCGGAACACAAGGAATGCTCCACAGGACGCGCGATTCGTTTGGTGCAGAGAAGCAGCAGAACCCACCGCAGAGACCCTCTCCACGAGAATGACCAGAGAAGATTCAAATGAACACGGCAGTGGCTTGCGGTGAGACCTATCAATAAGATAATGGACTGCATAACCAGAGGATTTGTCTGGCTATTCCCCTGTTTTGACTCTGTAACATGGAGGAGCGAGGGAATGACATGTTTGAAGAGAAAATAAACTCTTTTATTTAACATCAGAGACATCGTTGCTGGACTTCTCGTTATATTCAGCATGTCAGGCACTGTAACACTGCTGGTCATGTCTGCGTCGTTTTTCAACCCTAGTTTTGCGCTGAGCTCTCATTTTGACTCAGGTAGGTTCTGTTTTTATACATGAATGTGTGTATATTTTATCTTAATGCACGTCACATGATGTCACATCGCTTTTTCAGTAAAACCCGCTTCTGTGATGCGCAAAATGCTTCTCTCAGCAGCGTACTGTATGAATGAGATCTTTATTAGAAGCGTTTTTTAATGACAGTTGTACAGGGAAATACTCGTAAACGGATAATTTCATTGATATTTTATGATCTATATAAGATTGTCTCCTTATTTCAGATTATAAGCCACAAGGGAAGGCAAACAAAATGACTCAATTTGCCTCTCCACACGTCCATTGACTCGCATGCCAAAGGTGAGAGGTGGAGGTGTAAGATTGGGTGATTGATGCACAGGTAGCCATTTCTGATTGGATGACCAGGACACTGTCAACCTCCAGGGAGGTTTGTGTATGTGTGTGTAGTGAGCAGCTAATTAACAATATAATGACTGGCAAATGAGGAAGCATATAACCTTTGGGTCAAGACAAGGTCAATTAACGGAATTAATGAGTCGCTTAAGACAAGTACAAACAGAATCATATTGAAAATTACACTCAAAACAAAGATTCGCATAAAGAATCTTCCATATGCTCATGAATCTTGATATATCATTATCATCTTGATTTACTCACCTTAATAAGATAAAAAATCCTAGAAAGCTCCAAAAAATGGTTAAAAAGCCACATCAAATAACTGCAAAAAATAAAAATACAGGTAAAGTGGGACAGCTGTCAGTTGTCATTGTTTTAAGTAAGATTTTAATTAAGATAAAACATTTAAAATCAAAATAATATAAAAAAATTGGTGTGGAAACTGTTTTTAGAAACAGTTTTCAAACAGTAAATACTAGTAAATTTCACAATTACAGAGAAATGGCAAATAGCGCATTGAATTAAACATGAAATTGTGCAGTAGAAAAACTAAAAAAGTATTGTCTTGTGAAACTCACTCAAATAATCTTCAAACAAAATCACTTTTTCAACATAATGCTGAAATGTAATGAAAAAATATACAGTACACATGATGCCTGACTATCCTAAAGTTTCCCACTTTACCAATTAGCACTTCACTTATATTGTCCCTGTTTATTTTTTTTTAAATGAAATGAAAGAAAATACGTAATAAAATATCAGATGGAACTAATTGAAGCTCCATTCCCTCATGTTGTTCTAAATCTGAATACTATTTATTTATTTTTTAATTAGTGAAGAATCCTCAGAATAGAATATTGTCCATTTAACAACAGTTTATACACACTTAAAAATAAAGGTGCTTTACAATGTCATAGAAGAACCCTTTTTTGTCTAAATGGTTCCATAAAGAACTCCTAACATCTAGAGAACCTTTCTGTTTCAAAAAAGGTTCTCTGTGACGAAAGAAGGTTCTTCAGATAATAAAAAGGTAAGAAAAAGATGGTTCTTAAAAGAATCTTTGTGGAACCAAAAATGGTTCTTCTATAGCATCACTGTGAAGAACCTTTTAAAGCATGTTTATTTTTAAAAGTGTAGTCAGGCTCCAAAAGGGCAAAGACTTTTAGAGTTGTTGTCTTTTGCACAATATTTAAAGTCTTTTGAAGTCAAAAAACCTGAATTTCATTTTTTTTCTCTAAAAATGTTACCCTCAGTTCATTGTCAGATCAGTTTTTGTCTAGAAAAGTCGTAGGCTAATTTTGACATGAATGATGTTCATTCGTTAGACATTTGACGTCATTGACATCCAACCTGATGTGACAGGCACTATATTTGTTCTTCACACAAAGATATACTTTTCTGTTCCACTCGATATAAAAATAACAGCATGTGGGTTTAGAACGTGATGTTGTGTAAATAATGATGCAATTTTTGGGTGAACTATCCCTTTAAAACCTCCCTGTAGTGTAAAAATGAGCCATCATGTGGGTTGTTGCCAATGGTGAATGGTATTCCCTCCCTTCTAAATTAGGACTCAGCTGTGTGTTTGTTGCCTCCTCACATGGTTCCTATGGTTACCAAGAGGGTCTGCAGACTTGAATTTCGGAATCTAAGCAGTGATTCCATTTCTCTGCATATTTATTATTACCTTTTATGAGATATACCGCTATTACCTATATCGAAGCCTCTTTTCAATATTCTACACCATGTTCTAAATTGACTTTCACAAATTGCTATTTCCATGTTTCACGGTTTTACATTTCAATTTGGAATTGCAGACCTCTTCCCCTCCTCCGAATTTAATTATGTCAGTCAGCGGTGATGAAGAAGGGAACAAGGTCTTTCTGTCAAAGTGATGAATGGAGTAGGACTCATCCTGGAGAGTCTGAGAATGATTAGAAGGAGTTAAAGGAAACAGGATCTGCTCATAGTCCTGCTGGGCTTGTTTCAGACCAGGATACTGAAGCCTGATTCAAATTGATTCATTTGTGTTTTTTCTTGAAACTTTGCGACGTAGAATTGGTGCAGCAACAGTTGTCACTCAGAAACTGATTAAAGGATTAGTTCACTTCCAGAACAAAGATTTACAGATAATTTACTCACTCCTTTGTCATCCAAGATGTTCATGTCTTTCTTTCTTCAGTTGGAAAGAAATTTTGTTTCTTGAGGATTTCTCTCCATATAGTGGACTTCAATGGTGCCCCCAATTTTAAACTTCCAAAATGCAGTTTAAATGCAGCTTCAAATGGCTCTTAATGATCCCAGCCGAGGAAGAAGGGTCTTATCTAGTGAATCAATCGATCATTTTCGACACAAATTTACAATTTATATACTTTTTAACCTCAAATGCTTGTCTTGTCTTGTCTCTGGAATGCACATGCGTAGTCTGTGTAATCTGGGTCAGTAAAGGTATGTCGGAAAACTCCCATCTCGCTTTCTACTTCAACTTCAAAATCGTCTTACATTGCTTTTTAACTTTTTATTTTTTGTAAAGGGCGTTTGATCTTCTTTGCATGTTCACTTTGTAAACACTGGGTCGGTACTTCTGCAGCGATGTAGGACGATTTTGTTTGAAGTTGGGGAAGAAGAAGAGATGGGAGTTTTTCGAATACCCTAACTATCTTGAACGTGAAAAAACAGAGTTGACGCAGAGCTAGACAAGACCTGCATTTGAGGCTGAAAAGTATATAAATTGTCAGTTTGTTTCGAAAATGGCCGATCATTTTGGTAGATAAGACCCTTCTTCCTTGGCTGGGATTGTTTAGAGCTCTTTGAAGCTGCATTTAAACTACATTTTGGACGTTCAAACTTGGGGGCACCACTGAAGTCCACTATATGGAGAGGAATCCTGAAATGTTTTCCTCAAGAAACATAATTTCTTGTCAACTAAAGAAAGAAAAGCATGAACATCTTGGATGACAAGGGGGTGAGTAAATTATCAATAAATTTTTGTTTTGGAACTTAACTACTCCTTTAAAGGTGACATATCATCTTTTTACATTTTTAAGTGCAGCAGTCGGTCCCCTTGCATCTACAAACCCAGAAAATGTGAAAAAGTACAGAGTAAATTTTTTGGGTAAGCCTTTCTCTGCAAGAATGTGAAATAATGAGCCTCTCAGATTTCGCTCCCCTTGTGATCTTATTATAATATAATTATATAATTATAATATTACCGTAATATATGTTTTTACAAGCCACGACGAAAGTTCAAGCAAAGCATGCTAACTGTTCTGACGTTGGCTGCACTGACAAGCACAAAACACTGTTTAGAGTCCCAGCCTTAGAGGAGACAAGAGAGCAGTGGATTTATTGATTTTTTTTTACTGTATATTACGATGCTGCCACACAGATCTAATATAAACATGCGATTTCTGTACCAGCTGTTTACCTTCACAGACATAACCGACTGTTTTTGTAACTCAGTTGTGTTTTTAACATAGACTTGTGTGTATTTGACAGTTTAAGCGCAATAAGACATGAAAGAGAACTTAGTTTAGTACTCACATGCCATGTGACAGCTGCTTTCTGTGCATGTGTATTGAATGTGTTTAAAATGCATGATTTTAGCATGATAGACATGATAATCAAAACCAAACAGATGTTTTTTAGCAGAATATCTGAGTTACGAGCTGTAAAGGCACAGCCCTATTTTGGCAAAGGGGGCGGGGAGCAGCAGCTCATTTGCATTTAAAGAGACATGCACGAAAACTGTGTTTCTGCTTCCACTCAAAATAGGCATTTTCAAAAAATGATATAATAAATGATCTGTGGGGTATTTTGAGCTGAAACTTCACAGACACATTTTGGGGACACGGGAGACTTATATTACATATTGTAAAAAGGGGCATAATAGGTCTCCTTTAAAAAAAAAAGCAAGAAATGGCAAGTAACGCAAGTGAATTGAATGTGAAAGTAACAAATTTGAAGTTTCCGTCATTTTGAAAGTAATCTTTATTTACCATTTCAAAAAATGTTTTCTTTTCTTACAGTGTAGCAATCTTACAGTCTTTTTTCTCTAGAAACAATTTTGTGTTTAAAATGCAAACATTGTCCTACTTCAGTCTGAAATTTAGGGATTCAGTCTGTGAAGTCTTCCCAATGATTTGCATTTCAGTTGCCCTTTTTGTTTGTGTTTCGCTAGAAGGTGAATGACTCACGATGACTTGGTAAGTCAGCAGTTATGACCATGAATCATGGTGATGTAGCACTGAGCATCATTGCAACTGGATCTTCTTAATGGATTTTAAAATTAATGGCTGTTACAGATTAAAAACAATGGTGTGAACTTTCTAAATAGTCCCAAAACAGCATGGCTTTACTTAGACAATTGTTCCTGAGGGTATGTTGAAATTTACTGCGACTACTCTGTAAAATAGAAACTGAAATGATAGAGAGGGTTGGTGATTGTAATGATGACATCATCTTTCTGGAAGCAGGGTTTGTTGGGTAATTGCTGGTGATGTTGGCGGCCATCCCATGCCAGCCTCCAGAGCTCAAGTTTCCTGACCGCCAGACAATCAGACTGTCCTGTAGCACTGGGCTCTTCATGAAAGACCAATTGCTGTTTATTCCTCTCCTGTGAATTTCGCACACAGGATCTGACAGAAGGATCGGTAAGAACATGTTACAATGGATTATAGTAGATTATACACACGCTGAGATATGCTAGTGGAGAAAATGGGAAAGACAAAATATGACATAATGAGATTTGGTCAACATCGACGAATTCTTCCGAAAGAGTGTGTAAAATGTGTCTGGTTGAGATTGAGAAGAGAGGATTGTTTGTGCTCAGATGGGTTCAGGAAGGACGTAGCGGTTACATGATGCACAAGTAATGGTGAAGGGCAGTGAAATGCCATCGGGTGTAATGTAAACAAGCTGGTGAGAGGTGAGTGGCACTATGGTTTATATGCATTTTTTATTTATTTGTGGTTGACTGGATTTATTGGGTAGAGAATCTGAATATATGCTGTTCAAAATTGTGGTGACAGCAAGATTTTACTTTTTAAAATTTTTGATAGAAATTAATAATTGAATTTACAAGGATGCATTAAATTAATCACAGTACAATAAAGACATATATGTTATAATAAATATAAATTTCTATTTCCAATAAATGCTTCTTTTGGATGTTATGTTCATCAAAGAATCATGAAAAATGCATCAGTTTCCACAAAAATATTATGCATAAGCATATAACTGTTTTGAACACTGATAAAAAAATAAATGTTTCTTTGTTTTCACTGAGAAGTTGATACTAAATAAAATCTAAAAAAAACAAGTAATTTTGAAAGTAATCTGTTTTATTTACAATTTTGAAAAATCTTTTTTTTTTTCTAAGTGTAGCCTATTTTTTTTTAGAAACATAATTATTGTTTTATTATTGTGTTATTTATTTGTTTTATTAAATGTATTATTAAATAATGTTCTAAAAGATTTCTATTTTAAATAAATGCTTTTGGACTTTATATTCATCAAAGAATCCTGAAAAAAAATGCATGACAGTTTCCACAAAAATATTATGCAGCACAACTGTTTTGAACCTTAAAAATAAATTTAAAATGAAGTTAAAAAACAATTTATTAAAAATAAATAAATTTTCTTTATTTTCACCCAGAAATTGATATTACATTTAAAAATAATGTAAAAAAAATCAAGAAACAGCAAGTAACAAATTGACTTAAGTGTGAAATTTTGAAATGTTGAATTTTGAAAGTAATTTTTCTTAATAATTCTTCTAAATTTTTCTTAATATTTTTTATGAATAAATTTTTCTTACAGTGTAGCCCATCTAGAAACATAATTATTGTTTTATTTATTTTATTAATCATCAAAAGTTACAATAATTAATTTATAATGCTATAAAAATTTTCGTTTTCAAATGAATGTTGTTCTTTTGGAGTTATTTAATAATACAATTAATAAAACAAATAAATAACACAATAATAAAACAATAACTATGTTTCTAAAAAAATAAAAAAAAAATAGGCTACACTACGAGAAAAAAAAAGACATTTCAAAATTGTAAATAATACCGATTACTTTCAAAATTACTTGCTGTTTTAGGTTTTATTTTTAATTTACTATCAATTTCTCAGTGAAAAAAAACAGTGATAAATAAACACAAAATCATCAAAGAATCCTGAAAAACTGTTCACAGTTTACACAAAAATAATATGCAGCACAACTGTTTTGAACATTGATAAGACAGATGTTTTTTTTCCTGACACTGAAGACTGCTGAAAATTTAGCTTTGCATCACAGGAATACATGATATTGATATTTTTAAATATAATTACAATTACAGTTTTACAATATTACTGTTTTTATTGTATTTTGATCAAATAAATGCAGCCTTGGTGAGCATAAGAGACATCTTTCAAAAATATTAAAACATCTTAACTCCAAACTTTTAAACAGTAGTATTTAGTTAATTTCATAGGTGTTCAGGATTGAAGTCTGAGTTTTGTGCACAGGAGAATTCTGATGCTGGAACATGAGATGTATGCCTCATTTGTCCATTTTTCTCTTCATTTTGTCCTGAGATGTTGGTTGATTGTTTGCTCGAATTTATGTACCTGTTCGAACGTAAAATCCAAAGGCATTAATTATAAGGGGGTGTCCACATGCTTCAGTGAGCTCTCTGTTATTTTCATGATACATTTGCTCCTATCAGTTCTGTTCTAAGTAAAGCTCTCCACACCTACTCTTTGGCTCCAAGCGCTGTCATTTGTTCCTTCAGGTTCAGTTACAAACAAGCTGCCATGATTGTTGCTAATGGCCTGTGCCATTGCAGCAGAACTACTCTGGGCATGTGTCTGTGTGTGTTTTTCTAGTGAGGGAATACGAGTATGTAGGAGGTGGTGGAAGGTAATCGATCCTGATGGAGAGAAGAAGACTAGTGCTGTTAGAAAAGAGCAGTCCATCATCCCCCAAAAATATGGCATCCGTTAATAGACGCCACTCCCAGTGATGGAGTCAAAATGATATTATTTTCTGGCTCTTTGTATTGATTAAGACTCATCATAATGGATATGATTGCAACCAATACTGGCTATGTTGTCTTGGCTTTTAGATACTTTTGACAGTCTATGGCAGTCCAGTGCAAAGCTGTGTTATAAATGCTAATTAAAAATAAGAGGAATGTTTTGCTTTGACGCAGGAAATTCATTGGAAATTCAACAAAAGTATGCTTTCTCAGACTCAAGGGAGAGATTTCTAATCTGTTTGTTTTGTGTGTTGCCAGTAAATTTGAATGCTTCTCTGGCACTATCAAACTATATTATCAAAGCTTTGAGAAAACAAGGCCAAGTGCGAGACAGCAAGACTATTTCAGGGACTTGCAATAATGCCCTAAGTGGAGCTATTCAGTGTGAGAGGAAAGGAAGATTGTGACCTAGAACAGCACTGAAGTACCCCTAGTTTTTTTCCCTTTGAGATGCAGAATAATCTCAAAAAAGCAAAAGCAAAAAAAGAGTCACTTTTCAGCCATTTTATAGCCGGAAGCTTCATTCAGATAGTTACTGATGAATCAGAGGATGGGTGACTGTAATGGTGACATGTCCGGATGTATCAGAAAAAGGAGGAGAGCATTATTATATTTTTATTTGCGGGAGTAGCGCGGAAAACGTCCCACAAGTAATCTATAGTGAGTAACTTGATGCGAATATTCATTTTGCTTTTGGTGTGAACATAAAAAACATTTTCTGATACAACTGGACGTGTCAAACCAGACGTGTCAATAACACATCATGCAAATTTTCTGCTCAATTTGAAATTTTTGAACTTGCACAGAAGACGTGAATGAGGGATATATCATGCATTCGCGGCAATCGCATCGCCAAATTCGCGCTCACGTCCGTTTGCGTCTCTGGATTGACTTTGTATGTAATCTACTATTTCTGCTCGATACAAAATTTTTGAACTTGCATGGAAGATGAGATTGAGGCATGTGTCGCACGTTCACAGCAATCACGTCGCACAATTCGTGTCATTCACATCGCCCACCGCGAATTTGCATCTATTCATGTCTCTGGATTGACTTTTTGTGTTACCTACTATTTCCATTCGATTTGAAATTGTTGCATAGAAGATGCGATTAAGACATATATCACGTGTTCGTAGCAATCGTGTCATTTGCATCGCACTGCAATTCATGTCTATTTGTGTCTCTGGATTGACTTTGTGTGTAATGTACTATTTCCGCTCGTTTTTAAATTTTTTGAAATTGCGCAGAAGACAAGATTGAGGCATATATCGCACATTCACTGCAATCACGTTGCCCAATTTGCATCATTCGCATTACCCGGTGCAAATTTGCATTCATTTGCGTCTCTGGATCAACTTTGTGTGTAATCTGCTATTTCCGCTCGATTAGAAATTTTTGAACTTGTGTGAAAGATATTGCGTAAAAGAAAGGCATATACCACAACTCTACGACAATCGCGTTTCCCAGTTCGCATCATTTGCATCGCCCGCCATGAATTCACATCTATTCACATCTCTGGATTGACTTTCTATGTAGTCTACTATTTCCACTAGATTAGAAATGTTTGAACTTGTGTGGAAGACGTGATTGAGGCATATATCGGGCGTTCGTGTCAATCATGTCGCCCAATTAGCTTCATTTGCAATGCCCAGCTTGAATTTGCGTCTGTTTGTGTCTCTGGATTGACTTTGTATGTAATCTATTATTTCCACTCCATTAGAAATTTTTGAACTTGCGCGAAAGATGTGACTGAGTCACATATCGGGCATTCACGGCAATTGCATTGCCCAGTTAGCACCATTCACATCACCCTGCGCTAATTCGCATCTATTTGTGTCTCTGGATTGACTTTGTATGTAATCTACTATTTCCGCTGGAATTGAAATATTTGAACTTGCGTGAAAGACATGATTGAGGCATATATCGTGACATTCGCATCGCCCGGTGCGAAATCCGCATTTCTGCTCAATTTGATTATTTTTTTTTTAACTTGCGTGGAAGACATGATTGAGGTGTATATTGTGCAGTAACGTCACCCAATTTGCGTCATTCACGTCATTTGATTTAAAATTTTTTAACTTGTGTGGAAGACACGATTGAGGCATATATCGCGTTGCCCAATTCACGTCTATTGCCGTCTTTGCATTGACTTTGTATGTAATCTGCTCCCACAAATAATTACATTTGCTTTTGGTGTGAACACACCATAAACTATGGATTTAAAAGAAGATCTCTAGAATTTATTATTATGTATTTATTTAAATTTTATTTTTTAATAACAATTAAAAATAATTAAAATAAGTATATTGAGTGTTCTATTATATTTAAAGGATAAATACAATTATTAATTCATTTAAATTATTAAAATGCTACAGATTGCTCACTTGAGAATTAATGGCTGTCTAATAATTATACAAACAGTGACTTTACCGGTGAACACCACTGTTTACTGTTGAATGCAATGTAGCATAACTGCTGTTCTGTAGAAACCTTCCAGATGGATAATTGTTCTTAATAAATATTTAGCATAAGTAATATTTATGGCAGGGATTTTCTGTCCTTGATAGTATCAAAGTAAATCAAAAATTTGGGCCATTTTTGTTGCACAGAAAGAGCTGAAAAATGCATTCGTTTTCATACGCTTTGAATGCCATTGTATGCACAGAATGTTAAGAGGGCTTTGAAAATCCCTTCATGTATTTAAAGGATTATTTCTGTTATCTATGTTTAAGGCAGATGTTGCTACAACTTAACCACTTCATTGATGAAACTGGCAGCAATTTTGCAAACATATTAAATGAATCCCTCTAGATGGGCCGTGACCCCCCTGTAAGCACATCCTGCTACTCAGTTTTTCTCTCTCTTTAGGCCTACAGGGCGTCACACAGTAAAGGGGCCGATGGTCCTCAGTGTCTAGTTGAGACAAGATTCTTGCTGTCACACTCACTGCAGGCTGCAGTGACCCAGAAAATACAGATGGATTGCACAGCAAAATCACTCACACAAGGTAGAACAAAATGCTGAAAGGGCAGACCGTTGAGATGAGAAGTTTGACTGTATAAGTAATTTAAGTCAAAAATGACAAATTGGCTGAGTTTGTACCCTAAGGTCAGAATGGACTTGTTTTGAATCTTGGCTGGAGAAGGTACCCTGTATACCACCTGTATTAAACTATATTATTCTGCATTTTAGTGGAGTGTACTGTATATAGCAGGCTTTTAATGCACTTCTATGCCTGTATCAGCACCATGGAGAGTTCCAGAGAGAGAAACAAAGGCCGTTATGTTGTTCCCATCTCATATATATTACAATGTTGAAGGACAGCAAGGCTAAGATGGAAGCTCAATATAGAATCCATTACAGTTGTTCGCTCTCTCCTGTTGCAGGCAATCTCAAAGCATCTTGTAGAATACAGACAGCTATTGAACGAGATGCAGGAAAACACTAACTGGCTGAAGGTTTTCTTGAAAGCGTCTGGAAGAGCAATAGGTTTGGGGAAATAGCATTCAACAGAGGTGAATTGCATGAATTGATGGTAAATGGTTGATTTCCTGCTACTGACACTTTCCACAAATAGGGTGTAAAAAAAAAAAGTTCATTTAATTTCACATAATATTTATGAGTGTTTTTATTTGTGCAGTTTTCCAGAATTAAACTTCATTTATAATTATTTTATTTTATTTTATTTGTTATTTAGGTTGAGCTTGATGTCCAAGGGAGAAAATTATTATAAATGTGTTTATGATTAAAAATAGTACTACACTGAATCACTGTAAATGCCATTATACCAAATTATGATGTTAATCTTGTTATTTTATTTGTAGATACATATGGGGTACAGACATTTGACGTGTTAAAAACTATTTTCTCTGCTAGGTAATCTAAGTTATATTTAGGGCTGTCAAACGATTAATCGCGATTAATCGCATACAAAATAAAAGTTTGAGTCCGTGTAATTATTATGTATATATAAATACAAACACATTCATGTATATATTTAAGAAATATATGTAAGTATATGTATTTATTATAATTTTTATATAATTAAAATTATAAATAAAAAATAATAATATTTTGTACATAACATATTTCTCTTAAATATATACATTAATTTGTGTGTATTTATGTATGCATAATAATTGCACACAGTACACACATTTAGTAGGCAAACATTTATTTTGTATGCAATTAATCGCAATTAATCATTTGACAGCCCTAGTTATATTATAATTTACCTATTATTTATTGAACTATATGTTTTAATATCTTAATATATCATTGTAATAGCTAATGCTTAAAAATGTAATTGGACACCAAAGTACCCTACTTGTGTAAAGCATCCACTAACTGCCATTTTACATTCTGGCAGCCTGTGTAATACTTCTAATGATTTTTGTGATTATGAGAGCTTGGCATAGAGGTGTGTGTTTGCTGGAATGCTAAGAAAGGCTTGGTATTAATGTGCTGCATGCTATTAATGCGTGTGAGTGTATTTGCAATGAAAACACATGTGAGTGGCCATTAGTATTTCTCTGTCTCACAGCATTTGCGTGCGAGTGTGATAAAGAAGTGTAAGACAGAAGCGTTGCTGGTGAATTTGCACAGCAGATGCTCATAGCTCTATTTCCATAGCAACATGTGACACAGATGTCACACCATCCCATCATTTCAGACTCATTAATCAAACTCTGATTGGCTTGGCCTGGAGGATTCATTCACCGGATGCTGAATCACCTCTGTCACCTCTGTCGCTTCTGTCACCCTGGGCAACTAAGGGTTATTTATCATCTCTAGTTTAATAGTTAAATGTCGGTGCTGGTAGTTATTTAAAGTAGACATAATTTAGAGATTTTTAGCTTCTTATATTTTCCCTGAAGTGCATTTATTATGTTGGTCAAGGATACATCCTTGATTCAGATTTCAGTTTTAGTTTTATTTTATATTATATCAAGTTACACTAAATAACAGTGAGAAACACAAGCTGAAATACTGTACTTTAGTTAGCATTTGTTTTATTTAATGTCATTTTATGGTTTTCATTTTAGTTTCAATTTTGTTTTAGTTAGCTAATAAACCTGTTAAATAAATAAATAAATAGATAGATAGATAGATAGATAGATAGACCACCATAAATAAATAAATAAATAACTAAATAAGCAATTTTAAAATAATTTATTTTCTAAAAAAATCCCACCACAGAAAGTGAACTATGGTTGGTCACTTGTTCTGGCTAAAAGGCAGTTTTAGTCAATCAATCAATCAATCAATAAATAAATAATAGTAGATATAATTTAGAAATAGTTTCATTATAAAAGAGGGAAAGGGAGAGAGAAACTAAAAGGGATTTGTTGAAATTAATTTATTAAATATTGAGAGCATTAGCCCGCTGTTCATGTGAAGACACACAGATATATATATTAAACTACCCTGCAAGCAAAAACCCTTCCAGCAAACATATTTCTTCTAATAATATCACTTAATGAAAGCACTATTTATTAACATAAATAAAATAAAAAAGAATAAAATATAGTACAAAAGAGCATGACAGAGCAACAAATAGTGAAACAAATAGACACATTACATAATGTTCTGTATACTTTGAATAATTTGATTTTCAGAGACCAATTTGGTATTTTATTTTATTTTATTTTATTTTATTTATAGATAGATAGATAGATCCCACCACAAAAAGCAAACTATGGCTTGTCATTTTTTTCTGGCTAATAGGCAGTTTTAGTTCAAAATAAATAAATAAATAAATATAAAATAAAATAAAATAAAATAGAACTAGAAAAATCCCACAATAAATAAATAAATATGAAATTTTGAAATAATTTATTAAGACGAAAAGAACAGAAAAGTGGACTATGGTTGGTCACTTTTCCTGGATAATAGGCTGTTTTAGTATAAATAAATAAATAAATAAATAAATAAGACATAATTTCAATAAAAAAAAGAGGGAAAGAGAGAGATTGTCCCATTTAGTTTTTTATGATGATACAAAAATGTATTTATTAAATATTAAGAGCATTAGCCCATTGGTTTACATAAAGGCACACAGATATATTTTAAGCTACCCTGCAGGACAAAAATCCTTCCAGCAAACATATTTCTTCTATTAATATCCCTCAATGAAAGCACTATTTATTAACATAAATAGAATACAGACTAATGTTTAAAAATAGTAAAAGAGCATGAAAGAGCAACAAATAGTGAAACAAACACGAAAGTGAAACAAATAGATACATTACATAATGTTGAGTTCTGTATACTTGGAATAATTTGAATCATTTTCCTACAGAATTATCCAACAAATATGTGGGTGTGTGTAGCAAAAAAAAAAAAAAAAAAACTGTGATTTTAAGAGATCAAATTGAATTTTTATTTGATTTGATTTTTAGCATATAAACCTAGAAACAAACTGTTTTAGGATTTTGAACATTTAAAAAATAGGAGATTATGAAATGAATGTACATTTTTTAATTGTTATACCAATAATATAATTTGTAATGAAACATTCTGTAATTAAAAAATGCTAAAAATGCTATCAGACTGTCAGACAGACTTTTTGCCATCACACGTGTAGCACGTTCTGTTGAACTGAAGGTTATATAAAGCTGCCGTTCTGATCACAGAGGCTGGAAGATTCTAGATCTGTTTCACTGTTGCTAGTCCAAAAACCCAAACCCGGCAGAACTGGACCTGCTATTTATAGATAATTGAGCTCTGACCTTCAAAGCCCACATCAAGTGATATGCGTTGAAATTAATGAAACATATGTAGTCTCCCTGTCTCCATGGCAACCGTTCTTCAGCATCCATGGCACAGTGAGAGCACACTTAAGCTTTCGCTTCTCAATGCGTAATCACACTGTGGCCATCTATAACCACGGCAACAGCAGGAAGACCAATTCAGGCTTTGAAGGAATTAGAGGCACTGCCTGAATTCAGATCCTGTAGATCCGTTATTCAGAGGGGAAGTGAAAATTCTTGTTTTGCTTGACTTGAATTGTCATTCTCCACCAGACAGCAGCTCTGAGGTCTTATATGCTGTAGTCGCCATTCTAATATTATCATGTGGGATACTTCCAGTGGCTGATGAGTGTGTTGGTTACTAGTATTGGACATTTCAGCTCTGTGGTTTGTTTGGTCTTCAGTAACTGTCTGCTTATAATGTTAGTCAAGGTCTCTTGTGGCCAAAATGTGATTACATTTTTTGTGACTAGTTTTTCACCTTCTCCCTGACTAGCTTCATAAAATTACGGTTGAACCACTGAAGGACAATTTTAGCAATGTCCTTACTGTCAGGATCATGGGCCTGTGTTGTTGTGTTTTGCCCCATTTCTGTTCTGTTTTTCCTTATTTGGTCATGTTCCTCTCCTCATTTAGTTGTATTATGAATCAGTGCACCTTTGTTTCCAATTATCCTGTGTATTTAAGTTCCTGTCTATTCAGTTCTCCTTTGTCGGGTCTACAAGTTATGTATGTGTGTCATCTCCACTTCCTTGTGTGGGTTTACCCCTGTGTCCAGGATTTAATACAGACTGTTTCGCTTACTTACATCTCCTTCGTTCCTTCCAGCAGCGTAACATCACAGAAGACCCGTCCAAGTACAGTTTTTTTGCGTGTTACCCCTGTTTTTGTTTCCCATTTTTTGTACAGTTTTTTGTTTTCGTAGCGTTCCCCACATGGACCCCCTCCTTCGCCTGAAATACCTCCTCTTCCTGCTGGAAGAGGCCACACCACTGTTCCTGGTCCTTGCAAGTCTCACCACCTACCTGGATAATGCGCTCTGTGCCCCCTCTCCTCCCTTCTTCTTCGGAGCCCTCTGTCACCCCTGTTCCCACGTCCAGCCCAGAGAGCGCTGCGGTTCCCACATCCTGCCCAGAGAGGGCTCTGGTTTCCACGTACAGCCTAGAGGGGGCTCCCGTTCCTGAGTTTACCCCAGAGAGGGCTTCTGTTCCCAAGTCCAGCCCAGAGAAGGCTCCTAAGGGCATCCCTGAGAGCCTGGAGGCTCACAAAATCCCCGCCCTCCCACCCACTCCTGTTTCCTCCTCCTCTGTCGTCTGGCAGCCCCTTCGCTCATCCTCAGCTCTCCATCTGTGCGATGGCCTCACTGCAGTTCTGCCAGTTTCCATTGGCATTGTGGCTGGAGGATCCCCTGTCTTCACCTCCAGCCTCAGAGTCCAGGACTCCGCCTTGGCCCGTCGATCCAGTGGCTACACTATGGCTCCTAGCTCCCTCCTTTCCAGCGTGGCCCGGCAGTCAACTGGCTCCACCGGGCTCCCTCATCCCTCCGGCTCTGCCTTGGTCTGGCGTCGACCATCCTACACCTCAGGACTCCACTTCTCCGGGTTTGCCTCATCCCTTGGCTCCACCTTGGTCCTCTGTTGCTTTGGCTCCACCGCAGCCTCCCGGATCCACGCCTCTACGTCAGTTGCCGGTGCCATCGGGTCCACTTCGGCCCTCCGGATCCTCTTCGTCACCCTGGCTCATCGGCTCACCACCTCCGCTTGGCGCTCATCCACCACCTGCTCCGCTGCCATCAGTCAGCCCCCTGGAGTCGTCAGCTCTTTCTCCTCCATGGCTCCTCTGTCTGCCGACTTCACCGTGGGCCGTCATTATGTCTGTGGCCTGTCATCTCCCTGGCTCCTCTCTCCGTCGTCTCCACCATGTACTCTTTTCGTCCTCCTCCCGGGTATCCGTCGTCCTACCCGAGCCACCTTTCAAGTTCCCACTTATGCCTCCCTCTGTTGTTGTCTACGGCGCGAGGACGCGCCTTCTGGGAGGGGCGGGGGGCGATTTTTCAGGTTACTGGACCTGTGTTGTCTTGTTTTGCCCCTGTTTCTGTTCCTGTTTTTTCTTATTTGGTCATGTTCCTCTTCTTGTTTAGATTGATTATGAATCAGTGCACCTGTGTTTCCAATTATCCTGTGTATTTAAGTTTTTGTCTGTTCAGTTCTCCTTTGTCGGGTCTACTAGTTATGTACGTGTGTCATCTCCAGCTCCTTTTGTGGATTTACCCCTGTGTCTAGGATTTAATAAAGTCTGTTTCGCTTACTTACATCTCCTTAATTCCTTCCGGCAGCGTAACGTGACACTTACTACCTTTATGGGCCGTGTCAGTTGTGTTGCTGCAGGGTTAGAAAGCTCTCAGATTTCATCACAAATATTTTAATTTGTCTTCCGAAGATGAACAAAGGTCTTTGTTCACGGGATTGGAATGACATGAGGGTGAGTAATTAATGACAGAATTTTCATTTTTGGGTGAACTAGCCCTTTCATTTACAGGAGATATTGCTGCATTGGAATTTACCGTATTAGAAATCCTTTAGTCACACACAAAATCTCTCAGCCCATGTTTATAATACACATATTTGATTAAGAGATATGACCTGAGGCTGAAACAGAGATAGTACATCTGCACACATATCTAATATGAAGAAAACTAGGAAAAATATTGAATTAATCTCTACCGCAGAGTCTATCTCAGACATTTTTTGTCCTCATTTTATTCTGTAGTACATTGTCTTCCTTTTATTTCTTCATCATTCTTTTATCACACTGCCTGATGCTGCAGCAGCTCTTAGGACCGCTCGTGTGTTTAAATTTTAATGTTATGTTCTTGTCCTCAGAGTTTGAGTATCCTCTCTGGATATGAGCCTCCTGACCCGAACCAGATCGGAGTGTGTGGAAAGACATCAAAAAGAGGCCTTGCAACGTTTGTTTTTAGTGCAAGTTATGTAACTTGAGTGGCACGTAACCATGCAGAGATCTGCATCTCTGAGAGGAGATGATGTGGTGGGTGTCTAGCAGGATCAGACCAGGAATAAGGCATTTAGAGTCCCTAGAGCTCAGCAGCTGCTACTTCCCACCATAGAGACAGAGAGGATCAGAGGGAGAGAGTGTCAATGTTGGAATGACAGGGAGTAGATGGATTGAGAGAATAAAAAATGTGATCTGGTGAACTGTCTACATATGCAACATTTTAAGTAACTCCTGATATGAGAGCTGTGCCAGAAGTTCGGCGGTGTTTTTATGCCTTACAAGATATCTTTTGGACAGAATCAGCATTGCATGTATACTTCACGAAGGCAAGCCCATAATTCACTATGACAAGCTTAGTGTGGAAGAAAACACCCCAAAATAGCAGAGAAATCTTGATTATAAATATATATTTTTTTTTATTTACACTGCCACTCAAAAGATTGGATTCATTATTTCTAATGTTTTTTTAAGAAGTCTCTTATGCTCATCAAAGTTACATTTATTTGATCAAAAATACAGTAAAAAAAGTAATTTTATGAAATATTATTGCAATTTAAAATAACAGTTTTCTATTTTAATATATTTTAAAAGGGTATTTATTTCTGTGATGCAAAGCTGAATTTTCGGTGTCAAATGATCTTTCAGAAATGATGCTAATATATTGATTTATCAATGTTTGAAACAGTTTATTAATTTTTTTTTGGAATCAGTGATACTTTTTTCAGCATTCTTTGATGAATAAAAAGTTAAAAAGAACAGCATTTATTCAAAATAGAAATCTTTTCTAACAATACAAGTCTTTACTATCACTTTTTTATCAATGTAACATGAACTTTCTGAATAAAAGTATTAATTTCTAAAACAAAACAAAACAAAGACAGAAATAAAAAATGTACTGACCCCAAACTTTGACTGGTAGTGTATATTGTTACAAAAGATTTATATTTTAAAAAGCTGTTTTTTAAAGTTTTATTTAAGATTCATGAAAAAAGTATCACAGGTTCCAAAAATAAATAAATAAAAATTTAGCAGCACAATCAGCATTTTAGTACTTTTAAATGATTTCTGAAGGATCACGAGACTGAAGACTGACGTAATGATGCTGAAAATTCAGCTTTGCGTCACAGGAATAAATTCTATTTTAAACTATATAAAACCACTAATTTAAATTGCAATAATATTTCACAATATTACAGTTTTTTTCTGTGTTTTTAATCAAATAAACACAGCCTTGATGAGCAGAAAAGGCTTCTTTAAAAAACATTAAAATCTTACTGCTCCCAAACTTTTGAACTGCAGTGTATGTTCTTTGGAAAAAATGTTTCTTATGCTCATTAAGACTGCATTTAAGGTTTAAAAAACATTACAAAAAACTAATGTTGTAAAATATTATTTTAAATATTGTTGAAAACAGTTTAATATTGCTTAATATTTTTGTGGAAATTGTGGTAATTTTTCTAAATTTTTAAATGAATAGAAGGTTCAAAAGAACAGTTTTTTAAATCTTTCTTTAACATTATAAATGCATTTAATCTCACTTTTGAACAATTTAAACTTGCTAAATTAAAGTGTTAATTAAAAAAAACTTGAATGGTAATTATAATTCTATATATTTAAAAACAAACAAACATTCAAATTAGACAATTTTACCCAATGTAAGTGTTGTTTTAATGCTATTTTAGAACATTGTATAATTTGCAAAATGCTAACCGAACATTTGAAAGTAATTGTAATTCTGTTTTCGTGTGTGCTTAATTTAAAGACTTTTTTATGTTGTGTTTCTGCCTATGTAGAATGTTTCAAATGAGTTATTTCATTTCAGTTGTGATCCTTCATTTAAAGACTGTAAAACAACATTAAGGCTCGCTTGGTTTTGTAACAGAGCGATGAAATGACCGGAGGAGGGAAAGACAGATCAAGGTGACTGATCTATATGTTCGCTTTTTCTATTGATTTTGCATTTCTCTATCCATCACTGACTCTTTTAGTGGCCGTACGACGTGTCCTCGCCGCAGGTGAGCTTAGAGAACGCGGAGAGATGCTATTCCTGTCACAAGCATCATGTAGACACGCTGACTTAAGGGGAGGTTATCGATTAGAAAGGCTTCTTACTGTGCACAGACAGGAACAGCAGTAAGCATGTGTGTGCGGTTTCACTGGGCACACATTCCTGTGCTATGACTGAACAGGAAGTCTGAGTCAATCCATGACCTTTTTGTCCCCCATTAAACCCGGCAGCCTAAGGAAAAAAAGACAGTCACACACCGGACAAGAAGTGCACTGTTGTAGCTCTCAGTATGAAGCAGATGACTTCATTTAAGCCACAGAAAAACAACAATTTTGCTGAAAAATGCACAATGCATCTTCCAACCTAGAGTGGTCACTATGCATCTTATTTACCCCTAAATGGTACATATATTAGTAGCTTAAAGGTGCATATTA
The DNA here is from genome assembly GCA_012976165.1 of Labeo catla. Taxonomy (NCBI): domain Eukaryota; kingdom Metazoa; phylum Chordata; class Actinopteri; order Cypriniformes; family Cyprinidae; genus Labeo; species Labeo catla. The sequence continues at coordinate 38,835 of VONZ01000244.1, forward strand.
CTGCTTCAAAAGTACATGTTAGTAGCTAAAGTACATGTTAGAAAAAGGTTCTGCAATTTTATACCTTTTTTATCTGAGAGTGTGTGTCAGTTTTCACTATGTCAGTATGTCAAAAATGCTAACGCCGTTCAGAGTGTTTGAGGAAGGAGGCTTGATTAGTTTCAGACTGAACACCTACAACCGCCCACAGTCTGATCATTCACCGTCTGATGTATATTGTATACAAAACTGGCAGAGTTAGCAGATAACGGCAGTTACAATCTGATTGGCTGGTGCTAAGCAACGTCTAGGAGTCGAGGTACAGCATTCCACCTAGAAACAAGGGTTATGAGCGCATTTGAGGAAGAAATGATTACTGGATTAACCGGAGTTTACCAGGGTAGAGTGGCATCAGATTATTTGAGCTTTGTTTGAGCCACTTGGTATCCATGAATTTAACACTACTGTAACTGTGAGTAACCGCTTTGTTTTCTTGAGTATATGTCTGTAAAATAATCTATAGTTATCATTTTTCATTTGACAGAAACTACACAGATTTCTGCTCTTTTCCATTCATTCATTCCTGGCATGGTTCTGTTTATTTTAGCCTAGAGCATAAAACCAAACTGTTCCAACTAAATGAACAGCATTTCATAGATCCGGTCTATGAATCATATATCAGCAATATACTACACTCGTATCTTTTTTGGCTTGCCAATGTTTGCTCAGGGATTATATGATTAGTCTTATTTAACACATAGATAGAGATCTTGAAGATCTGGAATGAAGGAGAATCATAGGGCCTTGATTCATATAAACTATTCAGTTTTTCTCATCTTCTATATAGTTTGCTTTGCTGAGACCAAATCAAGAGTTGCTTGGATCCAGGCGAATTCATCTTTTAAAAGAACAGATTTTAAATGAGGCCTATAAAAAGTAAACATTAGGCATGGAAGAGCCTGAAGTCATAATGAGAAAATTAAGAAAATGAGATTTAAGATCCAGCTCAAAGGGCACAGTGGGAAAAACTTGATAGATCTTTTTCTCTCCATTTCTTTCTATCATACAGATGGCAAAGTGCCAGCTACTGAAATAAATGAACTGTATTTTAAAGTAGGTGTAAAGGGATCCAGGGAATGGGAAGGAAGGACAGCCAGGTCATTGAGTTGTTGATTTAGCATAACAAAAGCTACCAGTAAACCCCAAACGTGTTTCTGACACACACACACACACACACACACGTGTGTATCTGGCATTCCTGTACAGCAGTGCTGAAATAAGCCAATCTGTGTCACAGCTATAAAAATGTGTCACTAACTAGTGGTGACAGGACAAAAAGAAGGCCAGAAGTATTTGGGTTAGAGTTCCTACAAAGTAGGAAAAATCCTATACACATTATTTTTCTTGTAAGAGCGGGTGCAGCCATTTGTAAATTTTATGGGTCTGGCTAATTTTAGCTGTACTAAACAGCATGTTTTGCTGCTTGATATTGCAAATTCTTTTTATTATTTCCCTACAGTAAAAGTCTCGCCTATAGGCTTACTTCTACGCTGGATGTAAATGGGCCATTCTACAGAATTGGTTGGAAAAATGTCTTTTTCCCAAAAAATGTATATGTATGGAAATTGTATAATATCCAAGGTACACATTTCTAGTAATTGTGCAGTTAATGCTTATATTGTATTTTCAGAAAGTTTTGGAATATTTGTCCTTTCCCTATATTTGTCACTACCGAAACACAGTAATAATAATTTAATTAGAAGGGTTATCTTGACCTGTTAAGATTTTTCTTTCATCTAGATTGTAAAAATATATATATATATATTTTTGCAATTTTATTTTTTTTTTTCTGAGGTAAATCCATAACAATTACATTTTTAACAACATTTCAAATGTAATTTATGAGAAAAATTTGCAATTTGTCTTTGTAAAAGGCAAACACTTGATCATACTGATTTCAAAGTTAAGGATTCATTAGTTTGAATGTACATTGAACCAAAAAATATGATAACATCTTAGTTGATAATTCAGTTTACTTTATTTTTTGACAAAACCCCATCCCATAGCTAGCACATTCTGAACAGTGGTACACATATAAAAACTAAATGTTATTGAATAACTCCCAAAAAAGTGTGTTTAATTGCAGAAAAAGGTGTTCAGTAGTGACGTCCCTAAAATGACACACAGGTTTTTCAGACTTTGAGAGAGGAGGGACACAGGAATATTTCCTGATCATAAATTTATGGGTTTAGTTAAAATCAGTCTCAACCAATGGACTAAAACATGCACTTGTTTCGGGAGTGACGTGAACTTTTTTTTTACATAAACTTTCAGAATTGACAAAGAAACATAAAAAAAAAATATATTTTTTAACTTCACTTTTTAAAAGAATCAAAAAGATACTTTTAAAAACAACAATGGGAAAAAAAGAATTTAAAATCTTATTTCAATATAATTTTCATAAGTTGTAATTTAGGGGTTGAACTGAAAGTACCCAATAAATGATGATTTTAAATATATCAAGCTTGCTAATATTTTAAATATTATTGTGGGTTTCAATAGATAATAGAAGGATCTTATTAAATCTTAATCAAAATGATTTGAATACTTAAATGCTTTTTAAATGTGTTTTTTGGTTGTGGGACAGCAGTTTTCACCAACTCTGTAGAATGGCCCATATATATCTTTTGCGTATTTTAATACACTTAAAGGTAAAAGATTGATCCTATAGCTGTTTAAGTGGGAGTTAAGCGTGCAGGTGTACATTACAATTGCAAAGCGGTGGTGAATTATTTTAAGAAAAGATTGACTTTCAATTACACTCCTACTGAAGCTTTTCCACTGAAGGTGGCATATTTCACTTGGAGTTACATAATCCCCTCGTTTGTGAGCCCAGCACGACTCCAAAAACTTCAAGCTTTAATGAAGACAGGGGCACCACAGGGCACAGACTTTACTGCTGCTACAGCTGATCTGCTATCGGACATGCTTGAGTGTGTGTATGTGCATTAATAGATGCATGTAGCTTCTTGAAAACACATTCAGACTCTTGAATAATTCCCTCGTTAAAACTTAATTGGAAACGTAGCTGTTAAAGGGGACTGAAACACGAAAATGTTATCTCTGCATGCCTAACATAGCATGTTAACAGTGTTAAACTCATGATTTTATGCAAATTTTATACAAAAGAATGTATGTATTCATGCATAAACTGTTCAAAACCACTGACTTGTTCACTATTCCCTATACACTACATAGTTAATGTCTAAATGTAGTAAAAGTGAGCTAAAATCAGTGTATTCATACACTACTTTATTTATGAACACCAGATCAATATATTAGAATGATTTCTGAAGGATCATGTGACACTGATGACTCGAGTAATGATGCTGAAAATTCAGCTTTGCCTCAAAGGAATAAATTATATTTTAAAATATATTAAAATAGAAAACAGTTCTTTAAAAAATGCAAAATTCACTTTTACATGGTGTTTGCATATGAATGTGTCTTAGCAGTGTGTGTACATAACCACCCTACAATAATAAAAATCAATGTACTCTTTTTTTTTAAATTCCCGAAAAACCTAAACAGTCTTAGTTAGCAAGCCGTTTTGATTTTCTGAGCAGTATAATGTCATATTGCTCAGGCCCTGCCCACGACCATTTATGGACTGTCCTGTATTAACATATTTTCGCTCTCAGCCAGTTATATGCTGTCTGCCATTTTCTGTGTGCTCAAGCAGCTGTAGCGACAACAATGTCTCATAAGCAATGCAGGTGTTTTGTAGTTGGATGTAAAAGTGAACATAAGAGTCTTAACTTTCTCCCGACATCAGAGCCACTGAGGATGCAGTGGATTAGTTTTGTTTTTAATGGTAATGCGCCACCGAATACACACAAAAAAAAAAAACGAATGAGAGGGGCGAGGTGAGCAGTAGCTCATTATGATTTAAAGAGACATACACCGAAATGGTCATTGTGAACAGAGCTGTTTCTGACAAGGTAAAATGTGTTGTTTTACCTGACCATTGAGGAATTTTAATCAAAGTATGTTGCAGACATTTCAAGAAGACCTTAAAGAATCATACCAACCTGCGTAATGGGCATCCAATGTCCCCTTCAATCAAATAATTACAGCCTCTCAGATTTAATGTTCAACTGCTGTGGATATCTGTAAGGAGTGTCCAGCTCCTGCATCACAATGTTGTGTATGTGTGCATGTTTTATTTACTTCCTGTGAGCATGTTTGAGAGGAGTCAAAATAATTAGTGCTTTCAGTGATCAGAGACAGCGACTGTTTTTGAGAGTCACCATGGAGACTGGATACTGTGACACAGCATGTTATTACTGTAACACTCAAAACAATAAGTAGCAGCCCTCACTGGGCCTCAAAATGTCATTAGCATTTAAAATAAAGCACCAAGCAGAGATACCATAAAAAAAAAAGAAAAAAATGCATTTGCACATTTAATTGGACTTCATTTGATAGAAAGCATTTATTGTCATTTATTGGCATTCTTGTGTCTCTATTATTGTATTTATCTTTTATTTAGGACTTGGTGCTAGTATAATAGAATAGAATAGAATAGAATAGAATAGAATAGAATAGAATAGAATACTTTATTGTCATTTACTTTATTGCCATTTTTGTGTCTCTATTATTGTATTTATGTTTTATATAGGACTTGGTGCTAGTAGCACAAAACAGAACAGAATAGAATAGAATAGAATAGAATAGAATAGAATAGAACAGAATAGAATAGAATAGTATAGAATAGAATACTTTATTGGCATTTACTTCACTGGCATTCTTGTGTCTCTGTTATTGTATTTATCTTTTATTTAAGACTTGCTGCTAGTAGAATGGAATAGAATAGAATAGAATAGAATAGAATAGAATAAAATAAAACAAAATTTAGTGCTTTTCTTCAGTGTACCACTGAGGAGAAGCACTAAATTTTGTTTTATTTTATTCTGTTCACATAAATAAAGACAAACAGAGACAAATTATAAAAAGTAGAAAAATAATAAAATAAAATAAATAAAATAAAAAAGTAAATTTCCCAGTTAATTACAAATAAACGGCAAGTAACACATTGAATTAAATGTGAAATTCTAAAGTTGTAAATCTGAAATAGTACTTTTTCATAAAACATACTCAAGTCATCTTTGTTTTATTTGAAAAAAATATTATATATATATATGGATATACATGGTGTTGTTTTAGTAATTTTAGTACTTCAATTTGAATTTGAATTTCCAAGGCAAAATTTCAAAGATTTAGGATTTTCCATTTAATATTTTATTTTATTTTGGATTTATTTCAATGAATTAAAACTTTTTAGTTAGCATCAGTAATACTGCGACTATATTGAAACATGAGGAAAAAGCTCTGCAAATGACCTGCATGGACGCATCACAAAGATGGGCGCCGAGTGAGCTCTCTTGCTTTCTAAAGTACTAATTTAGGACACGTCTGAAGCTGAATCTTGTCCCGGATGGAGCCGGTTTATTTGCTCTGGTGTGCTGATGTCTCCAGGGTGCTGGGTTTCTCATGCACTCAGGCTGTATTTGGGGTCAGTCCGACGGAGTGAGCAGCTCTTTGGCCATATGTGCATTATGTCTACGTCCGTTTCCAGTTTGTCTGCGGTGGCTTTAGTCCAGCTCCACCTCTCCACCCGTCCCTCCATTTGCCTTCTGTTCTTACATTCTGTCTCTTCATCAATATTAGGCTTCAGTTTATTAGATTAATGGCTCTATCGTGTTTGAACAGGCTGTCTCTGTTTTTCTCTGAGCATGTTTGGCATTCAGCCTCCACTGTCTCTCATTTTTGGTCTTTAATCTCTTGCCTTTTGCCTGCTCTTGTGCTGACAGCGCAAAGCTGTTGGAGATAGTCAAGTGAGGGATGTGATGCCAACACATTAAAACTACCTGAGTATCAGTGTAAGGATGAGTGTGTATCATATACTGTAGAAAGCTTTCTCAGCACAACGTTTAAGCTTATGCACTGTCGTTGCAGTGTTTCCTATAGCACTATTGTTGCTGCAATAGCATTGCATGTTTTGTGCATTTCAAATGCAAATGATAGCAACAACAAAGTCTTGGGTTTGATACCCAGGGATTGCATGAATTGGAGAAATGTGTAGCTTTGGGTATAAGCATCTGCCAAATTTTAGGTAAATGTAAATGAATGTGATTAGCTAAAAACTCTCTGTACCACTTTCTATTATGTTATTCTTGCTGGCTGTGTGCATAAACAAACATACAGAGCAATTAGTGTAGTCCAATTCATACAAAGATGACTCATGTGAGTCTGTTCTTTTAATGAATTACTCCTAATGAATCACTCCCAAGTCTGAATCAGTCTGATGCTTCATTGAATGCTCACTTAAAGCACACTTAATACACACAGTGGTTACTGAACTAAAATATGACCCTTAAGTCATTACTCTCATGATGTCTTGAAAGTTCATGAAACTTAATATCATTATCAGAAAGTATTATTATAACAGATTATTTTAGGAATAATTATAGGCTCTATATATATATATATATATATACCCTGAAAATTCTGGATGCACTTGGCCGAAAACCGAAATAGAAAATGCTTTTTAATAATTATGTAGTATTTTATTAAATAATATTAAGTAATTTTGTAAGACTTCTTGATGCTGATTTTAAAAAGGTACAAAGCAATAAAATAACCACACAATTTGACAGATTAATATTAATATTATAAATCAATATATGATTTTTAATCAGCTCTATGCAACAGAATCAGATTTAACTTTTTTTCTTATCATTAATAATTTTCTGTGCATCCCTAATGTGTGTGTATGTATGTATATATGTATGTATCCAAATAGAAATTAAAAATTTTAAAAACATTAAACCAAATAAAAAAATCAGACCAAATTAAAACTTACCAAAACAGTAGTTGTTTTTTATATAGATGTTTTTGAATATGTTTTTAAAGCTATTGATACAAAAATGTGTTTTGTATTAATTTAAAAAATACAATAAATATTAAAATATTGTTTTGTATTACGTAAAATGGTATGTCGTACATTTTACCTAGAAAACTTAAACATAAATTTACACTAAACATAAAATTATTAATAAAAATCATTCAATCCAAAATAAAATAAAAAAATAAATAAATAAATAAATGTACAGACATTTTAATTATTGCAGTTTATTTAAACTGTTTTATCTTTTATCAAATTTTTGGCTGAAATCATGTGATTTCGTACTCAGTCGCATGTATCATACTATGTACTTACACCTTGGTTATGTTTAGGGCTGGTGGTGGACCCTTATGCTTGCTTTTCTTCTCTAAATGTCATATACGTGACCCTGGACCACAAAACCAGTCATAAGGGCAATTCTTTTTTTTAAATTGAGACATCATCTCAATTTAACTGAATAAATAAGCTTTCAATTGAAGTTTGGTTTGTTAGGATAGGACAATATTTGGCCGAGGTACAACTATTTGAATATATGGAATCTGAGGGTGCAAAAAAATCAAAATATTGAGAAAATCGCCTTTAAAGTTGTCCAAATGAAGTTCTTAGCAAAGCGTATTAGTAATCAAAAATTAAGTTTTGATATATTTACAGTAGGAATTTTACAAAATATCTTCATGGAACATGATCTTTACTTAATTTCCTAATGTTTTTTGGCATAAAAGAAAAATCTGCAATTTTGACCCAGACAATGTATTTTTGGCTATTGCAACAAATATACCCCAGCGACTTAAGACTGGTTTTGTGGTCCAGGGTCACATATTTCACAACATATGAATTCATACAAAATCACAGCCTCTGTAAATAGTGACATTTTCCCTTGAGATCAGGTTAAAGCTTTGCCTCCTCATTTCAGTCCATCAAGAGAAAAGTGAATGTAGAGTCATTAGAAGTGCTTTAGTTTATTTTCAGTTCACGCTGTCTGGTTTTGGTAAACAGACCTGTCAATCAGATAAAAATCTGTGTATGTAAATGTGTGTGCTGACATGACTAGAGGCCCAATAATGCTGTTCAGGCAGTTTAGTTCCTGTATAAGTGAAAGCGTGTGACCTGTGTAAGCACCAGCCTGTGCCGTTTAAATCACCTGTCAGTCATCTACATAGAAACGAGGGGCTCCATTATCCCGTCTTATGATTGGTTAACAGGTTGGGCTTGGATTATGTTAATAAATTCTGCTTGTTTTTGACTGCTGTAAATGAACGGTTCAGCTTGGGCTTTTTTGTCGAGCTCAAGTGGCTTCCCACCGGGAACAGAGTACACGTTTTCTCCAGCTCTCGTGGCTCTGCTCTGGTTCACCCCCACCCATCCCTCATCATTTAGTCATTAGAGTTGCTCCTGCTCTCTCCCTGCGCTCACTGAAAATGGGTACCAACCCCTGAGCTGCTTTGGAGGAGAGAGAGAGAGAGAGAGAGAGAGAGAGAGAGAGAGAGGAAAGAGCAAACTGCAGTGAGATTCTTTTTTAGTTTAAAAAAGTAAACAAGAACATCTGTTCTCTCTTAAATCACTGTTCTGCTCCCGCTACTTTTTTATAATCTTTTTCACATTCCTTTACCTTGTTATTCTTGAAATGAAATGCCTGGAGAATATCAGTCATATCTTTCTGCCACTCTCTGTATTCCTGCTCGTATTTTCTAAAAACACTCCACTGTAGTTGCTGAGTCTTATCTTGTTTTTTAGGTGTTCACGCATGGAGTGCTGGGATACAGAATTGTGTAAAATGTAAAAAAATAGCTTCTTTTCAGTTTGTGAGTTTGAATTTAAATTGCATTGGATTGGGATGACAGAAAAATAGCTGTGCTGGGGAGACAACCTGGAACACTTTTAATATATTTTAAAATCTATTTATTCTCAGCAGCCATTACTCTAGTCTTCAGTGTCACATGATCCTTCAGAAATCAGGATTCTTTGATGAATAGAAAGTTTAATTATGTGTCTTTTCACAATATGTAATGTAAGTCTCAAGTGTCTCCAGAATGTGTCTGTGACTTTTCAGCTCAAAATACCCCACAGATGATTTATTATATCATTTTGAAAATGCCTATTTTGAGAGGAAGCAGAAACACGCTGTTTTCATGCATGTTTCTTTAAATGCAAATGAGCTGCTGCTCCCCGCCCCCTTTTCCAGAGTAGAGCTGTGCCTTTATAGCTCGTACCTCAGATATTCTGCTAAAAAACATCTGTTTGGTTTTGATTATCGCGTTTATTGTGCTTTATATGTGTTTTAAAGCCATATCAGTTTAAAATTCTGATGTAGGGTTTTCTTAGCACACACATCCCAAGAACGCACACAGAAAGCGGCTATCACACAGCATGTGAGTACTAAACTAAGTTCTCTTTCATGTCTTATTGCACTTAAACTGTCAAATACGCACAAGTTTATGTTAAAAACGGGTCTACAAAAGCAGTCTGTTATGTCTGTGAAGGTAAACAGCTGGGAAAGAAATCGCATGTTTATATTAGATCTGTGTGGCAGCAGTGTAATATACAGTAAATAAATCAATAAATCCATTGCTTTATTGTCTTCTCTAAGGCTGGGACTTTAATGTTCTGCACTCATAAGTGCAGCCAACAACAGAATAGTTAGCATGCTTTGCTCAAACTTTCACAATGGCGTTAAAACTGCTACACCATCATCACTTGCGATGACTAAATAATGGTGCCTTGGGTGGAAACGTGCAGATTAAGGGGTGGTAATATTATAATAAGATCCCCTTTCTATGTTTTTGGATTGAGTGAAATCTGAGCAGCTTGTTATTTCACATGCTTGCAGAGAAAGGCTTACCAAAACAAAGTTACTGGGTTGTTCTTTTTCATGTTTTCTGGGTTGGTAGATGCACTGGGGACCTGATGATAGCACTTTAACAAACGACTTTATAAAATCTTCTTAGAGAAGGCCAAACATTTTTTTTTACCACATTTTACATGCCTGTTTAGACTCAAGCTTTAAATAGATACAGCTTTCATACAACTTTTCAGAACTATATCCAGTAACAGTTTGAGTCTATGCAGGCATGTAAAATATAAAAATGTCTGTATTTCTATGGAACTTGGCTCAATTATTCTGAAATTTATGATGTATTGTCTCTGTCTTCTGAGAAATGCTTATTATCTTGAAAAATAGGCTCTACAGCCCTATGGTGCTTTAAATCTGATGATTACGGCTCATTTGTTTCTGTTTAGATTTTTCTCTCTGGGTTCATTGTGAGCTATAAAACACTTTTAAGACATGAGTTCTGTCTAAAGCTCCAGAAAGCACTTTAGACTAAAGTTTGACTGCAAATTGAGAGTTTGATTGGGCCAAATCAAACCTCAAAGACAACACATTTTGAAAGCACCTGAATCTGAAAGCCTTGTAATGGCTCGACGAAATTGCAATGAGTCACCGCAGCAATCACACTTTGAAAGCAGTCTGGAATTTGAGCTCACAGGATTCAGACAACGTGTTTCAGAGAATGTGTGAAAATGATGATAACTACATGGTCATCTCAGAAATAGAATAGCATTGCATGACTAATGTGAGACTGTTAATGTAAACGCTGCATTCTGAAAACGAATAGTGACAGATGTGCATGTAGTTCACACTTCTAATCGTTGTAATGTCTCACTTGAGCAGATTGTACAGCAAAGGTCTTTAGATTATACTATTAGCACTGTATTTATTAGCTATTAAATTGAAGTTTAATTAGAAAATGTATAGAGAATTGTAGAACAGAAACATTGTGAAATACTATTACGATTTAAAATAACTGTTTTATATTTTGTGATGGCATGTGATTTCTTATTGTTATCAATGTTAAAAACAGTTGTGCTACCTAAAAATGTTTTCTTAAAAAAGGGCTCTTAAAGGGATAGTTCACCAAAAAATTAAAATTACCTTATGATTTACTGACCCTCAAGCCATCATAGGTGAATATGACTTTCTTCTTTCAGACAAATACAATTAGAGTTATATTAAAAAAATGTCCTTGCTGTTCCAAGCTTTATAATGGGAGTGAATGGCTGTTGAGATTTTAAAGCCCAAAAACTGCATCAATCCATCATAAAAAGTACTCCACGCGGCTCCGGGGGATTAATAAAGGCCTTCTGAAGCGATTCGATGTATTTATGTAAAAAATCTATATTTAAAATTTTAATTTTAAGGTTTAAAATCAATTAACTTCAGAAGGCCCCCACTTCAGATTAACCCTCCAGAGCTATGTGGAGTACTTTTTATGATGGATGGATGCACTTTATTGTACTTCAAAATCTCAACACCCATTCACCGGCATTATAAAGCTTGAAATAGCCAGGACATTTTTTATATAACTCCGACTGTATTCGTCTGAAAGAAGAAAGTCATATACACTTAGGATGGCTTAAGGGTGAAACTTTTTTTAGGTAGCACAACTGTTTTTAACATTGATAATAATAAGAAATCACATGCCATCACAGGAATTACTTTTTAATATATTAAAATAGAAAAGAAGAAAGTCTTATACACCTAGGATGACTTAAGGGTGATTAAAAAGTAATTTTCATTTTTGGGTGAACTGTCCCTTTAAGAATCTGAATATTTTGGTATTACAATTAAAGTAGTGGACTGCTGTACATTTTAGTACATTGTACATTTTAACCTTCTGTTAGTGTTTTGTTGCTGCAGCTCCACTACTAATAACTAAATATATCTTATATATCTTAATAAATTCAAATAAAAAAAAAAAATAGATGTAAATGTGTATGGGTCTAAAGTCTTTAGGTTTAAAGTGTCTTTGTGCCCTGACTTTAGTACTATCTATTCTCATTAAGAGTGGAAGGCTCTCGAGCCCTCTCAATGTCTTAATTAAGACAGGACTCAGTAAGATTGATCACACCCTGAACAGAATGTGGTTAAATGTAAAGGTTTGGCTATACTTAAAAAAACCCATCCTTGCAGTTGAAACATCCAACAAATTAGAGGAGATATAATGTGGTCCTTATTATTTGAGATGTTCTTTAAAGTGTGTGAATTAGTGTGTGTGATTTTCTCTCTCACCCTGGAGCAGCAAAATCACTGTATTTTTCTTCCAATCAACCTTTTCTAATGAAGGATGCTTGAAAGGGTCTTTGTCACTTCCCCTCTGTGCCTCATCACTGCATGCGATCTCATTCATGAATACTAATTTCAGTGTTCATACAGATCCTTGCGACTCGTCCTTCAAAATAACCGGATATGCTTACGCTCAGAGCGAGACTAGACCTCTCTTAAATACATTACTGATTACCTGCTTTACCAAGCACAGCAGAAGTAACCCAACTGCTATTCATTAAAGCAATATCTCTATTGTAGTGGTTTGGCTGCGCTTCTGGTGTCTCTCTGCTGGTTTGAACTGAATGATTTACGTCTGATTGTAATGCAGCTGCAGTGAACGGTTCAGCACCCAGAAAACCTCCCGGCACCAGAAGGAATGAAATATAGATGAATGCATTTCATAAGACCACACAACATATTGCTTATAAAACGTGCCAAGTTCACACAAACCAAATCTTCATCCATATCTTCATGGTCTGCTTTTTGCCTTATTTTAGATGGATCGATAGAAAGATAGATTAGATGAGTGGGCTGAAAGGTGAGGATGGAGGCATGGATTGAGGGGATGTGCTGAAACACAGAGCGTTTTGCAGCCAACTGCAGATATTACACTCCTTCCATCCATTCTAGTTTCCACGGCAACTACTGGAGCTGAATTTGGAGTGAAAATAAGACCCTGCAAGTCTAATAAATAAATAAAGCTTGTAAATACGACCTCCCTGACAATGACAATCAGTCTTGGTCTCGTTATTTTATTGTGTTAGATGATGAATTAGATTACATGTTCCTTGTGCTATTGGTAATTATGCTCTTTATTACTGTATGTGTTTGCCCTGGCACTTCTTTAATAATATATGCACCACTGGCCTGCATATTGCAGTATTAGATCTGACAGTTTAAAAAGTGAGAGAAAACAGCAGGGTGTTATAGTATCTTCATTCAATCCATGTTGGCCCTCTATTCTGCAGCATTTTTGCTTACTCCAAATATATTCAGTTTGTGAGGCCAAAAGTTTCTCTCGCCACAGTCGTTTATCATATGGGTACACAACACATGGCCTAATGACATTAGTTAAAGGATTAGTTCACTTCCAGAATAAAAATTTCCTGATAATTTACTCACCCCCATGTCATCCAAGATGTTCAAATCTTTCTTTCTGCAGTGAAAAAGAAAGTAAGGTTTTTGAGGAAAACATTCCAGGATTTTTCTCCATATAGTGGATTTCAATGGGAGCCAGTGGGTTGGAGGTCCAAATTGCAGTTTCACTGCAGCTTCAAATGGCTCTACACGATCCCAGCCAAGGAATAAGGGTGTTATCTAGCGAAACGATTGGTCATTTTCTGAAAACAATTCAAGTTTATGTACTTTTTAACCACAAATGCTCATGTTGCACTAGTTCTGCGATTGCCACGCACATCTTCACGCATTACATAATCACGTAGGAAAGGTCATGCATGGTTAGTTCTTCGTACTTTGGTTCAAAAAGGTAGGGAAGGGCAATAGATACCATATCATTTTTGTCTCCAAATTCAAACATCGTTATTTTACCTTTTTTATAAAGGGTATTTGGCATTCTATGTAGGTTCGCTTTGTACCATGTTGAAAAATCCAGCACATGCTGGTTAGGTATGTTCTGAAGCATGGCTGCTGGTTTGAGCTGGTTTAAGCTGGTCTTTAGCTGTGTTGGTCCTAAGCAACTAGCTCCTGCACAGGACCAACTTAGGACCAGCACATGACCAGCTTAAACCAGCTCATGACCAGCTAAGAACCAGCTTAAACCAGCAGCCATGCTTCAAAACATACCTAAGCAGCATATGCTGGATTTTTCAACAGTGTAAACACTGGGCTGTTACTTCCGGCTAACTGTGTGACCTTTCCAACATGACTAAATAATGCGTCAAGTCCGGCTAGTGCAAGATGAGCGTTTGTGGTTAATATATGTTAATATAAAATAATATATATATATATATATATATATATATATATATTTATAAGCTTTTTTATTTACCAATCATTTCGCTAGATAAGACCCTTATTCCTTGCCTGGGATTGTGTAGAGCACTTTAAAACTGCATTGAAACTGCAATTTGGACCTTCAGCCATTGGTTCCCATTAAAGTCCACTATATGGAGAAAAATCCTGGAATGTTTTCCTCAACAACCTTAATTTCTTTTCGACTAAGGAATAAAAAGAAATGAACATCTTGGATGACATGGGCGTGAGTAAATTATCAGGAATTTTTATTCTGGAAGTGAACTAATCCTTTCATTTCAAATTAACATATTAAATCAACTGAAAAGGTGGTTAAAAGAGAAGTTCACTTTCAGAACAAAAAGTTACACATAATTTACTCACCGCCTTGTCATCCAAGATGTTCATGTCTTTCTTTCTTCAGTCGATAAGAAATTATGTTTCTCGAGGAAACAAATTCAAGAATTATCTCCATATAGTAGACTTCAATGGTGCCCCCAAGTTTGAACTTCCAAAATGCAGTTTAAATGCAGCTTTAAACACACAAACATCTTGGATGACAAGGGGTGAGTAAATTATCTGTAACTTTTTGTTCTGGAAGTGAACTTCTCTTTTAAGAGTGATGAATGGTGACCGGTAGCAGCTCTAAAAGAACAAACTTGCACCAAAATATGCATTTTAACCTAAAATCTTGATAATATTGATGATGTTGAAAAGAACAATCATGCCTATGTCCGTTTGTCAACAACCTTCTTACATTTTACTACATTCGTGTGATTGGTAAAAGACCACTGTTGTATTATTTTTCTAGTAATCAGAACAAAGAATACTAGTGCTCAATATGTGTATTTATGCTCCCTCATCCTGTATTGTGATAGCAGTTGTTTAGTTGGTGTTGTATTGTTTTTGTCCTGCAGATGGCGCTCCACTGAGTGAACTGTCCTGGTCGTCCTCTCTGGCTGTGGTGGGTGTGTCTTTCTCTGGACTCTTTACCTTCATATTCCTCATGCTGGCTTGCCTGTGCTGTAAACGAGGTGACATTGGTTTTAAGGTGAGACCCTGAGATTTTAATCACTTTTAAAAGTAGTGGCTCTTAAATTCCGTCAGACTGCCATGGTTTACAGGGCACAGACTTTGAGACAACTCAGCATAATTCAGTCCCCTTTAAAATACGCATAATAAAATATACCATATTGGTGTCAGGCCCATGAAATAACCAGACAATGCAAATCTCCATAGTATCTTTGTCTTGTTTTCCAGTCAGAGACTTTTTTGTTTTAATGTAGAATCTTATTTTGTTTTGAGTAATTTATGCTTTTTTCATTTTTATGTCTTCCTTTGTTTTTTATTTCTTATGAAAGACTTTGTGATTATTTAAAAAAAAAAAAAATTTCTGTAAAGCACTTTGAAATACCACTGACGTGCCTTAAAAAATAAACAAGTAAATAAATATATATAACTAATTATGAGTTGAGATAACTGAGTTTTTATACATTTTCAAAAATCATGTTTTTTTTATTATGTTATCATGTTTTTATTGTTTTATTGTGTTAGTTAGCTGTATTTTTGTAGTTATTTTCACTTTTGTAGTTATAAAAATAACCTAACTACAGTCTGATTGAGATTAATTGAAATGAATGATGAAAAAACATGATTTTTGAAAATTGTTTTTTTTAAAAAAGCAAAAATTTATTTACTATACCAAATAAGTAAATAAATAAGTTGGAATTATTATGTAAGGAGAAAGAGCGTATATAGCTATAGGAATCAATTAAACTATTTAGCATTCATTATTAAAAAAACAACTGGCCAGTCAGAATTAAGTGATATAAATTCCATATCTATTCAGATTGAATCGCCATTTGACTTTGAAAGCTTGTTAGCTGGGTGAGATTTTAATCACACTTGCCAGTCAGCAATGAATTAGCAGAAAAACATCTCTCTCTATTGCAACCTCTTGGCCTGTTGCCGTCCTGCAGTTATGAATGAAATTGAAAAGTCTGAAAAGCATCATTCATGAATCACTTCTGAGTCTGTTTCAGATCTGTAGGAATGCTTTGATCAACTACTTGAAAAGTAGCACAACACATGCACACATGCATTCTGTTCAGTCACACGTCCTCTTGCCCTTTTGAGGTTACAGAGTCCCAGAGTTTCGGAGAAAAGCAATTTCTTCAGTGCAAACCACTTAGTCCTGTCTCATAAGGTTAAAGGAACCGAGGCAGACAGAGCTCAGGGACACAATCGCTTCCTCATAGACGTGTTTTTGTAGTGAACGGCGCAGGCCTTCAAACGGCATATGGCTATAGATCTCGGAGCGCACTGTGCATTTTTCAGCAGCAACTTTAAAGTGGGTCAAGGCACAGGAGAAATGAGACCCGTGTGAGTGTGTGTGTGAGAGAGAGAGAGCGGAGGATGGCTCTTTCATGCTTCTAAGCACCTGGTCTCCAGTAAAGGCCAAATATTTGTAATTACAGTCCCTCAGTGGAACTACAGTTCAGCGCTTAAACATCAGCTGCTGAAAAGAGACTCTTCCTTTTCTCTCCGTCTCTCTCTGCGTCTATTATCTAACACGTTTCTCTGTCTATTTAACACTCTTGCGTTTTTGTATACAAGTTGGGAGTCTGACAAGCCTGAGGGTAATTGATTCATTCATCCCTTTTAGCATTCTCAAAACCTCACATGCACTTACACAACCCGTGAGCACTGAGAAAAAAACTGTTTGTTAGTTTGAGGTGCAACTGTAATACAGTGTGTTTTATGCTAATATGTTGAGTGCTGTATATGAACAGTCAATAATGAACACTCATCAAGTGCTGGTGAATAAATTAGTGTTACTTTGCTAACTTCATCAGAAACTGCAACAAGTCAACATTTTTAGACGTTGTGTATAAACCTGCAGATTTAGGTTGGTTATCATTAGCTTGATGGGGAAAAATAGTAAAAACTGTAGTATTATGAAATATTAGTAGTAAATATTATTAACAAAGTTAAAAATAACTGTTTTGTTCTTTGATATGTAATTTATTTCTGTGATGGAAAGCTGATTTTTCAGCAGCCATTACTCCAGTTTTCTACGGAAGCCATTTCCGCCACTAATAAAATGTTTTTGCAACTTTTTATCTCACAATTCTGACTTTTTTTTCAGAACTGTGAGGTATAAACTCGGAATTGCGAGTTTTAAAGTCAGAATTGAAAGATATAAACAATTCTAAGAAATGAAGAATTGTGAGATATAAACTACCAATTGTGAGTTATAAAGTCAGAATTGTGAGAAATTTTTTCCTTTTTTTCATGCAAAACCAAGTTTTTGTCTCGGAATTCTGACTTTTTTTTTCAGAATTGTGATTAAACTTGCAATTCCTAGTAATTCCAGTAATTCCGAATTTATATCTTGCAATTCTGACATTTCCTCAGAATTGTGAGATATAAACTGTGAGTTTATATTTGAGTTTAAGTCTCACAATTCTGACTTTATAACTCGCAATTGTGTTTATATCACACAATTCTGAGAAAAAAGTAAAAATTGCGAGCTTATATCTCGCAATTTCTGAATTCATAACTTGCAATTGCGAGTTTATATCTCACAATTCTGAGGAAAAAAGTCTGAATTATGAGTTTGTATCACGCAATTCTGACTTTTTTTTTTTTTTTTAGAATTGTGACTTTATTTCCCAGAACTGTGAGTTTAGGTCTCATAATTTTAACTTTATAAATTGCAACTGCGAGTTTATATCGTACAATTTTGAGAAAAAAAGTAAGAAGTGTAAGATAAAAAGTTGCAGTTACCTTTTTTATTTTTTATTCAGTGTCGGAAACGGGCTTCCATAGTCTTCAGTCTTAATATGATCCTTCAGAAATCATTCTAATATGCTGATTTGGTGCTCAAGAAACATTATTATCAATGTTGCAGTTGTGCTGCTTAATATTTTTGAGGAAATTAATTTCTTAATAATTCTCTGATGAATAGAAATTTTCAAAAGAACAGTATTTATTTGAAATGAAAATGTTTTGCAACATTATACATGTATTTACTGCCAGTTTTCATCAATTTAATGTCTCCTTGCTGAATTGAACTAGTAATTTCTTAAAAAAAGATCCTAAACATTTGAAGCATTGTAACAGTATTTTGGTAAAGTGTTGGGGGTAATGCATTACAAGTTACATAATCAGATTTTTTAGTAACCCATTACTTTTTAATTTACAATAAAATACATGACCTACTTTATCAAATAAGTAACGCCAGTTACTTTGTTTTCCCATTTATTGACTGACAGGTCTCTTGTTCTCATGTTGAGAGAAACAGAAATTGCAGAGGCATTGTGTGTGCTGTGTAAACATGATGGTTTTGTAGTTCTAGACTAAATTTGAACATGTGTATACTCATATCACTTGCACGAAAAACAGATGCAAACCTGCAATAATTAAATATTAAATAACACAAATGTCCTTCATGTATTTAATCCCATTTTATGAACCATTGTCTTTGATGCTGACCTTTGATGAACCAATTCAACCATACCAATAAGCAAAAAAAAATGCTGAAGAGTTTTGAACTTTCTTCTCCTGCATACTATTTCTTCATGCAATACAGAATGGCAACTCAACTAAAAGATTTTTTTGTGCTGAACCCTGTACATTACAGCCGTGAATTTACATTTCCTTCAGCCTGAGGCTTATTCATTTCACTTTTTTGGTGTGCAAGGGCTTTTACATTTCCCCAAAAATAGAACTTTTTATATAAAATAAGCAATCCCAGCCCTTACTTTCTATAAAAAGTAACGAAGTAATGCAGTTAGTCACCTTTTAAGGAAGTAACACAATATTGTAATGCATTACTTTTAAAAGTAACTTTCGCATTACAAGTAACGTGAGTTACGTTATCAGATTACTTTTTCAAATAACTAAAAAAGTTATGCATTGCTTTTTAATTTACAAGAGAATACAAGAGAGTTACTTTTTTAAATAAGTAACGCCAGTTACTTTTTTTTCCCATTTATTGATTTGAAAGCTCTCCTGTCCCCACACTGTAAAAAACAATTTGTTGAGTCAACTTAAAATAATTTGTAACCTGGCTGCCTTAAATTTTTAGGTTCAGTCAACTCAAAAATGTTTATTCAACTTGAAATGTTAAATTATACTAAGTGACAACTATATTTGATTTGAATCAACTTAAAATTTTAAGGCAGCTGGGTTACTTACCCATCTGTTAAGTTTAGCAAACACAAATATCTCAGTTGTTACTTAGTACAACTTAACATTTCAAGTTGACTAAACTTATTTTAGTTGACTGAACTTAAAATTTTAAGGTAGCAGGGTAACAAATTATTTTAAGCTGACTCAACAAATTGTGTTTTTTATTTTTTACAGTGTATGCTGAGAGAAATCTGGAGTAAGACGTTGCTTTAGTAGTAGAATAAATGTGAACATGCATTAATTCATCTCACTCACAAAAAAACAGATTCAGTATTGCCCAAAATGAATAAAAACAGTGAAATAGAACTCAGAATATGACACAAACCTGCAATAATTAAATATGTTAAATAACACAAATGTCCTTTATGTATTTAATCCCATTTTATTAACCAGTGTCTTTGCTACTGACCTTCGATGATCCAATTCAACCTTAATAATAAGTGAAATTACTTAAGATAAACTAACATTTGTTGTTTGTTTTTTTATTGCTGAAGAGTGTTGAGCTTTCTTCTTCTGCGTTCTACAGTACAGACTTGATTTACTTTTCCTTCAGCCTGAGGCTTTTGGTGTGAAAAGGCTTTTACGTTTGCCAAAAGTAGAGCTTTTTATATTAAAAACAAACAAGCAAACCCTGGCCAGATTTAAAAAGTAACACAAAAGTAATGTAACACAATACTTTCCATAAAAAGTAACTAAGTAGCATAATTAGTTACTTTTTAGGGAGTAGCGCAATATTGTAATGGATTACTTTTAAAAGTAACTTTTCCCAACACTGTTGGTAAATATGCAGATATGCAAACTCAAATCTCTCCATATGAATAAATGCACATGCATACAGGCTTACATGCGAGCATGCTCATTTGT
This sequence comes from Labeo catla, assembly GCA_012976165.1. Classification (NCBI taxonomy): domain Eukaryota; kingdom Metazoa; phylum Chordata; class Actinopteri; order Cypriniformes; family Cyprinidae; genus Labeo; species Labeo catla. Next base: position 58,916 of record VONZ01000244.1, read on the forward strand.
GCCGATGGCTAGAGCAAAGGGCCTGTCATGCACATGTGAGAAAGAATGAGCGCGAGGAAGGAAGGATGAAGAAAAAAGAGTGATGTCATAAGCACAGAATGTGAAAGCCTTTCCCTGTTAGACTTTTTTTTTTTCAGCCTCACATTTTTGTGGAAGCGTCTCCACTATTCTTAATCACTGGTCGTCCACACTCTCATGGGAAGAACACAGGAACTGCCCCTCCCTGCATTCTCTCTCTCTCTTTCTTCCTTTCTCAAGTGCAGGATATATTTGCTTTTTATTTGTATGTTTTCTTGAGAGTTATCATGATGTATAGTCAAGACCTGGGTTCTGCAGTTGTGCAGCAGCATGAGTCGCTTCCTAATGTTCTGTCCGGTGATGGATCCATCTGGGGTCATGTGGGCACCTCACAGGTGCTGTGTGAAGAGCCCAGCGGTGCAGGTTCATGGAGCGGAAGGGAAGAGTTAATGATTCTGCGCAACCTGTTAGATGTAACACGTGTGCATTGAGGGCAGGTAAGATGGAAAATTAATGAAATCTTTGAGCTTTCATCACAGAACACTGCTTCCTTCAGAAAGTTGTTTTATTTAGAATAGTAGTGTGTATGTTATATGTGATCCTGGACCACAAAACCAGTTGTGAGTAGCACGGGTATATTTGTAGCAACAGGCAACAATACTCTGCATGGGTCAAAATGCCAAAAATCATTAGGATATTAAGTAAAGATCATGTTCCATTAAGATATTTTGTGAATTTCCTACCATAAATCATAACCATAAACCTATCAAAACTTAATTTTTGATTAGTAATATGCATTGCTAACAACTTTATTTTACAACTTTAAAAGCGATTTTCTCAATATTTTAGTTTTTTTACACCCTCAGATTTCAGATTTTTGGCCAAATATTGTCATATCTTAACAAACCATACATCAATGGAAAGCTTATTTAATCAGCTTTCAGATGATGTATAATATTGATTGCCCCTTATGACTGGTTTTGTGGTTCAGGGTCACATATGTTAGTAAAATGTGTTTGCATGTAATTTAACTTTGTATTTTAGATAGTGGATGTAGGTTGAGTTGATATGACACTATGGGAATCTGAATGGATCTGAAAGCATTGCTCTCTGATGTTGGTGCACACAGAATGCAATTTATAAGGCAGACTGGGGCAAGTTGTCACATTGGGAAGCTATCATAGAGGCTAATAAAGCAAATGCTACTTTTCTCTTGAAGTTATTTCAAATATTTATTTAAAAAATCAATGTCATAGCATGTTTTTGTACTTTCTATTGTGTCATTGTGGATTTTAATTGGGGCAGATCATGTATTTTATATTACAATATTCTATACAATTGTACACATATTTTATAGCAATTACTGTAGTCTAACAGCAAAGATTACTTTTACATTTTTGCTGTTTTTTGTGCGTTTATAAACGTGACCCTGGACCACAAAACCAGTAAATTTTTGTAAATTGAGATTTATGCATTATCTAAAAGCTGAACAAATAAGCTTTACATCGATGTACTGTTTGTTAGGATATGACAATATTTGGCTGAGATTCAGCTATTTGAAAATCTGGAATCTGAGGTTGCGAGAAAATCTAAATATTGAGAAAATCGCCTATAAATTTGTCCGTATGAAGTTCTTAGCAAGGCATATTACTAATCAAAAATTAAGTTTTGATATATTTATGGTAGGAAAATTACAAAATATCTTCATGGAACATGATCTTTACGTAATATCCTAATGATTTTTGGCATAAAAGAAAAATTTATAATTTTGACCCATACAATGTATTTTTGGCTATTGCTATAAATATACCCGTGCTATTTATGCCTGGTTTTGTGGTCCAGGGTCACAAATGTTGTACTGTTTCAATGTTGTGGACTGTTTAATAGGTTCTCAATGTGACAATTTACCCCCATATTGTGTGACAAAATATTCACACGTTTTTTTTAAAAAAAAGAGCGTTTTTATGAGCTATTTCCAAAAAATATTTCATCAAAGATTATTGCAAAATCCATTATTTTTGGGTGGATGTTTTGGCTTGTCCTAAAAAATAATCCCTGAATACTAAATAATTTTTTGATAGCCTATTCTTGGAAGAGACAGTACTAGTACTTGCTTAAACCAGATGTTTCTTCATCAGAGGAAATAACAGCACAGACTAGATGTTGCTGATTATTAGCCTGATGTGATAAAAAAATGCAGTGCGATTCATCTGGGGGTATGTTTATCCTGTGACTTAAGCTTAGCAATGTGGTTTCAGGCGACAAATGATTGCAGTCCTTTAGTTAGGATCACAGCGTGCCCTGTTGGGTCTGTATAAGACAGCGTTCGGTAGTGCTGCCGTGCGCTGGGCAGATCAGGAGCCCGGGTCATATGGCATCCGTGTGGGGCGTGTGAAGATGTGGATGATGGGGCCTCTAGGGGAACTTGAGTGTTTGTGTGTATATATGTCTGTTAACTTGCGCTTTCAAGTGTGTGCGACCCCTCTAGGTCAGTGTTTTCCGTTTCTTTGACCCTGTATCTCCGCAGCCGAGTTCACAGAAAATTTGCTTGCATCTGGAGGAGCATTTCCGATTTCCAGATGCTGCCAAGTCTTGTCTTTTCTTAGTGCTGTCTCATCTCTCTTTGTAGTTTCACCATATCCGTGTGGGGAAGAAAAGCATACGGAAACAAGACATACAAGTTTAAAGCTCTCAAGATTAAACGGATGGCTCATTATTTGATCTGATTATGGTGACATGCTGTTTAATGGACTGTTTAATAAATTGCCATTTGTTCCAGTAAGCTTTAAATGTTCTTTTTTTATTCGTTTTACTAAAATAATCAGGTTAAACACTCCTCAGTTAAAACAGTCACTGATGTCTCTTTTCAGTTTAAAGATCTGCTTGTTTTTTGTACATAAATTCCCAAAACACACACACACACAAAGGGTCCTTGAATCGTTCCCACAAAAATGGAATTAAGCTTAGTAACATAATATGACTATTCGGATCTCTTTTAAAAACAAAGCATGAGGAAAAGAGTATTTTTAAACTCCTTTTGAAGGGACAATGTTCTTACTTGTCATAAAAATAATGTAAAAAAATATATCCATATGATGTTCTTGTAATAGAAAATGTCCTTAGAACAAAATTCTTGGAATATTGTACATAACTGATTTAATAAATCTTGGGAAGAAGATTTTTTGACCATTATCCTCTAGTCATTAGAAGGACCAACTAACAGGGAATTTTCTAGAACATTTGATTTGAAGTGATAAAATGGAATGTTCACGGAATAGAATGTTCACATAACCAAGAAGAAACATCGTAACGTTCCCTTAACTTAAAGGGATCGTTCATCCAAAAATAAATATTCTGTCATTAGTTACTCACTCTACCTACGCAACTAACACATTTTATGGCCCAGAAAGTTAGTAAGGACATAGGTAAAATAGTCCATGTGTCATCAGCTATGAAAATACTTTTTGTGTGCAAAGAAAACAAAAATAACTTTATTCAGAGAAGAGCAAAAATTGTTAAATTAAGTCATTAGATGATTTTCTATGCACATATAAAGTATTCTCGTAGCTTAATAAAATTACGGTTGAACCACTGATGTCATTTTATTATTATTTTATCGATGTCCTTACTAACTTTCTGGCCCTTGAACCGTTGTAGTTACATTGCTGTCCATGCAGGGTCAGCAAGTCGAGAATTATACATTTATGCTACTGTAACCTCTGACCTCTGTGTTTTTCATCGCTACCACAGGAATTTGAGAATGCAGAGGGAGAGGAATATCCAGCGGACATGTCCACGCCGGCATCTCCTGCATCGCACACCGGTCCTGACGTCTACATCCTGCCTCTCACCGAGGTCTCGCTGCCCGTGGCCAAGCAACCTGGCCGATCAGGTGGGTCATCGCCACAGCGTATCTGTGGAAATTGCTGCATGAGCTGGTCCAGATGTGATAGCATTTAAGAAAGCGCGAGGCTGTTTAGGATTTCCTCCCAGTCCTGAATCTGCTCTGACCCCGCTTATGCAACTCCCATACGAGTTTCACATTCTCTGGACTGAGTTTTTTTTCCAGAGGATATTGTTAATGTGTTCGGTCCCTCTTCCAACCCACAAGTTCTCCAGTGTAAAATCCAGAAGAGACCAACGCCCTGCTGCTGCCTCTACTCTTCCCTCCTGGGGCGGACACTCTCCCACAACCCTGCCTTGCTCTGGACCTTCAGAACTCAGGCCATCTGCTCTATGCCTGCTCTAATGTCAGTGTTGTGGAAAACTCACAATTAAACAACTGAAACTTCAATTTGTGAGTGTGAATTTTTAAAGGGATAGTTCACCCAAAAATTACATTTCTGTCATTAATTACTCACCCTCATGTTGTTCCAAACCCGTACGACTTTTGATCAACTTCAGAGCACAAATTAAGATATTTTTGATGAAATCTGAGCGTTTTCTAACCCTGCATAGACAGCAATGTAACTACAACATTCAAGGCCCAGAAAGGTAGTAAGGACATTGTTACAACAGTCCATGTGACATCAGTTGTTCAACGGTAATTTTATAAAGCAACAAGAATACTTTTTGTGCACAAAGAAAACAAAAAGAATGACTTTATTCAACAGTTTCTTCTTTTCCTTGTCAGTTTGTCTTATTTCATCATAGATATCTTAACTTGTGTTCCAAAGATGAATGAAGGTCTTATGGGCTTGGAACGATATGAAGTTGAGTAATTAATGACAGAATTTTCATTTTTCATTTTTGGGTGAACTATTACTTTAATTGAATTGGCCACACCCTGCTGGAAGCTGGATTTGAATGGGAATGATGAAATTTTTCAAAAATATCTACACTGCTGCTAAGTTTGTGATTGGTGAGATTTTTAAAATGTTTTTTTTTTTGTTTAAAAATGAGTCTCACTTTAAAAATGCTCACCAAGGTTAAATAAATGTTTAATTGCGATTCATCACATCCAAAATAAAAGTTTTTGTGTACATAATATATGTGTGTGTGCTGTGTATATTTATTATATATATATAAATACACACACATGCATGTATATTTAAGAAAAATATGTTATGTATATACGAAAAATATATATATACATATAAATATTTTCAAAACATATACTGTATGTGTGAGTCTTTATATATACATAATAAATATACACAGTCCACACATATATTATGTAAACAAAAACGTTTATTTTGGATGTGATTAATCGAGATTAATCATTGCCCTGCACTAACAAAAATACAGTAAAAACAGTGATATTGTAAAATATTATTACAGTTTAAAACATCTGAAATATATTTTAAAATGCAATTTGTTCCTCTGACAATCAAAGCTGAATTTTCAGCCATCATTTCAGTTATAAATCAGCCTAAAAGGCTTTTTAAATTTGGTTTTCTACTGAAAATTTTCAGTTATATGAACCTTCGAACTTTGAATTCAAATTCAAATTACAATTCTGCATCCTGTTTTCTACCTCAATTCAAATTCAGCAACTGAAATAGAATTTAAAAAGTTTAAATAGAACACAACTTTGGCTTTCCATATTGCCTTCAACAATTCTCTTTCTTTGTCTCTCTGGACTGTAATCTGTGGGTTGCCCTGAGAGCACATGGCTGGTGGGAACAAACACATTGAAGAGAAACAAAATTTCTGTAATTTAGTTTCACTAGTGCAAATTCCCTCGTTTTTCAGTACAAACATCCTTACAGATTAAGACTTGTTTACATAGAATATTTCACTAAGTAAGTTTATTTTTCTTACCCCACTAGCAAATTCTTTTTTTTTTCTCTCCAACATTTTTCCAGCTTTCTCTCTCTTATTCCATCCCGATCAGCACAACATCTGCCTGTTGCATAATGCCGCCTCAGCCAGCCTACATAAATGTGCCTTGGAATTTGAGGAATCTGGGAGACGATGTGTACAATCCATGGATACTCTGTCTCTCTCTTCCCCACAACAACTCACTTTATTAAAAGCCTGGCAGGCTTTAATATGGTGCGATTAGTAAGGGTGAGAGGTTAAGAGGTTGTGGTTTTCTAGATTCAGCTTACAGAGCTCTCACACAACTCTCACGCTTTGGCATTTCATTAATGCGATAAGTATTACTACTGCGATGCAGTATTTTACCACCTGACAGATAATAATGCAAATTCATCAAAGTAAAAATCCCACTATGCAATAAGAATTTCATAAACGGCCCTGGTTTTTTAGGAGTGGCTGGAATGATGTCACTCCTTAAGGATGAGGTTGAGGTAAGATATACAAACCTCCTTCCAGGAAGTGCAGGTCTCAGTCACCGTGACACAGATAGCATCTGTCTGTAATCAGACGTGTCTTTTTTCTCCTGGGTTGTCAGTTAGACAAATGAAGAAGCTAATTGTAGTGTTTATCATCCGATTTGAGACTTTTCAGCCAAAGAGTGTATGTATTGCACTCTGGTGTGCAGTATCCACCCCAACACAGCTGTGCTCATAAACACACCCTCATACACACATATGAACGAGCGAATGCTCTGAAGATCACATCATTTCATATGTAACCTACACACACCCTCTTTATCACTCTCACTTCATTAAGCGACATCAGTGAAATATTATTCAAACTCATTTGCATTGCTGGGACAAACAGACTAGAGGGACAAATAAAGCAAGACGTGCACAGCAGCAGTAAACACATTTCAGCATGTTCGATAATGTATGATAATTGTATTTGGTTAGAGCGGAATGATTTCTCTCCATTATTTTCCCAACGACTGCATTCCCAGCAGCCATCTGGCTAACGTGTCACTGTCACTGACCAACACCGCCGTAATGAGCAAGCCAAGCAGTCAATCATGTATTCAAATACCCATCGAGCAAAATCTGATACGTGGTGTGATTATTGTTGGCATGTTGTTGTCATGCTGTTGGCAGACCTCAGTGTTTTTCTATTTTGTGCTGTTTTGTTCATATTTGGCTGCGTACACATTGACGTTTTAGTGACAGGTGCATTTAATACGGGAGTTAATCTCCTAAATTATTGTGTTGTGTGTGTGTGGTGACATAACAGCAATGTTTTGGTGTGTCATAGCTGTATAAGAGAATTAAATGTCAACAGTTTGCTTTTTATTTTGGCTAAACTAACTCTAACCTGCTGGAAAATCCAGTTCGCTAGTTTTGGGAATGTAATAGCTGGCATGGATTTTCCAGCAGAGTAGAAATTGGAAGGTGGATTATTATCTGGAAATTGTTATTCAGTTTAGATTTGTAATTTGTTGAAAGCAATGAATGTCGCTATATTGCAATTTGTAAAGAACTGGAATGACATAAGAATAGCAACATTTAGCGTCCTTATAAAAGTATATTTTTACTTTCTTTCTTTCTTTATTTGGGAAAGAAATTACAGAAATTAATACTTTATTTAGCAAGGATGCTTTAAATTAATCGAAAGTGATGATAAAGACATTTATAATGTTACAAAAGATTTATATTTCAGATAAATGCTGTTCTTCTGAACTTCCTATTCATCAAAGACACCTGAAAAAATTCTGCTCAGCTGCTTTCAACACAATAATAATAACAAATGTTTCTGAGTGGCAAATCAGAATATTAGAATGATTTTTGAAGGATCGTGTGACTGGAGTAATGATGCTAAAAATTCAGCTTGGAAATCACAGAAATAAATTACATTTTAAGATTTATTCAAATTGAAAACAGTTATTTTAGATAGTAAAAATAATTTCAAAATTTTACTGTTTTTGCTGTACTTTGGATCAAATAAATGCAAGCAGAAGAGGCTTCTTAAAAAAACATTAAAAATCTTACTGTTCAAAAACTTTTGACTGGTAGTGTAAACCTGATAAATAACTGGTCTAAGTTGGTCAGACCATGTTCAAAACACGGTCTGACTACCATAAACTAGTATGACAAGCTAACGGTTGGTTGCCAGTGTAAGGTCTAGCAGCTTGGACCAGCTAATGGCCAGCTTAGACCATCTAGAAACCAGCTGTCATGTTTCAACACACAGCTCAAACTGGATGTTCTAGCAGGATACTAGAGATTTCTCAAGTACTGATTTTGTTATTTTACAGTACTGTTTATATACTGCTATACTATTTATTAATATTTTGAATGAGCTTTTTCAACATTTTCAATTAGTAATTTGTAAAATATTATTTATTACACTTATTATTTTACTATTTTATATTTTTCTGTGTAGGTTAATTTATTTATTTATTTATTTTAATTGTTTTAATTGGTTTATTTCAGTTAGTTGCTACGGTTGGTTGTTGTTTTTTCAGCTTTATTTCAAGTACCAAACACCATTTTTAATAGTTTACTTTTAGTTAAAGGGACATCTCACCCCAAAATGAAAATTTTGTCATTAATTATGACAGTCGTTCCAAACCCATAAGACTTTTGTTCATCTTCAGAACACAAATTAAGATATTTTTGATAAAATCCAAGAGCTTTCTGAGCTTGCACAGACAGCAACGCAACTACTACAGCATCGACTGACAGGGAAGAGAAGAAATTGTTGAATAAAGTTGTTTTTGTTTTCTTTGCGCACAAAAAATGATTCTCGTAGCTTCATAACATTACGGTTAAACCACTGATGTCACATGGACTATTTTAACAACGTCCTTACTACCTTTCTGGGCCTTGAATGTGTCCATTGCTGTCTACGCAGGGTCGGAAAGCTCTTGGATTTCATCAAAAATATCTTAATTTGTGCTGCTAATGTTTGATATAAACATTGATATTCATATATTCTCTACTGTTGTTTGCGATCCCACTGTAACATAATATTTATTCTGATTTGTTCTTTCCTATCCTGCACCCACATCAAACATTTCTGATTCGCTTATCGGCCATTTGCTTTCCGAGTCCCGAGCTAGAAACCTCAGGAATAATAGCATTAGTGTTTCCGTCCTCTCAGTGGTACCAAGCAGCACCGCCGGCATGACAAAGAGCCCGATTCTCCCCAGCGAGGGCTCTGTGAGAGGGGGCAGGCAGAATGAGCAACCTCTACAACACCACATGGGCGTAAAATATGGCTGCTGCATAAAAAGGGGACAGAGCGAGACAGTATGTCATACACGCTGACAATAAACTGTCTGTTTGTGAGCACGATGAGATGAGGGAAAGAGAGAAAGGGACTGTTTTGGCTTTTTGAGATGATAGAGATATACATGGATCTGTTAGACGAGAGGTTGAATGGTACAGAAAATCACTCGGCAAATCCGTCCCTACTGCAGCAGTCTTCTCTGACTTTTGCTTTTCAGAAAAATGCCTTTCAAGCAGTCTGATAGATCACGGCGAGATTTTGAACTCTTAAGTCTCTTGAACTTAATTTTGTGCTGTTTAACATCGCTCTTGCGCAGAGGATCAGTCACTGCTTTTTGGAGAGGATATTTGGAGGATGATTTTCTTATTGGAGGATCTTGACGAAACTTCACTTAATGCACTTGCTATGCTCAATTGTGCACTAAGGGTGTGTTGGAACAGTTAAAAATGTTGATTAAATGATGCTAATTTGTTTTTTTTTTTATTTTAAATTTAATTTTAACAGTATTTTTTCTTATTATAACAGTTCTTATTTTCTATAACAGTTTTTTTCTATTAGATGCAATAGGGGTCCAAAAGTTTTTTTTCTCATTTTTAATTTGCATAACAAATGAATTGGAATGTTGATGACAGCAGCTGTTCAAATTTAAGAATGATTCAAAAAGCACATCTATAGAACATCTGTACAATAGAAACATTTTTTCTTGTTTAAAATTCTAGGAATTAAATTTCATTAGATATTGAATGCTGTTGATCCAATTGTTAATTAATGTCTTGTTCTATCTCTGTCTTTTTATTTCCTGATAATAGTCCAGCTCCTGAGATCCACTGATCTTGGCCGCCACAGTTTGCTTTATATAAAGGAGATCGGACATGGCTGGTTTGGCAAGGTAAGTGTAGTTGGTTTATTGTTTATTGTTTATTTGTTTTGTATGTTTGCGCACCTCACAGACGTGGACGCCCTAAGCGTGTTCTGCTACGCATCAAAGGTTTAGCGCTGTAGTTTAGTCCCAGGGATGTGAAAATATCTTCCACGCTGTTTTACCTTGGTAATACGTAAGCTTTGATGTTGGACTTGTGTCTTGAATGTTCCCTGTGAGAATTTGATATTTCTGTGTAGCTGTGAATTCCAGAAGCACTTTAGTATTTTATAGGAATAACTGTGCCTCGTTCATTCTCATTCTTTCTCTCTTTCTCTCTACTTCTTTGTCTTTTTGTAACACACACATACATAAACACACACACTACCCCAATTTTCCCAACTTTCCATTGAATGGGTATGTCCATCTGTATGTTGGCTGCATGTTTACCGATGTCTCATCTGGTTTTGTGTTGTTTCGTCTGTGTTTCCTTTTGAGCATCTTTTTGCATGATTCCTGGGCTTGATTTAAACCTTTTTGGGTTTGTTTGTGTGGTTTATCTGTCTTCCATTTCCTTCCTTCCTTCCTTCCTGTGTATCCATTTCCTTTATGTGCACATCTGTTTGTGTCTGTCCATAAATGTGTGTTTTGTCCATTTTCCCTCTGTTCATACCTGTATGTGTGTTTCTGTTGTCTTTCCCTTGTGTGTTTGTGTATATGTGTGTCGGTGGGATGTCGTTCGCAGGTATTGTTGGGGGAGGTTCACTCTGGTCTCAGCAGTACCCAGGTGGTGGTGAAGGAACTAAAGGCCAGTGCCAGTGTGCAGGACCAGATGCACTTTCTGGAAGAGGCTCGGCCATTCCGGTAAACAAATCATGCTTTGTATATTTCATTTATGCATTTTGTTTCATCTACTCACCCTCATGTTGTTGCAAAAAAACTGTAAAACACAAAAGAAGATATTTTGAAGATGGTTGAAATTCTGTTCCATAAAATGAAAGTCAATGGGGTCCAAAACAACACGGACCCCATTGACTTTCACTTTTATATTAAAAAAATAAAATCTGAATATGTTCTTTTGGGTTCTACAACAGAAAAAAATCATACAGGTTTGGAACAACATGAGGGTGTTTAATGATGACATAATATTAATTTTTGTGTGAACCATCTCTGTATGAGTGTATAGTATGTGTATTGTAGTGATGATTGGGCTGAAACTCTTTTTGCAGGTCTCTCCAGCATCCGGCTCTAGTGCAATGCCTCGCTCAGTGCACAGAGGTCACACCCTACTTAGTGGTCATGGAGTTCTGCCCACTGGTTAGTCCTTTTATTTGTTCTTATAAAATTATTATAAAACTTATTATATCTTTTAAGTCCTAAAGAATTTCTTCCAGAATAAAAATTTCCTGATAATTTACTCACCCCATATGTCATCCAAGATGTTCATTTCTTTCTTTCTTCAGTCGAAAAGAAATGAAGGTTTTTGAGTAAAGCATTCTAGGATTTTTCTGCATTTAGTGAACTTCAGTGGTGACCAACAGGTTGAAGGTCCAAACTGCAGTTTCAATGCAGCTTCAAAGAGCTCTACGCAATCCCAGCCGAGTAATAAGAGTCTTATCTAGCCAAACAATTGAAAAAAAAAAAAAATTATATAATTTTTAACCACAAATGCTAGTCTTGCACTACCTCAGCCTCACGCTTTATGTAATCACGCACACGTGACATAGGCGAAAGTACCGACCTGGTGTTTACAACAAAGCAAACATGCAAAGAAAGTCAAACGCATTTTACAAAAAAGTTAAAATTAGAATGTTGGATGATTTTGAGTTTGGAGGAGAAAATGAGATGCGAATGTTTTTCACCCTTCCCTACCTTTTTGAACTAAACCTTTTTGAAGTACACAGATGAATAACTAATCGTGTGATTATGTAATGCGTGAAGACGCGAATGTGCATCACAGAGCTAGTGCAAGATGAGCATTTCTGGTTAAAAAGTATATACTTTTTTTTTTTTTTAAGAAAATGGCTGATTGTTTTACTAGATAAGACCCTTATTTCTCAGCTGGGATCATGTAGAGCCCTTTAAAGCTGTATTGAAACTGCCATTTGGACCTTCAGCCTGCTGATCCCCACTGAAGTCCACTACATGGAGAAAGATCCTGGTATGTTTTCCTCAAAAACCTTTTTCGGTTAAAGAAAGAAAGATGTGAACATCGGGGAAGAGTAAATTAAGAAATAGGGGAAGAGTAAATTAATATGTTTTTTTATTCTGGAATTTAACTAATCCTTAATGGGAAGACATGCTATTATTTTTGTGACTTTTGCCTGGTGTACTATAAAACAGATTTATTGAAGAGGGCATGTTAGCAAATATTTTAGCAAATTTTAGCCATATTTAACAGTCCATTTTACTGCCTGATGTTGCAAACTGGTGTTTGTAATAATATTACATAATATTTTAATTTATTATATTATTACATAATATTTGAATTTATTATCTTAATCATAAACAGTGGTTTGTAGCGAAGACGTTTTACCGTTTAAGAAATAGTTGACCCAAAAACGAAAATTCTGTCATTAATTACTCACCCTCAAGTCGCTGCAAACCTGTAAGACCTTTGTTCATCTTCAGAACACAAATAAAGATATTTTTGATGAAATCCAAAAGCTTTCTGACCCTGCATAGACAGCAACAAGACTGACATGTTCGAGGCCTAGAAAGATAGTAAGAACATTGTTAAAATAGTCCATGTGACATCAGTGGTTCAACCCTAATTTTATGAGTCTACGAGAATACTTTTTGTGTGCAAAGAAAACAAAAATAACAACTTTATTCATCAATGTCTTCTCTTCCGTGTTAGTCTTTAATGCAAATTCACAAGAGTACCACAACATATGCCTTTCTGAGCCTTGACTGTGTCAGTTGTGTTACTGACTTTACAGGGTCAGAAAGCTCTTGGATTTCATCAAAAATGTCTTCATTTGTTTTCCAAAGGGTTTGGAATGACATGAGGGTGAGTATTTATAGCTCAAATATATGAAGTCTCAGAACAAAACAGCTTCAGCATTGAAAAATAATGTTGGAAATGCAAGGGTCACAATATGATAGTGTGCTTCATTTCATATCATTCTTCTCCTGTTATTGCTTGCCTAGGTCACATGTGCAAAGCACATTTTTTGAAACTGAACTGCCCTTAGCAACAACATCAAACAGCTTCGCTACGATGGCTTGCTATATATCGCCCCCCAATGGTTAGCTGAGGACAATCAGGCTGACAGCACAGTCCTTTGATGTTTATGCATACTAATTTAAATTTACGCCTTGCCTTTGTGTTTTAGCACGTGTTTTATGTTTTCCATGTCAACAGGGTGATGTTAAAGGTTACCTGCGCAGCTGCCGGGGAACAGATTCCATGACCCCTGACCCCTTACTACTTCAGAGGATGGCGTGCGAGATTACTTCAGGCCTGCTTCACCTTCACAAAAACAACTTCACCCATAGGTTAGCCAACACTGTTATATTTACGTCAGCTTTTTCTTTTAATGCACAAATCCATATTTGGAGAACCTTTGAATACTTGAAACTGAAATATAATTTCTTTAACATTCTGGAAATCTGATTTAACAGTATAAGCATGAAGCTAATGAGTGTGAATATCTGCATTGCCTGCTTCCTGTCTCATGGTTTCTCCCTGCAACAATCTCCTGATGCTGCCTGAGTGTTTTTACTCCACTCCAGCATCAGTGATTTTGTTGCCGGGGGTCACCACACATCTCCAAGCAACTTCCATGTCCTTGCCGAGATACTTTGAACAAGTTCCTGAAGAATTATTTTTGGAAATCACAATGCAGTGAAATGATAGCTATTTCTGGCATTGCATCTGTCATACTTTGTAAATGTATGTTAATTCTGTGCAGGCTTGCAGTTTTGTAAATTAAATCCAGTTATGTTTAAGCTAGCGATATGAAATCATTTAGGCCATGTCCTATTTTTAGAAGGTGCTGATCATTTATTTATTTATTTTTTGGTTCTCTGGTTTTCTGCAGTGATCTGGCTTTAAGAAACTGCCTGCTAACATCAGACGTAAAAGTTAAGATTGGAGACTATGGGCTATCGCACAACAAGTACAAGGTGTGTCAAATGTGTACAGTTATTAGGAATATTACAGATTACATTCATTTACTAGTTGATGTTGTGCTTTTTGACTCAAAATCTGGTTAGTGCATTTCATTAACGTTAACTAGAGCTCCCTCTCCTTATGTCTTTTCATCCCTAGGATGACTACTTTGTGACATCAGACCAGACCTGGATTCCCTTACGCTGGATTGCCCCTGAACTGGTTGATGAGGTTCATGGTAACTTACTGGTGGTGGACCAAACCAAGGAAAGCAACATCTGGTCAGTACCTTCACATGAGGCTACAGCAAAGAGCAAATTCTTGTATCTGTATATCATAAATTTAGTTCTGAACAACCTTTACTTCTGAATAACCTTTATATATCAGGCCATTATTGATTGATGCATCAATTGCTGTTAGTTACCAGAAAGTTTTCTCTCTGTGCATAAGGTCACTCGGTGTTACAATCTGGGAGCTGTTTGAGTTGGGGAATCAGCCATACCGCCATTATTCAGACCGACAGGTTCTCAGCTATGCTGTAAAGGACCAGCAATTGAAGCTGCCCAAGCCACTTCTTAAGTACCCTCTTTCTGACCGCTGGTGGGTGTCTAATAAACTTTATATTGCTCTTCTTACTCTTTTTATCAACCATTCCCTAGAGTTAGAGCCCTGGATTTTCACTCTGCTAGAGCCTTTCAATTTTCACTCTTCTCTTTTGGAGTCCTTGCCCTTAAAACTCTTTTAATTTTGTTGTTTCAGATATTCAGATTTACACAGTGTAGCTGTATTTTTGTGTAATTTTCCATTTTCCAATTTTGCAATCTATCAAAAATCTTCATATTTTATTCAGTGTTACTTCTCAAGAAAATGTATCTTGTTTTAAAGATTTATAGTTTAATTACTCACCCTCATGTCATTCCAAACCTGTAAGACCTTCGTTCATCTTCAGAACACAAATTAAGATATTTTTAATGAAATCCGAGAGTTTTTTGACCTTACATAGACACCAACAACCACGCTCAAGGCTCAGAAAGGTAATAAAATAGTTCATGTGACATTAGTGATTCAACCATCAGGGTCAGAAGGCTCTCGGATTTCATCAAAAATATATTAGTTTGCGTTCCGAAGATTAACAAAGGTCTTGTGGGTTTGGGACGAAATGAGGGTGAGTAATCAATGACAGAATTTGAATTTTTGGTTGAACTATCCCTTTACGAAGGCACTTTTGAAGTGAAACGTTCACGTTTGTGTTTTTGTATCACCAGGTATGAAGTAATGCAGTTCTGTTGGCTTCAGCCTGATCAGAGGCCCAATGCAGAAGAAGTTCATCTGCTGCTTAGTTACCTTTGTGCCAAAGGAGCAAGTGAGGCAGAGGAAGACTTTGAGAGGCGCTGGAACTCCATGAGACCAAACACAAGCCATGCTAATGTCCATGGAGCCGGTGCACTAGCAATTGACATGCCCATGTCATCCACCACTTCCTCATTCCCCTTACTGGAGCAATTCCCCACTGGGGATGGCTACCATTCAGAATCTGGAGATGACATCTTAACAGTTACTGAAACCAGCCATGGTCTCAACTTCGAGTACAAGTGGGAGCAAGCACGGGCTGAACAGCACTACCATTCCTCATCAACCACAGGCACTCTGGGTCAAGGCAATCCCCATTGTCAGGAGGTCTATTACCCTCCAGGAGGAATAGTGGGGGGATGTGCTGTTGAAGGACTTGCCCTAGGGGTTTCTCCTTCATATTATGAGCCCAAACAATTACACACCCCTGGTGTGGTACCAGTTCTGAGCGCTCACAGTCCATCAGTGAGTAATGAGTACTACATTCGCATTGAGGAGCCAATACAAAGCAATATTGATATGAATTTCACCATGTGTGCTTACAGTCCAGAGTTTGGGGGCAGCAATGGAAGCTTTCTAACCGGTAGTGGAGACTCTAGGGAGTGTATGAACTGTCCCCCTGAAGCTAAACCAGACATTTACTGGTCAGCGGATATCCACAAAAGCAGTGCCTATGATTCCGACACCAGTCCTGCTATGTCTCTAACAATGGAGCCTCTTTTGGGCCATGGTAGCCCTCTTAGGGCATGGGAGTCTGGTCACTATGTCTCATACAAAGACAGAGATGGAGGTTACTACTATGAACCATCACCTCCTAAGATCATGGACCGCTACCTGATACGAGACCCAACAGAGCCTCCACAAGAGAGCTGGGGGTCTCGGAGCTTAAGACAGGCACTTGGGGAACTGGAGGAGCCTTTAGGTGTCTCACCATCACTCGGAAGTCCTCCACAAGGCTATGCTGATCCTTACTTGGAGAACATTCAAGGCTCCATTATAGGAAAGAACGTTACGGGAGGATATTATGATATGATGGGATCTTTGAGGAAGACTATGCCAGGTAGCCACTCAGTTTGTATTGACATCGCATCAGGTGGTGCTATATTTGTAGGACGAGATGACAGCGACTCTGATGAAGAGGAAGACATCTTTGTAGAAAGGCGAGGAAGAAGCTGGTCCGCCAGCAATCCACCAAATACAAACACAAGGACCTTGCGTCAAAGGCAGGGGTCTTGTATCCAAGATTCATATGCAGATTTCCACTACACTATGCCGATGACTGACGTTGAGGATACGTGGCCAGAAGAGCAGACCCTGCCGTACCATATGGCCAAACCTGTTGACTACTTAGAGGCAACAGTCAAAAGCAACACTTGCCTGGTGCATGGAAGACATGTACCTTCAAACCCTTCACCTGAGTGCAGCTCGTATATCCATATGTGCCATGAACCAAGAGAGGCTGAAGTATATCCCGTGCCGTGTTGTCAAGCTTTGAGCAGTTCACATTTTGTAGATCCTCTAACAGGAACACTTGTGAGGAATTGCTTCATGATCGACTGCATTCCAGGGAAACCCATTACATTGCCTAAAAAAGACCAACATCTAGGCCAAGCACCTTTATCTGCTGGACATATAGTCTCCAAAATCGAGTCATCAAGGGAAGGTCCCAAACAGTTTGACCTCTCACACCAATATGTGGATATTGCAGTGGGGGAATCAAACTTGAAACAAGAAAAAGCTTTGCATGAAGATGCATCTCCAATAGATCCCAAAACTGAAATGATTGCCATCACTCCACAACTGGAGAAATCCCAAGCGGAGTTGCCCAAATCAGAGCAAGAGTCAGACTTAAGCAAGACAGCAGACAGTGGAGTGGACCATGGACGCTCTAGTATCAGTCTGGTGGAGATTGATGACTGCAGCGATGATGACATCACTGATGTAACCTCAGGGATTTTTGGTGACTTCACCGTTGAAGTGGAAACTGTGGATTACACCAATCCAACATTCAAGTCATTGCAAAAGCAGGTTGGTACCCCAGACTCCATGGATTCCATTGACATACCATCTACAGCATGTTCCAGTGAGACACTCAGTCCTGCCTCCATCCATCCGTCAAGCTCTCCCAAGACAGTGGACAGTGGCTATGACACCGAAAACAATGAATCTCCAGAGTTTGTCCTAAAGGAACCCCAACCCTTGGGTAAGGTAACATCTGGGTCTAACTTTGTCAACGAAGAACAAGAAATTAAAAGGGAAGGGAATGAGAAGATAGAGGACAGTGTTGATACTGTAATGGCATTGACAACATCTGAGAGCAGTGATGGAGAGCTGAAAGCACTGAGTGATAAAACTCCATATAGAGATTCGGCCTACTTCTCTGACTATGATGCCGGGAAAGATAAAGAAAGCGAAGAGGACATCAATGAACTCGAAGATCAAAAAGATGAACTGGAGGAAATTATAGATAAAGAGCAGCTACTTCCTCCAAAAAAGGAGGCAGATGAAGATGAATATCTTTCACCATCTACAAAGGAAAGTGAAAAAACTTCTGAACTCTCTGATGATGCAACCTCAAACGTTCCATCAAAGATCAATGAAGGTATGTCTGGTTGCGACACAGTCAGTAGTGTGTCTCTCTCATCTCCTGACAAAGAAGCGTCTAACATAAAAGATCATTTTGATGATGGTGAAAATGGTGTAGATTCAGATCTTTCTGCAGAACTTGTACCATCGGAATCTGAAGTATCCAATTCAGACCCAAAGCAAGAGGAATCTTTCCAACAAGTAAGCAGTGAAGATAGTCTGTCTCTCGACCAAGAAACCTCTGAGGGTGATGTTGCAAACACCAATATTTCTGAGGTCCTTATTGATGAGAATGAAGTGGGCATAGTCGAAGATGTGAGCTGTATTATTTCCTCCGAGGAGGAACTAGCATCTCATAAGGAAACCGAAGAAAGCAATAGTTCCCCCACACATGAGGAACTGGAATCCAGGAGTAAGGAAGAAGGAGGACGTAGAAGAAGCTCCATGCGTTCTGGCTCTCCTCCCCCTCCACTAGAAGGACGGGTATCTCCCACAGATGGGGAGGAGGCCGATGAGGAAGATGGCGACTCTGAGGATAGCGATGAGTCCGATGAGGAGCTGCGCACTTACAGTATCCAGGAACAGAGTGAAGAAAGTGAAGACGAGATCTTGACTGTACCTATCATTGTGAGCGACTGCAGTGATGCACACAAACTCAGAAGCCTGCTTAAGATGCCAACGCTGCTCAGTGATTCACTGTCTAACGAAATGGAGAGCAAAAAGAAGGTGGTGTCTTTCTTTGACGATGTCACCGTCTTTCTGTTTGACCAGGTATTTATTGTCCACTTATTTGTCGATGATATATGAGTACTTCTGAAGTTTAATAATAAAGTTGAATCAACCCCTCTAGGAAAGCCCAACCAGAGAGCTGGCAGATCAAAGTTTTCCCTTGGGTGGAGAGTCAAGCAAACCAAGTGCAAAGGGTAAAGCACAAAACCAGCAGGAGAAGATCAATGCCTCCGATGATTCTTCAGATGGAAACATCTCAGAAGAGAGTAAGACACTCTTTTCCTTTTCTTGCCCAAGCAGTTTTTTTCAAGTATCTTTAACACTAGTCCTGCTTTGTCTTTGATCTAAGGTGCAGGATTTGAATGGGAAGATGACTTCCCATTGTTGCCCCTTCCCACATCTTCTAAGGGTTCTCCTCCGGACATCACTACAAACCAGAGCCTATCGAGTGGCAGTACTAAACCAGTGGCACAGGTCTCCCGTTTTACCGTTTCTCCATCCAACGTGTCACGTTTCTCCATCACACATGTCTCGGATTCAGATATGGATTCTGCAGGAGGTGAGACAAAACATTTGAAACATTGTTCTTATCATTAACTCTTTACCCACTAAATTTTTTTTTAAAGTTGCAAGCCAATACGACAATTTTGATAAATTTGACTAAATTTTCATGGCCCCCAGAATATTTTGTTATGTATGAATATCAGAACATGGTTGGACGATTAATCGAAAAGTAATCGAAACTGAAATTCAGAACCTCTGACGTAATTGTCCCATGTTGGTTTTTTCTTAAATCTTGTTTATACTTTCCAATTAAAAACATTTTGTACGTTTGTAGTCACCGCTATACCGACGTGTAAGACTGTTGCGCCGCGACTCGCATGTGAGTGGCGCGTTTAAGACGCTATGTCAAGTTAACATACGTTCAATAATTGAGATTTTGATTTTTGGTCATATCGTCGAGCCCTATCGCAACATACAATATATTTAAAGAAACACATAGCTTCTGCTTTTAAACAAAACAAACCAATTTGTGGATTTGGGAATTGTGCTTTTGTTAAAGACTACACATGTTGGCTTACAAGTGAAGTAATGCTTCTGTGGCTTGTTCCTGCTACTTCTTCACTTGTTTTTGATCGGGAGATTCTGTACTATTTCAGAAGATGCATAATAGCACCCCCTAATGTATAACAATGAAAACATAGATTGCCAGAAAATTCTGTCAATGCTGGGGAAGTGTTAACAGAAGCAAAATGAACATTTTCATGCCTCCAGAATATGATAAAATGAAAATCCACAAATTAATGTTAGCTTTGAAGCACATACTGTTTAGATTTTTTTTTACGCATAACATATTTCACATTTTATCAGAATTATTCGAAAAAAAAATCTGTTTTTATTTTCCAAATACTTTAGACACTCCTGTGATAATTAGCATGTTAATTAAATATAAAACGAATGTAAATTTGATGTTTTTGTCCCTCTGTTTTAAAGGGAGCAGTGAAGATGGGGAAAGAGAGTAATTCATCATACTACTGCCAACAGTGAGCAGCACCAACAGACTCTTATTTACTTTGGTTTATTTTTGATTGAGGAGATCACAATAAGAAGGAGGTTTTGATCTCTTTGGAAGCCGTTTTTGGATCCCCCTCAAAGACAGTGCCTCTTAATGTAAGCAAACATTTCAGAACAGCCCTTTCGAAAGGGCCCCAGAAGAAAAAAAAAACATGTGGAAATGACTAAAACATGATAGGAAACACAAACTAAAATTAAGCGTATTATGAAACAGAGTTTGGATGGATTTGCTTAGTTTGTATGGACCTACTGGAAATTGACTGTGACTGTTTACAACATCAGATACTGTATTTTTGGAAAGTGTTGAAAAGACATGTCACTGCATCTAAAATTGAATGAGACCATCTTAGCAAAATGTAACACAAACTAAACCGAACTTATTTTTACTGTGAAATATCAATGCAGTGTTGTTTGTTTAGAAAAGGAGACGTTTTAAAAAGGTTTTTATGACTAAAATGAAGTTCACGACACACAGCTGCCTTGTGTTTGTCACCTGCCTGAGAGTAGCATTGTGTTATGGTGACATGGCATTCTGAAATCACTTTTATGATTTTATTAATACTCACAGTAGGATGATTAGCGAACCTCTTTCTTCATAATTTGAATGCTTAGTGTTTTAAATCATTTTTGTTATTTATTTACTTATTTAGTGCTTCAATTTAAATCAGTTTGCACATGAGGCATTGTTATTTTTTGCTATGTCCCTGTTCTCATGTTTCACACTTTGACTTTGAATATCTGCAGTTAAATCCATAAAATAAAAACAAAAAATTACCTTTTTTAAAATAGTGAAGTTGCAGTAGAAAAGTAGAAAAAATAATTTCAAAAATAAATATTAAACAATATTGACAACCTATTATGTAACGAAGGATTTCATGATTTGACATGTATTTAATGATGTTTTTAGGGTGACTACCGGTGAAGAGGGACACTCAAGCATCATCATTATATAAGATGACATTATTGTAACCGTTTGGATCATTTGGATTATAAAGAAAAAAACATAAAGGTGATGACAAATGATCAGAAAGTGTTCCGGTTTACCTGTATTCACGCTATTAAATTATGCTGTACATGCTTGCTATGTTTTCAGGATTGAAGCGGGGTTGTATTATGATCAGGGTGTTAAACATATACTTAAAGATTGTTATTTATTAGTCAACGTTTTATATTTCCTTGAACTTTGAAGAACAGATCAATGCTTTTAGCATTGCAAGCCGCAACACGTAACAGACTGTCATGCTGAAGTAGTTGTTGGACTTTATTGACCAATAGGAACAATTTAAACTGCTGAACAAAATGGACATATGATATTGTGTTTTTTTTCCTCAAATGTTTGGGAAACAACAGAACGAGGAGGACGAGCCTGCTGAAGTGACTGAGAACAGTGTACAGTACGGAGGGACTTGATGCTACCTGCACACTTCTGTGCGTCCGACCAAGCATAAATCTCGATACGGTACTCTCGATATGTTTTGTTTGTTTGCCTGTGAAGGCATTTATTCTATGTAATCGTCTAGCTTAGATCGATCTAGACAACAGTCTGTACTATTTTTGTATTTGATTCAACGATTTTAAACTACTGAAAGATCAAATAGGCATTCAGCAGGTCAAGGGAAAAAAATGTGTTTTCTGCCAAAGAAGTGTATCACGTGATGTGGCACAAGCCGGGTATGTGTCCTGTAAGTTATTCTGATTCAGAGCAGCGGATTCACAGATTCTTTTCCTGGGAAATTTGCCTGTATGATGGTTTTGAATCACAGTATAATATTAAGCGAGAGTGTATGTAATTATGTTCCTCAAATGTGTCACAAATTTAGTGAGAAAAATAAAACTATTCTGTTTGACGGTTCTCTCTTGTGATTTGTTGTTGTTTAAAGGGGTTATCGGATGCCCATTTTCCACAGGTTGATATGATTCTTTAGGGTCTTAATGAAAAGTCTATAATATACTTTGGTTAAAAATTCTCAAAACCCCTTTTTCCATTCTGAGGAATTGTTCCTTTAAATGCAAATGAGCTCTGCTCGCCCCGCCCCTCTCTACTCTCTGTGGAGTGACGTGCTGCTCTGAGAGATTGTTTACTTTAGCTGCATTTAGAGCTGCGAAACTTGCTAACTAGCACGTTATTAGGAAAGGTGATTGCAGAGATTCATAAAAAAAACCTTATACTCACTTCTGCTGTTCATCCAGCAACACAACACCTCAATCGCGAGATATTCTGAGATATTCTTGACTAACTTACATCCCTGCTCTGGCATCGAAACAATGGAGGTCGGACTGTTACAGCTGATCTGAGGTAAGACGCTCATGTCAATCAACTATCGTGGGAGCGGCATCTGAGAATGGCTCAACTTGAAAAAAGGGATATTATTTTTACAGAATAATTAAAAACCACTGCAAGGACTTTTATCATTATAGGGTAGATTTGTACATACACTGCCAACACACATTAATGTTCAAACAACATGTAAAAGTGAATTTTGCTTCCGATGACCCCTTTTAATATATCAACTTTCATTACAACACATCAAAAGCAGATTATTAAACATAATATAAGCTAGATGGCAGCGTAACTAACATTTCAAATGGATGTTTAACAGGATAAATACACAGTTAACACTCACTTTTATACAACTGGATATTTTATTAGAATTTCTACAGATAATGTTTGTGCGCATTGTTTGATAGGACACATTCAAGTGCAAAAACCTTTGTGAAGAAAATCGAATTCTGCTACCAAGTGGATCAGACAAATTCTCTGGATAAATGTTTCCAGTGAAATAAAAAGTCATACTTCTGTCAGTTTTTCATTCTTACTCTGTTCACACACACATATACATACAGTATAAGAACATACATATAGTAACCACTATACAGTGGTTCATAAACAGTGAGTGTTGCTACATCTTTTCATTTGGAAGTTTATCTATTCTGTCTATATTTTCTGATGCTGTTTGCTACATACAACCCACTAATGAGCTAATTGATGCGGATTGGGCTAATGAGTAAACACAGGTGATATGTGTTACTTAGAGGCTTTAAAAACCCTCAGTTTGTGGCACTCCTGTAGGTGAATGAATGAGAGAAAACGTGAGAGTGAAGTTGTTTGTGTGGCAAACGTTGAAGTACTTGGTAATTTCTGGAAAAAAATGTGAATACTAAGTGGATTTGTGTGGGGGGGAAAAAGGTAAAGAGGAAGATTAGGGAGGAGGCCATGCTTAAAGAACAGTCTTTCTAATAAACAATGTAATAGAGATATGAGCGAATATGATATCAAAAACTGATGTCTCACTTGCTACATTAGAATTGTGAATTCTCCATATGTTGCTTGCTACATTGGAAATGTGACCATAAGAATATGGTCACTATTATAGGTTTAGTAAAGGCTGAAAATCTGTTCTTGGTTGTTTGCTATTAAAAGTGCAGATTACAGTGTGATAAGGTTTTGCGAACTGGGCTGTACAAGTCTTTTGAAGCCGTATGATAAATTTGTGTAAAGAACACCAACATCTAAGTCATTATTGATCAAAACTGCACCTTTTGTGTTTAACATGAACGAGCACCAGAAATATGATAGTAATATGAAATTCCAACCTCTACGGTAAAATCTACTATCTTAGTACAATACTGAATATATCATTTAAAACATGTTTCTATTGAATGAAGAGGTGCATTACGTTCAAATATCAATTCGAAACAAGTTGTCTCACTTGAATCACACTTTTTTGGAGGCTGAGCTTAGATTCAAAGTGCAGAGGAGCAAAAACAAATGTTTTGTATGGACGCCAGTGGACTTCTACAGAATTTGTAGTATGTGACAAAAAACATAGAAAAGAATTGTGCTATACATTATATTTGGTCATTTGAGCAGTTTTCTTCAATGGACCAAACAGACATTCTTGAGGTCATCTAAAAATAAAAAGGTCTTATACTAAATATATTTACATTTGTGTATTTTTATATATACAAAAAAATCAAACATGAACTTAATAAGGATCATCAGTTAGTAGCAATGGCAATACTTGAATGAGCTCAGAGCTTGGTTATTTTTTGCTTTGACTGAGGATTGTGGGTAATTTTCTGTAAGAAGGTTCAGTACAGTAGCTCTAGTCCATGTGGCCTGCAAAAATGAGTTTGAAAAATTGATGTCCTAGTAAGAGAGTCGAGATCCAAGGTCTTCGGTTATAATGAGTTTGGGTTTCTGCTTGCTGTTGGAATTGCTTTGTCTTTGGCGAGATGTGAGCGCAAATGTGGAGAACTGGAGAGGATCCGTCACTCTAAAAAATAAAAATACAAACCATAACATCATATAAAAGACAGATGTGCTATTGTTTCTAAGCATGCTTTCAAGTTATTACCAAAAATCTTGGGCAATATAACATGCAACATGGTTTTAAAAAAGGAGGTTTGGAAAATGGAAGGAAATGAAAATACAAATTTGAGATTATTCATAAAATCAGACGTGCTGATTGTAATTCAAGTTCAGTCTCTTCCCAGCGTCATTTATGCACCCGTGGCTGCTCAGAAGATTCATTTCAGTCACTATATTGACAACCATGTCAGGAAATCACATACTTTGCATTCAAATATGAAATTGTACATGGAAATTTTTAATTCTCTAGAAAGCTGGAGCTTTATCACATAGACTGAGTAGGAAAGAACCTGAAACTGCAGTAAAATCAGGCTAAGTTTGACATGCTATACATAATATACAGAAACCCAAAATGTATTTTGAACACTTAATTTCTGAATAATTGTACAGCCATGAAGTATAACAATACAATTTCTAAAAATAATTTTTATATATTTGAAACTAACAAACTATTCTTTGCCTAAAATAAAAAAATACTACTTTTAATGCAATGTAATGCTGTCAAACAAAAAAGTCTGAGTTTGCCTAATATGTATGTGTACTGTGTGTAATTATTATGTGTGTGTGTATATATAAATACAAACACATTCATGTATATATTTAAGAAATATTTACAAGCATATGTATTCATTGTAATGTTTAGATAATTTATATTATGCATAAATAAAAATATTTTGTACATAACATATTTCTCTTAAATATATACATTAGTTTGTGTGTATTTTTATTTACATAATAATTAGGCACACATATACTAGGCAAACTCAAACTTTTATTTTGAATATGAAGTTATTTGTTTGACATTTAGATTTTAAGCATTCAAATACTTTTTGGGCCAATTTTATTATTTAATGAGTTCCTTTTGAAATAATGATATTCAATGATGCCAGAAGCATGCAATTTTTTATTTTATTTTTTCCTTGTACATTAAAATTATAAATGATCATGGAGATATAATGGCATAGTTTACTCACTCAAAAGCGTTCAAATTCAGGAACAACACTGAAAAAATGAGAAAAGGCCTGGAATTTGACTATTTGCCTTCTGTAATGAGAAACTGTACTAATAATGGTTATAATTTTTTTGCTATAAAAAAAAAAAATCAGTAGACACTTGCACAGAAAAATAAACTGTATTGACAGATTTTATATGTATATAACTAAGTGCTTAACTTTTAGAAAATGTTGATCATTAACTTCCAAAGGCCAAACCACATAAGAGCAACTTTTTACAGTGAACTGACATTTCAAAGGTGCTTCAAATTATTGGATTAAATACTTTTGTTAGAATTTTTAGACTGTCTGTTTTGTCTAGTTTTATTTACAACTGACAATTATTAGGTTGCATTAAATTGCACAGTAAAAAGTCATAAAATCCACAAAAATTTGTAAATATTTATTATTGAATTACGTTAATTTGGCAGTATTTATTCTTTAAAACTACTCAAGAAGCCGGAATCATGAAACTTTTACGATTCCTCTCCCTAATTCTGTGCCCATGTATATTAAATATAACGCAGGATCAAAAAGAGTATGTTATTCTGAACATTTAACCTGTAATTTTATTGACACATAATTCAAAGCCCAACTATGTTTAATAAGAGAAAAGTGAAAGCTACTAGATTTTAAAAAGAGTTCTAGATGAAGAATGTAATAGTATTGCATTTCAGATTGATAGAGTCTGCAGTAATCAAACTGAGCATTATGAGAACCACAAAAACTGCACAGATATTAAGATGGTGATGATTAAAAATCATCAGCTGGCAATTACGGATCAATTTAGAGACGAGTGAACTAAACTGTTAACAATCTCAAATTCTATCCATGGCACGACAGTAAACATCTTACCAAGTTATCAACATGAAATCCAAAAAAGCTAAGAAATGACTACACGGCTTTAATCTGAAGAAATGTTTATTTGTCTTTTTAAGAGTAGAAAGTCACATGGTCATTTAGCAACATTACACTGTTCCGGAGTCGCCCAAAATACATGCATATTGGAGTGTGTGTATATACTTTGCTGTACATTTTACTGTACTTTCTCTCCTTTTACATCCAAAAAGTGGGCATTCCAGAAGAAAAACAACATAAATATCATGACAGAGGTGGAGCTTTCTCTGAACGTGGCGGCTGTACCATGGCCTTTACTCTAGTGCAGAAAGAAGAAACACTGGCACTGGCTTCCAGTCCTTGACACCTTACTGCTTTTGTCTCTAAATTCATCAAAACAGAGATGGAGAGTGTTGGCAGAGCTACAGCAAGACGTTGGTTTAGTTACACACACAGAAAAAGACAAACAGAGCAAAAGCAAAAAAAACTATATAGCAGGAGGAGAGACAGACAGACACAAAGAACCTGGCAGGATCTTTAGTGGAGGAAAACATGTAGCAAAACAATCTGGACGTCTTCACGCATACTTTGTGGTAATAATGAAGGTGCTTTTTATTTATTTGTGCATCACCTTCATACAACAATAAATTGACTTTTCAAGTACAATACAGAGAAAATATAAAGCAGTCCACCTTTAAACAATTACTAGACCAGACAAGCAATGTGGTGTTTCTGTCGCATCAGAGAAACGTCGTTTCTTTTGTAGCTTAATCATAAGCATATTGTTTCTATGAAAAAGGCTATTTCAAAGCATTTAATCAGTTCCCTTTCATTACAACACTGGAACTAAAAGACTTCAGCTTTCACTCCTGTGAAAAAGGCTAAAAAACTCACACAAGTGGTGTGTAAGTGTATTATAAGCATAATGTTTTAATTGATACTAAACAAAAAAAGGATGGTATCAAATTTGATTATTGCTGTTTTTACATATGTTTTGAATCAAAAAGCTGTACAGGGATCTTGTTGAACCAAATGAACCAACGCAACAATGTGAAAAGAAAAAAATAATAATACTCAGGATTACAATTCAACATTCGATTTTAAGTTGTAGTATTTACAAATATTGTGTGCTATGTACAAGGCACTGGATCACATGGATTATATTAATGTTAAGACTTGGCACATCATTAATATGGATGTATCGCTGTAACGACCGCAGCACACATCAGTGCAGAAGAGAAAAAATGGATAGTTTCTAATATCTGAATGGATGAGCTGAACATTCTACATTATTAAATTTGAGATGTTGCTTGGCAACCGTAAATGGTCTAGACTAAAACTATATTGTTCATTCCTTTCTGCTTTTATTTATAGAAGCAATGAGCTGCTCGTTGCCATGTGTTCCAGTGATTTACCATGGTTAAGAGGGTTATACCTCTCATCTGTGGTGAATCACCAACATACAGCTTCTTACTGCTTATTGCTTCACTTGTGGTTGGTGATGAGATATGGATATGTAGGTACCAGTTGTCTTTTCTTTCATGCATGAACCATGAATTCCATAAACAACCTGTTTTTGTCATTTATATTAAAGAATTTGCTTCAGTTCAACCTCTAGGCTTTCAGACTCGGTGTTCACACACGGAATGTCAGTAGTGCAGTACGCACTAGGGCTGTCACGATTTATCCGATTCAATTCGACTACTCGATTTTAAAATCTTCGACTGCAATTTGCCCGTCTAGTAACCGGAAGCAAAATACCGGAAGTGGCGCATTCCACGGACGAGATTCCATGAAACGCATTATTAGACTGTTTTCCAAGGCTGCATGATATATTAAACCCATTTAAAAACCATACAGCGTAATGGTTTGTCAGATGTGTAAGAGAAATCATTTAGAAACCTACGCAAACACCGAAGAACACGTCAGTATGCTAACTGTTATTGTTCTGTTCAAAATAAAAGCTCAAACCCTAACTGTGCGTTCACACCGCCGCCGGCGAGAGCGTCAAAATTCGCTCTGGCCGCCCTGCCAACAACGCTGTGCAAAGATTCATTGACGCTCTGACGATCGAACGCTTGGTCTTGTATTTAAAGCGGCCGCAAAGCAAACAAGCATGTCGATCTTGTGCAGACTGACCACAAGTAGGGTGTAAGTTAACCTCATTAAATATTTTAAACGTGAAAATAAGAAATGTAATTTAATTGTAGTTACATGTTTGCTAACGAAATAAACCAATTAAAAGCCATTTGTGTGGTGTGGCTTTTGTGTTCATGGTTAAGTGCTAGTCTAATTTCAAAATAATAGGAGACATTTACTAGCCTTGGTCTTTAATTAACATTAACATGAATTACAGGACTGCGTTCTCTGGAAACCTCTCAAGCGGTGAACTTCTACATTCCGATTGGTTGCCGCCGAGCCGCGTCATAGCTCATTACCATAAAGTTGACCTGACTTCAACTCTCCCCGACGCCCACACCGTCCAAAACGCGCCGCGCCGCTTCTCGCCGCTTCTCGCCGCCGGCTCACATTGAAAATGAATGACTTCCGGCCACTTTGACGCTCTCGCCGGCGGCGGTGTGAACGCACAGTAAGTCTTGAGTTTATACGTTTTGATGTCCACATATTCAAGAAATTACAGTCGCTGTAACATTTCTATCGTAAATAAATGGCCATATATTAAACATTAGGTGGACATTTAAATTAAATGTTGTTTAGTCAATATTAAACAACGTTTAAATCGTGTAAAAACAATCGTCAGGCGGATGGCGCCCTCTGCAGTCATGGCAATGAAATGGAAAAACACTGAAAGTTGTGAATAATTAATTACATAAAATTCATTCAATTGTACAGTGTAAAAGGAATAATTAAAAACATGTGAATACATTTTTATAAATATGCAAACTCACCAGAATGCGGTCTTTCTCAGCTGAGTTTCATTATTAACAGTCGTTTATACTTTGATAAACCCATCAGTATTGTTACAAACAACAAATTTAATCATATTACCACAGTGGATTCATTAAAGATTTTTTTGTTCAACAAAAAATGTATTTACTCGCCCTCATGTCGGTCCAAACCTATACAACCTGTCTTTTTTCCACAGAAACAAAGTAAGAAATTCAGATTTTTGAGCTTTTCTCTTCCCTAAAGTGAAAGTGGGTAGGGTTGCTGTCCAACTACAAAATGACCAAAAAAGCATTTTGTTCAAAGAAAATCTGGTCAGCATTCACTTTCATTGTAAGGGGAAAAAACTGCTTAGATATACTATAATAAAATAAATAAGTCTTATGTGTTTCATAGAAGAAAATAATATAATAAAATAATGTATACAACAGAATTTTCATTTTCATGTAAACTATTCCTGGATGGCAAAAGTTCCGCATTTATACATTGCTGACATGTACATGCATGAAAGACAGGCAAGAGATACATAGCGACAATTCAACATGTTTACTGAAGTAAGTTCAACATCCTTATGATAGGAGCGTATAATGAGGAAGGTCAACATGGAATACTCGGCATTCCGGTTCCGTTCCGACTGGGACAAAATAGGGGAAACAGAAGGTGGGAAGGGTGGATTTAGATCCTCTTCCGCTGAGGGTGGAGTGAAGGGGGATGGACGGTTGAGAGATAAAGGAAGACAGGGGGTGGGGTGTGTGGACGGAGGGGAAGGTGGTGTCTGTGTGTTTGTCTGTCCTCTCACACTGTCGAAATCAATTTGCCCTCCGCACTGTGGAACAAAGAGAGGGAGATGCTGCCAGGTTGGCTTTGGACACAGACACATCGAAGCAGAGCGCATAAAGCACTGATGTTTAAGAAATAGTTCACCCATTAATGAAAACTGTCATCATTAACTCCCACGATCCAAATCTGTGTGGAACACCAATGTACTGGTGCTCTTTCCTTCCCAATTACAATGAATGAAGACTGCAGCTTATCAGACAAAAGCACCATAAAAGACTTGTGCACTATACTACAAATGTTCTGGATCCAATTATGTTAACTTAGGGAGAGAAACAGACAGAAATTTATGTCCTGCACTAATAACCTTTACCAGATCAGTCATATTCATTGCATAAGGTTCATGAGATTTATTAATGTAGGAAATGAGTTTTTTGAACCTAGAAAGTTCCAGTCTCCATTCATTTCTCTTTTTTGTGATCTGGGGAAGGAAGAAAGTTCTTTGTAATGACTTGAGGGTGAATAAAAGATTATATTTTACTTCATTTCTGGGTGAACTATCCCTTTAATGCTACTGCTAATACTAATGTCTATTAATGCACATTACAAACATGTGATGGGCGGCATTTCCTACAATCACATATGTATGTGGTTAAGAATTAAAATGTATAATAATTTAAAAACCATACACTTGTATTGTGAAAATGGAGCCCATTGTGTTAAAGGGTTCGTTCACTTCCAGAATAAAAATGTCAATTTACTCACCTCCATGTCATCCGAGATGTTCATGTCTCTTTCTTCAGTCGAAAAGAAATTAAGGTTTTTGAGGAAAACATTCCAGGAATTTTCTCCATATAGTGGACTTCAGCGGGAGCTGAGGAATAAGGGTCTTGTCTAGCGAAAACAATTGGTCGTTTTCTCAAAAAATTATTTATATATTTGTAACCACAAATGCTCATGTTGCACTAGCTCTTAGGTTAGTTCTTCGTCAGTGTAGTTCGGTTCAAAAAGGTAGGGTAGAAAGAAAAACATCTTATTTTCTACTCCAACATTGTTGTTTTACCTTCTTTTTGTAAAAGGCGTTTGACTTTGTTTACATGTTCGCTTTGTAAGCACTGGGTTGGTACTTCCGCTAATGTAATGCATGAAGTTGAAAAAAAGTGAAAGTGACAACGTACTGTCAACTATGGTGACCCATAGTCAAAATTGGTCCTCTGCATTTAACCCATCACGAGTGCACACACACAGCAGTGAGAAGTGAACACGAACACACACACTGTGAACACACACCCAGAGCAGTGGGCAGCCATTGCTCCAGCACCCAGGGAGCAATTTGGGGTTCAGTGCCTTGCTCAAGGGCACTTCAGTCATGGTATTGAAGGTGGAAAGAGCACTGTTTATTCACAATCCCCACCTTTAATTCCTGCTGGTGCAGGAATCAAACCAACAACCTTCAGATTACAAGCCCAACTCTCTAGCCATTAGGCTATGACTGCCCCTGAGCTAGTGCAAGATGACCATTTGTGGTTAAAAAGTATATCAACTGATATTTTTTTTTTAGAAAATGACTGATCATTTTGCTAGATTAGACTCTTATTTCTTGGCTGGGACTGTTTAGAGCCTCTTTGAAGCTACATTGAAACTGCAATTTGGACCTTCAAACCATTGGCCTCCACTCTATGGAGAAAATTCCTTGAATGTTTTCCTCAAAAACCTTCATTTCTTTTCGACTGAAGAAAGAAAGACATGAACATCTTGGATGACATGGGGGTGAGTAAATTATCAGGAAATTTTTCTTCTAGAAGTGAACTAATCCTTTAAACGCATCTAAATGATGTGTACAGCAAGATCTAAACAAGTGAACTACAGATTTAAACCACTGGGGGTAGCATGTGGAAAATTTGCTTCTCATGAACTTCCCTACAGAAATTAAAGTTGGAACAAAAGACACTTAAAGACTAATTAAGACACACATGGACAGCAAAAGCAAGAATGGAATGGGAAACTTAAATGGAAAAATAAACTAATTGATATATTTCATCTACACCTACTTCAAATTTTGTGATGCTAAGGAATTTGGAATAAAAGCTGGGAATGGTCTTCTTCCCCATAGATGACCCAGAAGTGTCATTTATTTATTTATTTATTATAGCAATTTCACACAAGATGCTCTGTACAACACAAAAAAAGTTCATTCAAATTGATAAAGTATGGCTACACCTCATCTATGGGAAAAGACCATAAATGACTGACTACGTTATTGCGAGGTTTATGAAACCCATTTAAACAGAGGTTTCTCCTTTGTTCAATATGGGTTTAGGTGCCGTTCGGTCACCCGCCCACCTTATGTTTGGGCTAGACCTTCAGAAACGTCAGCTATGTTCGTCTGCTCCGGCTGCAGGTCAAGCAAACAAGATTTTTGCTTGCCATAATCAAGATTAGGAATATTTATGATTTTTAGATTTTAATACAAAACCAGAAAGGAACAATTCAAATAAAAGAAAGAAAACTTATAGACAAACTGAAATGCTTTTTTAAATATCTGTTTAGGGGGCATATGAGAAATTGAAAACTTAAATCTTACCTCGTTTGGAATCGAGACTCGTATTCCTCCAACCCTTGCTGTGAAGGAAAGAGAACAAGTTTTAGTTTCAGTATCTGCTTTTCCTCAAACATCCAGTAGACGGCAGTAGAAGAATACAAAAAAACACTCAAGAACTGCAGTACTGATGATAGCAAAAGCATCTCTATTGTAAGCAGGAATAAAAAAGGAGGTCATTGAGTGCATTCTGAATGGGAACAATGGGAAAATCCAACTGAGAATTGGAGAACAGAGACTCTTCCTTTTTTTTTTTTTTTTCCCCAAACAAAACTTAATACATATTAAATGCACTAAGGAGGGGACCCTTGGGTAATGATGAGAGTTGAGATGTTTATTGCTGGCTTTGTTACATAACATGCATGGCTGTTTATACATATTTAAGTCTGTAATGCCATTGCAAGTGTAATTATTTCAGTGAAGTGTAGTGCACAAACATGTTTTTCATGCAAACATTTCTCAATAAATGATGGGTTTTAAATGTTAAAGACAAACCCTAGATTTTCTTTTTAACACCATGCTGGCTTCCATTGCTATTTTGCTGGTGACATTCAAGAATAAATTTGAAGTTGCTTAAATGTTCTAGGGCGGCTGTATGTACATCTCAGCCTGTATGAATATGTATTTAATCTAAAGTGAAGACCTCCATACACATACTTTCCCTCATTGCAGTCATTTCTCTTTGTCTCCACCCCAAACCTATCTATTTGTAAATGTCTCAAAAGGGAAGTTAAATCAAACAAGACGGGTCTTTTCTAATGTGGGCACAGGCGGCTAAAATAACACCGGTCACGGGCGGAAACTGATCCTGGTTTAGGGTAATGTCCTGGAACGTCCTCTATGCTGTTAGCTGGAGATTGGGCTGCGCTAATCGAACTGTCGCCCCGCTATATTTCATCATGTCTGATAAATGTCTACGTAAGATGATTAATGCTTCAATACTATTAACATTTTTATAGAAAGCTATACTAATATCTCCATACATCTGTCAAGGTTAATCATTAAATGTACTCGATGTAGAATGACACTGCACTGAGAATAGACAAGGTGTGTGTGTGTGCACAGCCTACTTGTGAGAATCCTGGCACTGCCACGCTGTATGGTCTCTGTCGGCTGTGTGCTGTGCTCTGCTGCTGGGTGAGGAAGCGTGTGGGCATGCCGTAATCAGGTGTTGGCAAAGCCATCTCTCTCTCCAGAAGATTTCCTGTGCTGCTGCTCCTGGTATGCTGCAAACTACAAACACACACAATATATACACATTAGTCAACGTGATTTTATTTCTGTAATGTGGACATTTCAGAAAAAAATGTCTGGGATTTTATTTTGGTCATTGGAAATTAATGGATCCAGAAAGTGGGCGTTGCATACTATAATAGAGCCTAATGTATTATACCTAAATAGCTAATTATAGCATTATGACAATGGTTAACATTATCCAAGTGACGAAAGGAAAATCATGCCAGAGGAAGAGCAACGCATTATATTTTAAATGAAAGGTTCCAATGGCTTTTTTCTTTGGAATAATGACACTGATGAATCAGTCACAACAAGACTATGAATGTGCGTGAATAAAGTAAACAAGGTTAGTTTTGATGGGTCATGTCAACATTAATGTCTTTTATGCACACGCACAAGGCTTTCTCAACTGCATGCTTTATGGTGTTACGCAGCTCTTGACCGTAGTTCTCTAATTGCGCTTCATAGGTTGTGCCAGCACAATATTAAATGGCATTTAAACACTGAAAGGGCTTTAGTAAACTCATTAATATTCAGACAGACTCACCTGACGTGGAGTTTATTGGTGTCTGGTTCAGGAATCACACGGGTGTAGGAGAACGGGAACCAGCCTCTCCTGAAAAGACAATGAGGAATTTGAAGTAGAAGCTCCAGTTCATCTAATTCTCTTAAACTCTGTTCATGATTAAAAAAAATCTACTTGTTTTTCTGTGCATTCACCCTATGCATGAGCAAATTTTTTAGTGAAGATACGTACATTCTGTTTTTCTCGTTTTCGCCGTAGTGCCAGCCGTCCCGGGCTTCAGGCACCAAGAGTGTGATGATGTCTCCTTCTGTAAAGCTGAGGAGTGTGCTGTTGTCTCCGGCGGCATGGGAGAAGAGGGCCTGAACACGTGTCCGTCCGTTCCTCTCCAGCCCAGCTGCCATGGAGCTTGACCTGGGCAGGGTCTGTGTCTCTGCTGGGGTCAGAGATAAGAAATCCATACTGAGAAATTTTGTATAACTATGCAAGAAGGAAAAATTACAGTTTATAAATAAATGTACATTTCATTCAGTAAGTATTGAACAATCCAACAGATTAAAACCAAACTATTTCACCTAATATTTATGTATATAGGCGATCCTACACAGTTGGTCCAAACGGCTGTCCCACAGTCAAAAAACACATTTAAATGCATTTAAGTATTCAAATCTTAGATGTTTACTAAGATCCTTTTGTTATCTATTGAAACCAAAAATATCAGTTAGCTTAATATATTTAAAATTATTATTTATTGGGTACTTTCAATTGGGAGGTGGCTGTCCCAAACCCTAACTCCTAAATTTCAACTTATGAAAATTATACTAAAACAATTTTTTTTTTCATTTTTGGTTTAAAAATTATCTTTTTGATTATTCTAAAAAGTGAAGTTAAAAAATTTCTTTGTAAATTATGAAAGTTTTAGTCTATTGGCTAAATTGAGACTGATTTTAACTACATCCCTACACTTATGATCAGGAAATATATTTGTGTCACTCTCTCTCATAGCTGTGAGTAGATCCCATCATTTTGAGGTAAATGTGTTTAAAAGTCTGAAAAATCTGTGTATAACTCTGTCACTACCAAACACCTTTTTTGCAATTAAGCACACTTTTTTGGGAGTTATTTTATAACATTTAGTTTTTATGTATACCACTATTCAGAACTGTGCTAGCTAACCATGTGCTGATTAGCATTTTTGAGCTAGGTTCAATAGTATCTAAAATTGTCACTACTGAAACATTCACGTCATCACAGATGTGTACCTTGGATATTATACAGTTTGCACACCTACACTTTTTTTTTTTTTTTTCTTGGAAAAAGACTTTTTATTTTTCCAAGACGTTTCCAACTCGGACATGTTTTAACATACTAACTACTGGAATCGGTTTAGTCAAGATGTTGAATGACTACTTGAGTCACTCCCTTCAAATCAGTCACTTACGATTTTATTTCAGTTACGATGCTACGAGGCAGTTCGGTAGGTTTAGGAATGTATTTAAAATTCCACCTAAAGGTCACGTACGACGCTCATTAAGAGTGCCCATTTCCGTTGCTTCTTAAAAATACTTCCCTCAAAGAGAAGCTATACCCTTCACCTATTTTCTATCCATTTTAAAGCTGTCCTCTCTATTCCCACCTGCTCTGCCCTGTTTTCATTTCCAACAGTGTTTGCCCTGTTATTGTCCACTCACTAGAGGAATACTCTCTTTTCTCAAGGAGAGAGAGAGAAACACACAGGTGCACGGACACTGACACAGCTATAAATACAGATGGTGGATTATTAAGTCATATAGAGATGCTGGGTATTAAATAAACTTCCAGATGTCGTGATCTGAGAGTTACTGTTGTTTGCGTTTGTCAAAGTTAGTTTTTAACTTACCCAGAGTGTTCTTGGGCTTCACAGGCGCAACCTTGCGGACAGGCAGGGTGTTGGAGAAGGTTTCCCCGCCATGTCTGTGGGCTGGTTTCTCATGTGCGGCTCTTGTCTCCATCCAGCGTTGGTAGTCTTCTCCCGCATGGACCCCTGTGCCATTCACTATGGGTAGGCTATCTGCTCCCATCATCCTCTGCATAATGCAAGTCACATTTTTAGGAACAGTTGAGACACCTAGTTTCCATGTGTACTTAAATACATGTATTTTCTTTCTAGTTGCTTTTATTTAGAGATCAGTGAAATCAAAAATACCATCAAACGTCACACGTATTTTAATGATTTTATATCCATCTATAGTGAATTTGAGAATTCTCTCTCATTCCTATGGCCATGTGTGCGCCCCCCTACTCTCCTAAACACCCTCAGGACTTAATTATGCACATCATTAATGCAACAATTTACAAATTATCTAGCTGCAATTGAAACACTGTGTCATTTTGTGGTTTACATTTGGGTCAGACTGGACTATTAACTCACCGCCTGTTGGCTCCCCATGAGAGCTGCGAGCTCAGGTGGCACAGGAAGTGGCTTGGCCCCGGGGATGGGGTCTGAGATGGTCAGGTTAGATTTAGAGGTGTGGTGGATACTGGGTCCCAGCGTCCCCGTCACTCCAGAACCCATTTGCTGAGCCAGAAGCATCGCTCGCTCTGGGAGTTTATTTGGGTCGGCACACGCTTGTTGCCACAATGGGATCTTTTGCGTCAGCAAGTCTCTGCCCTAAAAGCAAACAAACTAGTATTAGCACCCAACATGAGTGATGCAAGCTTTACACACCTGCGAAAGAATAATTTAGATTAGCCTAGAAAACCCGTGTGGACCAATCAAGAATAACAGACCAAATACGGATTCTTTCTGTGAAAATAAACTTGGGGGTTTCAGGGGTGAGCTCGTCAATTGATGGACTGATAGGGAGAGGAAATGTGATAAAGTGATCCCTCTTCACCTCACGTTCCTCTGAAGCTCTGAGACATCCTCCTCTATCCTGACAACCTCCCCTCCCTGTAGGTTGAAGCCTGAAATAGCCTCATTACACTGCCCTATGCACAAGCAGTGAGCCTAGCTGAGCTCTAAGACCAGTAGCTGTAAGAGAGATGAGGAACGCCTAGAGACCTCTGAATGTAGAGCACAGGAAGTGCAACTTTATCTTTGGACTCTTTTCTGTAATTCAGATTATCAGTGCATGGATGCTTATTTAAAACTCTGAAGACCCACATTTCAGAGAGATGTGACAAATGAAAAGTTAATCAACAATTTGACATGTAGGAACATTTTTAGTAGGGCTGCCCCCTAACAGTCGACTGAGAAGAGGCTTGGTCAACCAGAATTTTATTAGTCACTTAGTCACAAAAAAAAAGAAAATAAACAGGAAGAGGCGAAGTCACACAGTCCGTGATGGGCAGATCGTTAACGGCTGATCTATGTGGTAATATAGCACATCGGACAGGACATCCATGTGCTCACCTATCATTCATCGACCTTTTCATGACTTTTCATCTGAAAGATGTATGTAGTAGCAACATTACATGGCTGCTTAATCTAATGTTAACCCAAAAAAATGTGAGCTATTCAAGTGTCTGTACATAGTGTGGAAGCTGAAGTGCATGACAAATGGAGGCGCCGGTGCGGTTGCTTGCTCTTAAAATACTCTGTCATTTTTGGTCATACAGATAAAAGTAATACATCTTTCGTATCTGTAAAGACTCTAAGTTTATTTGTGTGCACTCACAATAACAACAAAATATTGCGCTTTTGTAAAATAAAGCAAACGGGACACATTTTCTGTCGTTTTTTGGTCTCTGTCAACTTGAGAACTTTGAAACTCTGTGTATGCTTGCCTTACAGACATGAAAAATATATCTATAGCGAGTGAAATGTCTATTTTCAAATGAATCAGTTCAAATAGAAAACAAATATTCTCAGATTATGTATGAAAAATGCATACATGCGCATCACTACTGCAGCGATGACGAGTTAGTGTCGCCGACTTCATCTCTTAAGCCAAAAACAAAGCAAGCACTAGTTTATAAGTAAATTATTAAATGGTTAATGCAGTCTCCTTGCTGTTTTCCCAGACACATTCATAATTACTATATCTGCCTGTGCGCTGTGACAAACATTTGTGTGCGTTTGAGTGCTTTTTAGGCTATGAAGGCAATTAAAAGCTCATTATTATAATTTATATGGTTTATTACTAAAAGTGCGACTAATAGTCAACTAATGCTTAAAATGAACTACAACTAGTTGACCAGAAAAATCTTTAGTTGAGGACAGCCCCAATTTTTTTCAGTTGTTTTTATTTCAAGGGATCCACCAAATTTTGGTTCAGTGTAAAGTTCCTTTAACATAAGTGTGGTAAATGTACTACACATTGCATTGGGTGAAAGGTCTTTGAAATGCCTACATGCTTTTATCTAATCTTTTTTTCTCACTCTCCTTCACTCTGTACTCATAATACCTCCATAGTTTGTTTTTGGCTGGCACAGGTCAGTGCTCCATGTACTGAGCCCCTACGGTCCTTTTCTAAGTCACAACCACATACCACCTCACCCAAAGCAATTATCACCTGCCTGCCTGTCTGAGCACCTGCAGACTCTGTCACGACCTCATTGGGTTCATAAAAGCAAAAACGCTAACACTCTTCAGGAGTGCATATTGGCAGATCTTAGTCACCGTAAAATTAAAATGGACAAGTCATGTTTTTCATGGAATATTGCAGAGCTTATTAAAAATGATCTATCTGTGCACATATTTATTTATATATAATAAATTCCAATAAATTCCTAATGGACAAAAAGAAATCCAACCATTCATTTTTTTTTTGAGAAGACATTTCACTGATACACATCACTATAGAATAAGAAAGGAATGATGGTTAGGTATGTTTTGAAGCATGGCAGCTGGTTTAAGCTGGCCCTTAGTTGGTCATGAGCAGGTTTAAGCTGGTTCTGAGAAGAAGCTAGTTTCTCAACCAGCTTAGGACCAGCACATGACCAGCTAAGGTGCTACAAAACATACCTAACCAGTATATGCTGTTTTCTTCAACAGGGATCTTGCTCATTTACATTCAGAATTGGTATATTAAGACATGTTGTGCCAGGTTTATCAATGTGGAAGAACATGATATTTGAGATCTCTGAATACAATATATGAATAACCATTAAAACCATAAAACTATAATAACCAGTCTTAGAAGACTTAAAATACAGGGTACAAAAAGAGTAAATATGCTGCAAAACATCTCCTCCTATTATGCACGTTAAAAAACTAAATCATACAAGTTTGTAAGGACACAAGTGAATGTCGGTTTCATTTTTGGGTCAGCTTTTGTTACTGATCATCATGTGGTGTATTGGGTAAAGCTTAGGGATGCTAACTGGCATGTTGCTTGTTCAAACCCCTCAAAGAGGCATTTGATCCCAAGTTGATCCACAGGGAATGACCTGGCAATAAGTGTTAAGTTTGAATAAAAATTACTTTGAATAAAAGCATATGCTACATCTTGCCTGGTAATTGTTTCTCATATGGATGCCTGTGAAATTTACATATTACCTCAGTGATAAAACTTGTGGATTTGGATGGTGATTTATTGACGCGCTGGTCACGTGGCCAGTGACATGATTGTCTGCTGTAAATAAAATGAATTTTATTTAAATATGTATTCTTATTATTGTGAAAAATGTATTCTTATTATTCCAAGGATATGTTATAATATATAATCAAATTTATTATTAAATTTTTTTTTTTTTTTTTTAAATCTCCTGTTTAAAAATAGGAAAATAGACACGCTATAGTTATATATAAGTATACGCTATATAGTTATGTATATAACTGTATAAAATACACATTTTAAAATTGTACTGCATACCAGCTGCTGCCAAAATAAAGACCCATTTAGAATTTTTACGTGATTTTTATTCTCTTTTATTATCTGCTCCCACTCGCTGTGGTGGAGCATTATGAAATACTGTTCTTATAATAAAATTTAATAAATATGCATACAAATTACACTGAAGCGAGTCAGTTACTGTGTGGTGTTTGGGAGTGCACGAAAAGGGTTTAAACAATGAATTTTGAATCAATTCTTTAATGTAAACTCAGAGATGTGAATTCGGACAGCAATTAAATTACAACACTTTGTTTGTCAAAAATTTTGTTTGTCAAAATATTGTCAATTTTTATGCAGGTGGTGAGAGAAAAACTACCCCTTGTAAACCTCTCTTACGTCCCCCTGAGAAACAATTACCGTTCAAGTTGGGCTTATGAATTGCGTTAAAACCCTGTTGAAAAAAACCCCAGCATATGCTGGGTTAGGTATGTTTTGAAGCATGGTAACCCAGATAGCACATGTACATCTGTACACATGTATGTCTGTTAAAGATTGTTTGATCTGGAAAGCATCTGCTGTGTACAAACATTTGACAAATGTCTTTAAGATGTCAGGTTTACATACTTTTTAAATCATAAAAATCTTGAAGACATCTAATAAACATCTAATTGACATCTGATAGGAAGCACCCTATAGACGTATTGCAGATGAGTAAACACTCTAAAAAATATACATCTTGCAGATGTAAATGCAGACATCAAATAGACGTCTTCGTGATGTACTGGTTTAAGCTGGTCCTTAGTTGGTCATGATCTGGTTTAAGATGGTCCTGAGTGCCTAAACCAGCTCATGACCAACAAAGAACCAGCTTAAACCAGCTCAAACCAGCTACCATGCTTCAAAACATAC
The DNA here is from genome assembly GCA_012976165.1 of Labeo catla. NCBI lineage: Eukaryota > Metazoa > Chordata > Actinopteri > Cypriniformes > Cyprinidae > Labeo > Labeo catla. The sequence continues at coordinate 100,109 of VONZ01000244.1, forward strand.
CTAACCAGTAAATGCTGTTTTTCTCAACAAGGAAGGCATCAGGGCATTCAGAGACCACTACTAACTACCTATTAGTTCCCAAAAAACTCTTCAAATGTGCAAATTTCATTACGTGTTTAAGAGGTTCTTTTCAATTTTCTTCCCAGTCGTAAAATCTCTTAGTCATCCAAGCATGAGAAAGAGTTTTTATACTCTTTGTTCCTTCTGCCCTCAGTTGCAGACGAGTGAGTAAGTATCAAGTACCACGACTGGTGTGGGCGACGGTGTTAAGATCCAGCCATGACCAACTCTGGCAGATGGTCAGTTTTGTTCACGTCACTTTGCTCTTCCTGTTCTCACAAAGGTGGGTAATATAGTACTAGGTAGAATAAACCCCAATGTAATTTCCCCTGTGAGGTAATGCCTCTCAAATGTTTCTGCAGTTGCCTGCAGAGAAATCTCTTCAGTAAGAATCTTCCTACACACATACATGAAAACAGTGATTATCATCTGAACAGACTGTTCTTGTAAAAGTGGGCCACTCTCTGCCTGGCCCTCCCTTTTTCTTCTTCTCTTGCCATCGTTGCTCCCAACGCTCTGTCTATCACCAACTCTGAAGCGTGGGCGTCACAGTAGAGGAGTGAATCTCGCTTACGCGGGGATGACTGGTGTTCTTCTGTGTGCTGGTGAATCCACCAGATATCACCAGATCTCTGCTCTATTTTTGGTCAGTGTGAATGTAATGCTCTAAACAGAATAATCTTTCACACTTGTGTTTGATATATGGGTGGCACCATTTTGATACAATTGATAAGCAATCAAACAGTCTTGATTATAAATCACTTTTCATTGTAAACAGCACTGACATGAGTGCTTTTTTGACCCAAACTAAGAAGCTTTTCCAAAGTACACAGTATAGCACATTCTCTAGCAAGCATGGTGGCATGATCAGCACTGAAATGAAATGAATGACTGACTAAATGGGATTTGGGAGCAGAAACAACTGAACACAACGTATGGAGTTGTCCAAGTATATAAGTTACTTGGCAAAATGGATACTTATAATTTATAATATATGATCTGTATTAATACATTACATGACTGATGGTTAAAGACAACATGTAATCAAAATTGAACAGGCCATGTTGACATAAATGAGGCTTAATCAATTTAACTGACCAAATGATCCAACCAAATATTGATTAGAAGCTAAATATGTTTTAAATGGCATTTCATGTTGTCTTTAACACATTTAAATGTGCACATAATGGCTAAAATGCATGCTTAACACAATTTGTAGGTAATTAACTAAAATTCAGTGTTTCTGCGACCCAAATTTTCTTCAGCATGATGTGAATTCTCACCTTTGTGTGGTAGGTGTTGTTCGTTTTGGCCACTGCACACTGACGGTCAACGAGGAAGCAATACCTCCGTCTTTCTTCGGACAGGGCGTTCTTGTAGCTCTCAGAGATGTAGTTATCCAGCTCATTTTGTTTGCTGCTGATGGTCTCGACGTACTGAGGGACAGGGAAGGTGGCGTGAAGCAGACATAAAAAAAATGACAAACAATGCCCCAGTTTGACGCAGCCTGATGTAATGAAGGCCATGCTAGGAGAAACCTGACAACCATGTAGGCTTGCTGTTACTCTCATTGTATGAAAGCAAATGGGAATGCTAAAGCTCAATGATCCATTGCACGCAAAGCTGGCGTGGGCTGAATTTAACCAGCCTATTTGGTTTGATCAGAGAATCCAAGTAACAAAGAAGGTCATGTTCATTCTTTAGCATTCAATAAAATAAAATGATAAAACATCCAACTCGAATATGTGAAAAGTATCAAGGCTACTGCCTCACTAAAGATCGTGCGACAGCCAAAACATCATCTCACAAGGACATACACCTCGTAGGAACTGGATGTAATCCAAACTGTTTGCGCACACACACACTTTTCATAAGGTTATTCAACCTGTGTAGATATTGTGATATCACAGCGCGTTATGCTGATTCCTTCCCACCAAGTGTTAATTAACAAGGCTGGAATCACTGTTTGCAAATCTATTATTAGTCTTAAGTCAGAAAAGGTCATCATGCAAAAAATGTGTTGCAGGTTCACTGTGATGTATCAATATGTTCACCCAGACTCCCAATCTTTGCATTTCATGGGTTTAGTGCATTGAATAAATGCCTTATCCAGAGTTTAAAACTCATTTGGTGCACATCTGGTAGATCAAATAGACTTGTTTGTAATACTTTGGCATGTTGTAAAGAATGTGGGAGATGAAAGAAACAAAAAACAAAAAACAAAAAATAAAAGAAGACAGATACTAAAAAAGACCTCAGAATTGACTAGGCAACAGATGTTGTAGTGTCAAATATAAAAGCAGGTACTGAGTTGTCAAGCTAGTTTAGATGTAATCAGCCTGTAGGTAAAACACTAGATGTAAGATGTAGCATTTCCAGGATTCTCTCTGATCACAAGTGGGAGTTTGGTCACACCGCTGACAGGTAGCATGCTCAGCACACCAAAACAGCTGAACGCTAAATATTTCTGCACATAGCATCAACCCAAAGAATGAGTCACATCACTTTATCAAGCTTGAAAGACTTAGGCTTTTGACCTGTAACTTTATTTAAAGTGAACTGGGAATTGCTCAGCAAAAAAACTGAGGGGACAGGAAGGAAAATGCTGAGGGCAAAGCATAGTTGCTTGTTACAATTCTCCTCAAATAAGCTCTCTCCAGGATCTTACAAAATTAGAAACAACATACTTGGCAAAAAAGCCATTATGAAGGCATTTCTCTTCCTTTTGGAGTTCAGTTCTCAAGTGTGACGACTTTTTTGGAGACAAACTAGCATATACTGTATACTACTACAAGTTTTTATTTATTTATTTTTACTTTGCTACATTGCTAAAGAATTCTTTAAAAAAATCAGTTTCCACAAAAATATTAAGCAGCACAAATGTTTTAAGTGAGTATATAAAAATAAATACTGTTAATAAGAAATGGGTCACCAAATCAGCATATTAGAATGATTTCTGAATGATTGTGACACTGAAGACTAGAGTAATGGATGCTGAAAATTCAGCTTTGCCATCACAAGAATAAATTAGATTTTACAATATATAAAAAATGGAAAACTGTATTGCGCATATTTTTAATAAATTGTATATTATATAATGTTTTCTAATAGTACTATTCACTCTGTCATAATCAAATAAAGGCAGTCTTTGTGAGCATCTTTCAAAAACATTAAAACATCTTTTTTAGAACTTATAACTTTTGAATGTTACATGTAAGCAGAAGTCATTTAAGACTTCAAGTTGAACATGTTGATATAGCCCATTTCCGCATGTACACTGCTTGTTTTGTGCACTAATGGATCAGATATGACGTCTGTCTTTTTCTTTCTGGATAATGACAGCACTATACTGCAAGATCTTCTTTGTATTTAATGACCCATGGTCAAGACCCCTTTGCTGCTCCTATTAAATGTACTTTCAGTGTCTGAGTCATGAAAAGTACATTTACATGTACAGTTCATGTACAAGGCACAAGGCTAAGATTAAACTCTGAGGTCCAGCGAGTGCACTTACACAACTGCAGATGTAGAATCAGCGTCTGTTGCCAGGTACAAGTACAAAAATATGTCGTCACAAAGGCAGTCACTCAAATGTATCGTATATTTCTGCATTTTACAGCTATCAAGTCAACAGCATTCAACTGCTGGCAGTAATTTGCTTTATTTCACCTATGTGTGAAGCAAAATGGATGAAAACCAATGTTTTTTCTGTCAGCCTTAATATATATTTACTGCAATACAGCCTGAGGTAACAGACGTAATAAAACGTTCAACAGGTTGGTAAACAGCGTCATAGTGTGTTTATATGCTGCAGTATGTAGCCATATGGCTTAGTGTGGTGGGCTAAGGCTAAATGGGTTCAGAAATTATATTCAGATGTGCCTTTAGTTTGCCACCCAAGGGGAATACTAATGTACACGCACAAAGATGATGTAACGTTGGTCCAAATCCCACGCTACTGCAGCCTGAAATCGTAAGTGACACTACAGTTCAAATCAATCTGCCTGCCCTCTGGTTGGCCTCATTTTAACACGTGCCGAATATGAATGTAGCATATGACTAGAATGCGCCATCATTTCTATGCACTGATTCCTCAAGGAAAAAAGAGAGAAATGAGTGCATTACATTGGTCACAGTATTAATATTGGCATCAGTCCTGCGGGGGATCTGGAACAGACCTGCGTCTCTCTTTAGTAATCAGAGAAGAAACTGAACCAGCAGTGGTTCTTATATAAAACAAAATAAAGAAATATAACTGCACACTCCCTTAAGCACTGTATATTAGTTTTGGCAAAACGAGTAGCCTTTGTCAAGGTACAGTATGCTTTTATTACCTTATCTGGTATAAAACAAAACATGTTGTGTTTTAACAATTTTGAAAAATTATAAACTTTAAATTACAATTATACAATAAATAGATTTTGCAAAAAATACTGATTAGTGATAGACTGGTATATTTACATTTTTGGGCAATTGTCTGTGTAAATTCATTAAAAAATATATAAATCATTTGTTTAAAATGCTACACTGTAAAAATGACAATGTAGAATGTTTTGCTAGAAAATACTATTTCAGTCTTTTTCAAAATTTCACATTTAACTCCTGTTTCCAAATCAGTCATAAGTTTTGATATATTTATTTACAAAATATCATCATGGAACATGATCTTTACTTATTATCCTAATGATTTTTGGCATAAAAGAAAAATTGATCATTTTGACCCAGACAGTATTTTTGGCTATTACTACAAATATACCCAAGCTACTTATTTGTGGAATTTATCAGCAGTTCCTGAGTAAATATTATTTTAAAGGAAGATCATACATCATAATTTTTTGTACAAGTGAATTTATACAATACAACATTACCGAGTATGAAAAAAAATTATATTTATTTTTAGATTGCAATGATTACATTTTTAAATTATTTTTGACATATTTTTAATCATTACCTTTTCCATTCATCTAATGGAAAAATATGGGAAATTATCAATTATCATACGCAATTAAATATTCAATATTGGCCTATATATATATATATATATATATATATATATATATATATTGAATATCCAAAAAAAAATCTCTATAAAATGGGACAATAACTGATATGGTACTACTATTCACGCCTTGGAAAGACTGCAGTGTTCTGCTCATGCCATCTCTGAAACCAGACTCTCCACAGCATGACGCACAGCAGGGACCATGAGCCCCACATGTAAAATTCATCCACGGTTCATACTGAGCCGCTAAGTGGAATGAACACAGACACACACCTATAAATAATTGACAAAGCTATTACAGAAAGAAATCACACTCATAGAAAACTGACATTTAAGAAATCTCAAGAGAGAGTTGCCACATGTAGGGAACCATGGGAAGGGTTCACACATACACAGCATTTTCTCAGGGGTAAATCTCAGCTTTCATAACTAGTAAATTGTCCTAGGGATTGTCTGGGGTATATGAGCTGAGGCCAGAGACGTTTTGACTTACATCTCCAAATATCGATTTATTTATTTATTTTTTTATTTTCCCTGAAGCCCTGTGCCACCCAGAGCGGTGAGGCACAAGCTAAACTAACAATCAGAATGTGATTTCCATCTCTTTTGTAAATGCACTTTCCACATCAGAGCTGCATACTGTATCAAACTTTTGGCCTTTGATCAAAAGTCAAGAAAACAAGTACATCAGAGCCTTTGTTTCTGCTTGGCACTGAATCTACAGAAGGTCAAGATTCAAAAAATAAAACAGCGTTTACAGAACAGGCAGCAGAATTCAAATGGAAATGAAATTCAAAGAAATATTGCATTTTTAGCACACATATAATTTAATCCAGCATTCCATCTGACATTCCATTTTAGATTTCTCAACTCAAACTCAACATCCTGTTGTGCATGGACAATTTAATTCAAATTTTTAAATTACAGATTTTGGTCAACCCTGATACAGAATAACAAATCAATCATCTCCGATGTTTGGCTCACTGTGATCAACCTACAGTTTTCATTCGACCCTGGAACAGGAAGTTCACGTAATTCATTTAAACAACCCACTCACCTTCCTTTTCTCTGTGTTTTCTTTTATACACACCTGTGGAGTGTGTTCAACAAATAAGCTGAGCCCAGAACGTGTTCCTACGCCACTATGAAGAGCACACCTACTGCTAATGGCATAAACTGACCCCAGGTCAGCCCACAGCACAACACTCCCACTTCCCCCTGACCTCGCACCTGGTGACGATGGTAGTGAGAGGCGTACGTTCAAAACAAACAGCAGCCCCGACAAATCAACCCCCGTACAACGAGGCCTCGATGAACAAAAGCACAAGGACACCACACAATGAAACCCACACAAAACAAGTACAATATTGCATGAAAGGACTTCAGCCAAACAGAGTGGGATTTTCTTTAGCACCTAAAGAGCCAAACAGACTAAAACTGGAATCATTTTTTGTGTTCACTGATTATCGTCTGATTCAGTGCAAAGCACGAGCATGAAAAGAGCAACAGCATATCAGATTATAAAAATACACCTTTATGGAGGTAAGATAATTATGGAGGTAAGCTTTTTTTGTTTGTTATAAATCCAAAAATATGTTGGAAAAATGTGTGTGAATAGCCATCAACACTGTAGCCAATGCAAAAATGTGATCACACATTTTCCTAAAGTTTTAACATTCATGCTCATGTTTAATTTTCTCATTCTCTCTCAAGTGTGTTCAAAGTCTATGTCCAAATTGTAAAGACAGAAATAGGGGAATTTATAGAGATTATTTATAGAAACAGAGGGATTTATAGATTTCCAACAATATTTCATCCTAGCGTGAAGTCTCAGTTGGTTGTCACGAATTGCACAAACATCACAAACAAAATACAATGCCCAAGTTCTGGAACATCCCAATCTACTGCCAAACTCAGAGAGCACAGACATTAAATTTTCAAGACCTGAATTGATTTATGCTTGCTTTCTGTACACTGAGAGAAAATTTAAAGAAATAGTTCCAAAAATAAATTCTCTCATCATTTACTCAGCCTCATGTTGTTCCAAATCTGCATTACTCTCTTCCATGCAACAAAAAAGGAGAAGATATGAAGACTGATGCTTATAATTGCATTGAAAAGACCTGACATTCTTTTCCATGCAATTATAAATAATGAAGACTAGAGCTTTCAAGCTTCAAAACGGATGCAAAGCACCAAAAAAGTATCATAAATATGGTTGATGCAACTAATTTATATTTCAGACCTTTGAAAGTCATATAAAAGAGCTTTAAATAAAAAGCAGACCAAGATTAAACTCTTTTGAGTGTGAATAAATGATCATGTTTGGTCCACCAAAAAGACAGTACTTAAAAGTAAGTTTCATTTGTTGAAATTTAAAGACAGCGCTGGCTCACCTGCATCTCCTTGTCTCCATATTTGGAGGGGTTCTTGCTGCCTTGACTCTTCCTGCGCAGTTTCTTCAGTTCAGCCTGGCACTTCTCCAGACTCTCTCCTTTACTTTTGTGTTCCATCTGATATTTCTTCAGAGCTGCCTGCCAGACAAAATAACAAGGTTCTCATCACAATCGACCTCCACATTATCCAAATGGACAAGACGAGGAACTTAATGGTTGTATTTCGAAATTTCTATTCGAGGCCTCAAGTGGATAAACGCCAATGAGAATTGAATAAGATTGTAGTATGCTTGATTTCTTTACTCCCAGAATATCTTCAGCTGTAAGGCTTTGAATAAATGTTCAAAGTGTGCCCATTCTGAATCGACTGTGAACCCAGAATCTAAAAGACATGAAGGTCACCACATGTTCTGTACTAATGGGAACTTGGCTGAGTCAGCCCAATCAGGTCTTTTATTGTCCTCAAAGTGTCTTCCCAGAACGCCCTGCTTCACGGATTCATTGTCTTCCAGACCATGCGTCTTTGTTTTCACTAGTCTTCACTGCCAAAACCTTCTTCTGCTACATTTGACTGAGCCTGACGCAGTCTATTTGCCATGTGTGGAATGGGAAGCATGGGAGCGTAGTTAATTATTTCTGTCAATGCTGAAAAGGAGAGAACGAATAAATGTGGATTTGATTTCTTGCCAAGAAGCTGAGGGTCAATCTAATGCATTTACAAACAAGCCTGTTAGAGACCCCAGTAAGAAGACTTCTTAATCTGTGAAGCTGAAAGTCTCATTTCAGATGCACAGCAGATCTTTCATGCATGTAAAAAGATTTCTCTCAAGTAAAAAGGAAAAAAAACACTTTCGCCTCATACAGACGAGATGAGCCTTTTAGAAGACGTTGGCGTAATGCCGCTAATACTCTTGCTTTCATTATATGCAGTTAACTCAATTATTGCCTTTAAATGACATGTTATTTGGGGGTGGATAAGGTCAGTTAAGTAAAATGGGAAATAAATCTAGTTATGTCATTGGAAGTGACTGTATGTGTTATAGAACAATTAAACTAAGACGCAAGACAAAAACAGTGCTAGAGTTAGAAGAAAGAGAAATTTAAAATTACGAAAAGGGAAAAAGTTAACATGCTGAAATCCATGAGGGAAAAAGATTTTAAAGCTGATTTCCCATCTGGTTCAAGTTGGTTTGCACTGACCAAAAAATTCTGTTTGGATTGAAAGTGACTTCATAGCATTTTAGTATGAAGTATGTTATATACATAGTATGTTTATATACTTACATTTAGGTAGCGAACATCCAATTCCACTTTTTTCTCCAATTCTGTGAGTAGTTCATTGTGGAATGATTTCAGCTGAAAATTACAGTAGAAAATACAATTTATATTATATACACAAACACCACAGTACAACAAACCAGCAGTTTTCCTCTCCTATGACAAAAGAATTCTGCATTTGATTACACCAATGTTTTTTTTTCTTCTCCCAAATTCTATTTTATTTTTTGCCAAATTCCTTTTTTTCTGTTAGAATTTTTCTGGATTCCATTTTCTTCTGTTTAAATTTAGTTTGTTTTAATGGTTTAAATTAAACTGTATTAATCAAAAAGCATGTATAATAAATTAAAATCATGTAACACACAATTTAACAGCAATTTATTAAAAGTTTATTTTTTTCTCTAATTCAGTTTTATTTGTACCAAATTCTGTTTTGCATTAGTTTTCTGCATTCCATTTTAAACGGATCTCTAAATAATTGATTAAAAATGAATGAATTAATAATTTATTTATTTATGTAGGTATTTTTTTTATTTATTTTCAGAAATACTGTGTGGTTTGTTTACATTTATCTGGTAAATATTCCTTGAAAATAATGTTTTAATAATAATTATATAAGTAGTAGTATCATTATATTAAGTAATATATTTCTGTCACAATTTCTTCAAGTTAAACCAAACTTTTATTGTTTCTGTTTGTATATATGATGACAGTTTTTCTCAGAAGAAGGTAAAATGCTCATGAAGTAGCTCTGAGATTGTATTCATGTATTCACATTCATATATCGAGGCGCACTTCGGTATGTGTGCAGTAACGAAACCGCGTGTCTGCGCCATTCATTCACACAGATACACGACATGTAGGATTCATATTTAAGTAGTATTTTTGTGGCTTAATAGTCACAGACACTAGTCCATATGGCGTTTTGATTTAGGTGTGCTGACCTACTTTTTATTTATTAATCCAAATTCTGGCAAATTCCATGACATTACGCTTTATACAGTCCGCTCTGCGGAAATCATAACAGCCTACACTGAGCTCACTTGCTGACACTAGCCGAAGTAAAACTGAAGTCTTATCCATAATGTGCTCACTAACAGACGTTTACTCCAGTTTCTGCCATGTTATCATTATCAGAAGGACTCAGATATGGTTTGTTTAACATCTGCAGCTGTGTCACACAGCACAGGAAAGTCTGTGCTTTGTCTAAGGTGGTGTGTTTACGCATATGACCGTGGACTATTGTCCTTGATGTATATACGGAAGCGTCTGAGTCTATGTGACATTTTTAGACGCCACTCCCTCCCATTTCCTTACCCTGGAGGCTAATGGAGCCTCTTAGATACAGCCTGATTGACTGAGTCATGTTGTGAGAAAAAGTAATGAGAAAATGTGAGCCTATGAGGCAATACGATCTTCATCAAGTTAATGATACTCACCATGTCCTCTAGCTGCATCTGGATCTGTCTGTGAACCTCCGCCATCTGAAAAAGCACATCCCCTTGAGAGAGAGATAGAGAGAGGAAATAGATTAAAATGTCACTGTAATGCTTTTGCACCTGATATCAGGACACCATGCAGTCTGACAAAGGGTGCAGGGGAGAGAAAAAAGGAGGTAGAGAGAAAAATAAAAACAAATGATGAACAAGATGGGCCGACAGTCAAGCTAAAGGTGCAAGAAAAGATCTGATGAACACAATAAATTAAATAAAAACACCACAAAATATCAAACCACACTGTTTAATAAAAGATAAAAATAAAATATCACATAGAAATAAAAAGTAATATACTGAAAAGAAAGTAAAATACTGAAATATTCTTCCATGAAGATGCATGTTTAATAAACATGAGAAACAAATCAGAAAAGATGTCAAAAAGAAAATGCAGTTAGCACACAATTTTCTCATGTCAACATCATTCTGTGGCACAAGAGAGAAGAAAATTAAAAGAAAGGACAAATAAAGAGAGAAGAGGTGAATCATGCAGCCATTTCAGGCGTGTGTGTTGTGTTGTGTTGGGGTACCTACATGCTGCCTCTTCTGATTAGGCAATGCATTGTAAAAAAAAAAGGAACAAAAGACCTAGTTTGAGCAGGAACAAAAGTACAGAAGACCTTAAGACAGTGTGAAAGAGAGAAAGAGTGAGAAGCTACCCAGGGTGAACGAGTCAAACCTCAAACACTAATTGCATAAATAACACAGGCCAGCAAGCCTAGTCTCATGAACACAACATTAAAGCAGTGTTTCCTACACCACTATTCGTTGCCGAATACATAACGTTACAATAAAAGAATAAGAGACACAGTGCTGTGATTTACAGTGATTTTATAACACCCATGTTTACTTATAAATAATGTCATTAATATGAATAATAATAATTGAAACTGATAATAATAATAATAATAATAATAATAATACAATTTAATTAAAATTCAAATAAGAATTTAAATATTTAATTTTTTATAATTGGAATTATCATTTAAAGTATTATTATTATTACTATTATTATTATTATTATTATTATTATACTTTGTTACAAAAATTCAAAACTAATTCAAACTATTGCTGTTGAACTTTAATGAAAATCCTTGGGGAAAAAATCATGGTTTCCTCAAAAATATTTATATTAATACATAATATATAAATTACAATAATATTATTATTTATTTATTTATTTAATTATTATTATTATTATTATTATGTTTATTTTAATGGATACCAAGAAATGTTGTTTGAGTAGGTAGTTTAAATTTGCCATAACAGGAATATACAACATTTTAAAATATAATAAACAAATTATTTTAAACACACAGGAAACAGTTATCTTAAATATATATTATTAAATATAAATATATATTATTAAAAATACATTTACTATTATTATTATTTTTTTTATTTATTTATTTATTTTTTTTAATATGTAATTATATATTTTTTTAATGTATTTTTTTTATATCAAATATATTGCCATTTTACAACGGCTATCAATGCAGCTGATCCAATCAAAATTTAGAGTCTGAACTATAATTTTATAACTTAAGTTTGCAATCTTCTTCTTCTTCTTCTTCTTCTTCTTCTTATTCTTATTATTATTATTATTATTATTATTATTGTTGTTATTTATCATTATTATTTGTTTATTTTAATTAATAATAAGAAATGTTTGAGCAGGCAGTTTAGCTTTGCCATAACAGGAATATACAGCATTACAAAATATAATAAACAGTTATTTTAACAGTTATATAAAACAGTTATCTTAAATATATATTATTAAAAATAAATATATTGTTATTGTTATTATATGTAATTATATATTTTTGATGTTTTTTTTTAATCAAGTATATTGGTATTTTACAATGGCTGTGAATGCAGCTGATCCAATCAAAATTTAAAGTCTGAACTATAATTTTATAACTTATTTTGAGTTGTGTGCTTGCATTCTGAATTGCATTCGCTGACTCCATGCAGTAAACACGCATTCATTGTAGTCAAAATCACATTTGAATGACTCTTATTATGACACATATTACTGACTCTTCCAAGGCAGTTCTTTTAAGCATTTTACGTTAAAGTAGTATCATTTTGTTTAGTATATGGTGAGCATTTTTCAATTTCATCATATCAGCCACAGTGGGTTCAAGTACAAACATTTGGCTGCTTATCTGTGTGTTTTCATCAAGTGCAAAGGTCATCAAAGTACATATTTTTGGCATCATTGTAGCTGTGCCTGTAAGTCATATTAAGTTATCAAAGCTGCCCTAAAACAAAACTTCCACTCATTTCATTAGTAAGCCAATGCACACTTCCACAGGGACAGAAATGATTATAGAGTGCTGAGACATCTTCCTTCCATTCATCCATCAAACTCTTGTCTAACTCTGCATTAACCAGGTTTGAGCTGGCTTAATAAAATAATGAAATAGAATAACAAAAAACACACACACAGTATGTAACACAGAGGGCAGCATCAGCGCAGACACTTTGAGAAGACAAGGCACTTACACAACTTTTCTGCTGTAAGTGAACAATGACAGACGTACATGTACTCGCATGACATCCAATGGGCATGACGTCTCTCTACCTCCTGAACTGGTAATAAACGGAAGGCATTCTTAATGTATAAGGGTTTATATTTGTGCAGCCTATTATTTTCTATTATCACTAGATATGAAATATCTTCAATACACACTCATTCATATTTGAAATCCATGCACGTCCCTCATAAATCTGAGCTACTGAGCCACACAGTGCGTTTCATAAAGCGTGACCCTGCCTGTCTTTGAATCCGTCATGCCTGACCCAGGACAACTGCACCAGCCTGCAGTACATATCTAATCAAGCCTTCCTCTTAAGCCCTGCCTTCTGAGAAATAGAGGGACAGTCCGTTTTATACAGTCGTTTTAGTTCAAGGTCGCCAGAGGCCATCCAACCAGTAACGTCCATCGAAACAGATTAATAAGGGTGCATATGCACACACACACATTACACGTACTGTACTTAAAATCAGTCCATAATTTTCGTAACAGAAAGAAAAAAGAGATTAGCAGGAAAGGAGAAACAGTCATGAACACGACACTTTCTGATATGCCAAATAAGAATACCTACTTTTGTCCAATAGGAAATCATTATTCAGGAAGAATTTTATCAGATATGATAGCAATGCATATAATATCAGGTGTGCAAGGGATGTTGTGATCGGTGTAAAAAAAAAATAGATTTTTAAATGGGAATTCACATTTTCAGATTTTTTAGCTAAATATTTAAAGGGAAATTTTACTGGTTTCTACTGTATTCTTCATTTAAGTATCTCAGATGTTTCTCCTTGCTTAGGAAAAATGAATGAGGCAATTACAGTAAATAAGGAAGTTTAAATACAGGAAAGGCCCAATCACATAAAAAATAGTTACAACAACAATAAATATAAGGATCACAATAATGCACTGTATTTATGTATTTACGTTTTATCACTCATCAGCTGAAAAAAATTGTTCAGAAAATGACTGCAACAATATCACGTTATGGTTTTATTTTTCCTTTTTTTTTAATTAATTTGTTTTTATTTTTTAAATTACGACTTTCCATTCCAATTTTTCTAGGTTCAATTTTTTTTTTGTTTAAATTTTTCTAAACTGTGCTTTAATGGATAAATTAAAAAATATTAATGTCTAAAAAGCATGTCTAATTAATTGAAATCATGAAACATAGTTTTAAATAGTTTTAAATTTTAAATTAGTTTTAAATTAGTTTTAAAATTGCATTTTAAAAGTTTCATTAAATTGTAATATTCAATTAATTAAATAATTGAAATCATGAGATGTCAAAGATCATGATCTGAAAGTTTAACAAAAATAAAATTAAGTTCTATTTTTTTTCCAAAATACTTTTTTTTTTTTTACGGAATTCTGCGTTTTCCATTAATTTTCTGGATTCCATTTTAATAGTTTCATTAAATTGTAATAATCTAATGCATTTCTAATTAATTGATTTTATAACAAAATATATTTTTTCAGATATACTGTGTATTTACATTTGCCTGGTTAATAAATTCTGGTAAATATTTTCTTCTGGTAAATATTTCTTAAAAATAATGTTAATAATAGTAATGGTAGCAGTACTATCATTACATTAAGTAATATTTTTCTGTCACTGTTTCTTCAAGTTAAACCGAACTTTTATTTTGACAGGTTGCTTCAAGTTTCTTTTCGTACATGAATTTTTTTTTTTCTTAGAAGATAAGGTAAAATGCTCATGAAGTGACTCTTAGAGCAATTCTAGAGATTATGTTTATGTGTTATATATTGTATGCATATATTGAGTCGGAGGAGGCTGAAAACACTGCGAGCGTCACGCACGCTGTGCACCTTGATCTTGGTCTGCCTGCTACAGTATTTTTTTCTCTTTGCGTTCGTCTTTAGCTTCTCTGGCCTCTGTTTACGGATGTCTAAAGAGTTCATAATATTTCCACACACATGACATTTTGGAAGAAGACTGCATTGCAATATTGATCATTGTTAAAACTAAAAGCTAATACTTTTGTAGGCTATTTGTCCGTCAGAGATGCATCGCTTAAAATTTTAAATTATCAAGGTTAAAAAACACGTGCAAATGATAAACTTTTATGACAATGACAATGCTCTGGGCCATCAGGCACTCCTTATGGTTGAGCCCTGCCTAGCCTTAAGAATATAAAAAAAAATAAATAAATAAATGAATGTGGATAGATAATTTGGCCTTTAAGAAATGTATATATTGTCTTGTATAATCTCTAACTACCAAATCTCCAATCACATCTGAGCACAGTTTAACATATTGTTGAGATCGCTACGAGATGTTAAAGATCACCTGTGATATCTTTCGTATAGGCATCCATCAGGTTCACATCAAAGTGTGTATGTAACACAAAGACCCCTCTGCTGCAATCCATGCCCTAGCCTCACCCCTCCGTCCCCCATCCAGATCTCGTCTGTAGGTCGACACACTCTCATTTCCTGTCTAAGTCAGCACAATGGTCTGACAGCACTCCCCGTCCTCATCCTTCCCACACCCCCATCTCTCTGCTGCAATTCAGCCATGCTCGGCAGGGCTCTAAGCCGCTTAGCAGTAATCAGCACGGATCACAACATCTGCAGCTTTGAAAGACTTAAACATATTGTTGTCCGCTCTTAAAGGGCCGAATCAATTAGGGTACAGTCTGAAAAAACACTGTGGCATCTAGTCAGCACCCTACACCTTAAAAAAATGTTGGCTTGTTTGACAAAAACGACACTTTTCAACAAATTATTTAAATAAAGCACTGACTTAGTAAGGAATGAATACAAAAAGATAAAGAGCTTAAAATGAGAATGATTTTTGATTTGCAGCGCACAGGTAAAGTCAACATGAAACGGCTTTCGCAACCCTATTTTATTTTCATAAAATGATGCTCTGTATATGAGCAGGGGAGGAAAATAAGATATTCAGGACACAAAGAATTTTGCCACGATTTAACTAAATTGAAATAAGTGGCTACAATTGAACTAAAATTATGGAACGGATAAATAAAATGAACCACGAATTAACTAAAACAAACTAATTAGTACAACATGGCCATGATTTCACACACTTTACAAAAACTTTACAAAGGGCTATTAATAGACCTGATTGGTGCAGTATTACAGTGGTACAATTTGTATGACACTGTAAAGTCTCACTGGGTCAACCTAACCGTTCTAGGGTAAGATGAGCCTCATAATGTGTCTCATCAGAGCAAGAGACTGCTAGAAAACCTACTTTCTGGAAGAAAAAATAACCCACTCTCTTTCCTATCTTTGTTTTCTTCTTTCCTTTTCAATTTTCTCTTATCCTGTCTCTTATTAAACTAGCTCAACTCTCTCTCTCATGTCCTTCTCAAATTATGTCCCTGTTTCTATGACCTTGGTAGAAGTAATAAACATCAATACTGAGGGAATTATACAGCACACAGATGGATGTGATAAACTTAAGCACATTTGGACGAAAGTCTCCTCCGCTGAATTCTCAGATACGCTTTGCTGCAGAACTTTTAGCATTACATATGACATAAACCTACAGTGCATAGCTCTTTCTCTCCCTTGAGCTCACATATGGCTGTATATCCATAGGTAGAACAAACAAAACGGTCAAAATGATCCATATGCTTCAACATAATCATCCAGTCATATCTGAAACTGTAAAACTCAGTGACCCAAGATGAAACGCTGTGACGCCTCATTGAGCTCGAAACCCCAAGGCCTAAATAATTCTTTTGTAGTCATTACTTTGTGGCAGAGGACTGTATACATAACTATTAGAGAGCAGCTGATGAGGTCATAATGGAGATTGATTACTGCAGCAGAACAGATTCAGGGAGGGGGGTTGTGGGTAGGATATGCTGGGCAGCCAAATTCATTTGGCGATCAGATATAGAAGTAACACTGTTATCACTGTTCATGACTTTTGAACTTCATTGGGACCTACAGGTGAAACCTACTATTGTTATAGCTCATGAATATTAATTATGGAACATTTATCTCTGTTCCAAAACCTGGTGAGCAAGTAAAATGGAACTGATTTTTTCAGTTGATATTGGCATTAGCATGTTCAGCATAAAAATACATAATTAACAAATATTGAAGGGGACATTGGATGCAAAATGTACTTTTACATGGTGTTTGCTAGGGAGGTAACGATATTAGCAATATCGTGATATCAAAACTCGATATTATCAGTCATATGACGGTATGAAACGATAGGTCTTTCAGGCCAAATGTGTAGTTTTTAAAATATATTCTTATTCTAACATAAAAGGTTTTAAATTTGCGTTTTGGGCCATTATGTTTTGACACAGTATCTGTCAAACAAACTAAAACGGAAAGTGCAAGGTGGCTTAATCCCTTCATCAAGTCTGTTTTCTCTGTGCGTTTCAAAGCAAAGCGCACACATTATTGAGGCGATCAGCTCATGTTTGGGAAAGCAACGGCCACCAGTTATACTTTATTTTCGTGGAAGATGATTACAGCATTTCACTAGATTTGTAGTGAAATGCATTTTTGTAAACCTGTTTTCACTGAAGCTGGAGTTTTCTTTCAAAATAAAAGCTTTACTGCTGTTTCCATCAAAATAAAAGCTTAAAAGTGCAGTATGAACTGCTCACAGTTAGCGGTTTAAATGTTTAACGTTACTGCAGTACAAATTCAAAATATCTCTTTCAAGTGTAGAATTTCAAGTTGTTTTTACAATATATGTCTATTATAATATATGGCTATTCTATGACTTTTTTCTGACTTGGGTTGGAGCTCTTAATTTTGAACTCTCAAAGTGCATTAGATAGAATAATTTAACTTTAAAATGTACAAAATGTTCATTTTTTTCCAATTCTTCATGTTTTTTTTTCAAATCGCAATAAATATTGTATCGTGGATTCCATTTCGCGATATTATTGTATTGTGAGATTTTGATATTGTTACTTCCGTAGTGTTTGCATTTAAATGTCTTAGCAGTGTGTGGACAGAACCACCCTACAATGACAAAATTCCATTCACTCGATTTTTTTAATCCCCAAAAAACCTAAACAGTCTCAATTATCAAGCCGTTTTTATTTTCTGAGCAGTATGATGTCATATTGCTCAAGCTCCGCCCACGACCGGTGACGGAATGTGCCGTATTAGCATATTTCCGCCCTCAGCCAGTACAATGCTGCCATTTTCTCTGCACTTAGTGTAGTAACAACGTCTCATAAGCAAAGCAGGTGTTTTGTAGTTGAATGTAAAAGTAAACTTAAGAGTCTTAATTTTCTCCCGACATCAGAGCCACTGAAGACGCAGTGGACTAGTTTTGTTTTTGATTGTAATGCGCCACAGAATACACAAAAAATGGAAGAGTGGGCGGGGTGAGCAGTAGCTCATTAGCATTTAAAGAGACATGGACCAAAATGAGTTGTTGGGAACAGAGCTGTTTCTGACAAGGTAAAAAGAGGTTGTTTTATACAACCATTGAGGAATTTTAATCGAAGTAAGCCTATGTTGCAAGAATAATACCAACTTGTGAAAAATGAGCTTCCAATATCTCTTTAATATTCATGAGCAAAGCCTTCTCTAAAGCACGACTCATTAATTTGCCTATCCGTGAGAGGATGAAATGCTCTTACAAAAATGTTCTCCAAAAGACGATCTTGATGTAAGTCACAGCGGTGGATCCATTTCCAAGTGACTCTTCTGTTCGCGATGGCATCTGTAGCAGCAATTATCAGCTCTGTGATTCATTCCTCTGAGGTGTTTGAGCCTTGTGCTGTTTTTGTATGTGTGCTTTGTTTGTGTGTGGAGCGAGAGATACCCAGAGGGTGAGACAATGGCTTTTAGAGTGGTGAGGAAACACTCAAACCATGTTATGACAATACAAATCCCACCTACTTTGAGTGAAAATGAAACTTTGTCTGTGCCAACCTGCTGCTGTGCTCCCAACATCAGGATGGAGTCAATCACATAATAAAGTGCTATTTCTGCGCTTCCTATTGTGAGCTGGAATTGAAGGTTTGAGAACGGAGAGAGAGAGAGCTGTGCATATTTCATTTTGTATTTCATTTTATGCTGTTCTATCAAAAAAGGCTAATAGTTTTGCAGACATGTCCCATTTATCTTCACTGTAAATTAATTAAATGAGGGATTTAGCCCTGTCGGGCTATTCTTCAAACATAAAAAAATCCCATGCATTGTGATGTGCTACAGTAGCACAGAAGCTAAACATACAAATTCTCAATGTTTGTCCTGGAAATCTGATCTGAGGCATATTTTGAGGGATTTATTTGAATAGCTTATCAAAACTGAGACCGGATGTGTTGCTGGAGCACTTCAGTTTGCACCAAGATTTGGCAGCATTAATTATTCAAACACCCCAGAGTTATTTTGTGACTACAGCGAGAGCAAGATGCTTGCAGATGCAATTAATCGTGTTTAGTCAGAGAACACAGTCCCCTTTCTGCAAATATTTGTGCTGGAGCGAGAATATCCCGGATTTAGACTAATTATCAGCATAAACGGTTCTAATTTGACGGAAAACTCCCAAAGCTAAACCTACAAACGTGAGAAGACGACGACCTGCTGGTATCACACAGCCGTGACGGCTGCTACCCATATTTGGGCAGGGGGAACAGGAAGCTGTTTAGTATTCCACACACTCGTGCAGCATCGAAGAGGCAGACGGGGGAAGCTGTTTTTGGAAACACTGACATCACCAAGGAGGCATTCTGGGACTCTAAATCCACAGCACGGTCCGCATTCACATTACTCTTGCTCTCTCATTCTCTCTCTCTAGCGGAACTTCTCCTGTTAAGGCAAGTGTTTCATCTATTTTTAGCTTATGGCTCCCTCTCTCTCCTCGGGCCGGCCGCGTTCCTGCATCAGTGCGTGGGCTGACTGCAGGCGGTGGGTGATGCGATACGCACAAGTGCTGCATTGAAGAATCACCGCGCATCTCTTCACAGCAAGAGACTGCGAGTTATTCAGAGTTGAGGATGCGATGAAGAGGAAGATAACGGCACTTAATGAAATCTCACCATCATCCAGTACCCTGAGAGCAAAGAATTTCATACGTTTTGATTACTTCCGCTCATTTGATTTCATAACTGGCTGCTTTCTGAGATTTGATATCATTATAGGTGCTAATCTAGTCCTGTTTACACTTATTATTAACATTCATCTCAGATGATTCAACGTGTTCAGATAAATCACATGTGACTGGTTATAACCATTTAACCAATAAGCTGACACTTTATTGTAAATAAACTAGTCAGTGGGTTTAAATAAAATAAAATAAAAATTCTGTCATTATTTACTCACCTTCATGTCGTTCTAAACCCATAAGACCTTCGTTCATCTTTGGAACACAAATTAGGATGTTTTTGATGAAATCCGAGAGCTTTCTGACCCTGCATAGACAGCAACGCAACTACCAAGTTCAAGGCCTAGAAAGCTAGTAAGGACATCAGTAAAATGGTCCATGTGACATCAGTGGTTCATCCTTAATTTTCCGAAGCTACAAGAATACTTTTTGCATGCAAAGAAACAAAAAACAAAAACTTTATTCTATACTATACAATTTCTTCTCTTAAGGTTGAACCACTGATGCCACATGAACTATTTTAACGATGTCCTTACTGCCTTTCTGGGCCTTGAATGTGTCAGTTGTGTTGCTGTCTATGCAGGGTCAGAAAGCTTTTGAATGTCATAAAATACATCCTAATTTGTGTTCTGAAAACAAACAAAGCTCTTTCGGGTTTGGAACGTAATTAATGACAGAATTTTAATTTTTTGGTGAACTACCCCTTTAAGCGAAACAAAAAGATACAGAAATCGTTAATTTGCATTTGCAGTCTCAATATGCAAATTGCACATGAAATTTTGACTGAATACTGAAACTACTTAGGGGTGAGAAAACGGCAGATTTTTCATTTTTGGGTGAACTATTCCTTTAAGAAAATTCTGTATAATTGGGCTGGTCTTAAACTGCATCTCAAACTATCAAATAACAGTAGCTGCATTTCCATTTCCCTTCAAAATGCGCAAATTGAAATTGCGAATTGAAAATACACCTAATAGAAAACGTGTAAAAATACCCACATATTGCAAAAAAGTTTTTACGCTCACAAGAGGTGGTTTTTCAAGCAATTCGAAAAAGGAATATTTTGCAAAACTGCAATTAAAAAGTTTTTGTACGTAAAAAGTCATATGATCATTCCCTAATGTATTATAACCTCCAAGAAACATTTCATACATGGCTGTCCTCAAGTATAATGGGCTTTCCTTGGTTAATGGAAGCGCCGTCATTTTGCAATACTTTTTTATCGTCATTTATAAACTATCGCCAACGTTTAGCGTTAATATGTAATGGAAACGCACCTAGTGTGAGCTGCGATGCAAGTTTCCATGCAGTGCAAAATCGCATTAATTTAACAACTTTTTTGAGAGATTAAAAAATATATATTGAAACATTTTACATTAAAAAAAAAAGAAACAGGCCTATTCTACATACACAAGTCAACTGTAGTAAAAAGCTAGGTTATGGACATCAAATCAACATCCATAAGCAATAATATAACTCAGGGACACAACAAGTGCACACACACCTCAGGCATGTGCTACTCTGCTAGCAGTTAAGCTTCAGATCATACATTATTAACGCACATGTGACCGCTTTTGTGCAACATCCTTTAAAAAACCCTTCCAGTCCATCTCAGAGACATGATGACAAGTCCAAGCAGACAGGAACATCTTCACATGGGGCTGAGTGTGACAGGCAAAAGTGTTTGACTGAGATTGTATGACTGATTTTAAATATTCATGGCCGTCATCATGATGGTCTGAAGCCAGTGAAGCCTCCCATCCTCAGAACTGCCTTCCTTATAGCATACAATTATACTAAAGCCAGAAATAAGTCTGTATCAGTTATTAACGCTGGGCCAAGACCTCACTTAAGAGATTTATTTAAGCGTGCAGCAACCAGTTGGGTCCACATGGCTGATGCCACAGTTCCCACGTGCTTAAACACACGCGCCCTCACCCACACATAAGTCTGCATGAGTATAAATTCATAATGCAGACTCATTCTGCCTGTTGCCAAGTTGGATAAAAGTTTCCACTACATGCCAGTGTTATCTCGCTAGCTCTTTTAAAGCCTCTGCTTACAGAACAGACCTGAACCTAACAAAACCTGTCATTCAAAGATGAACACACACTTCTTTGTCTTGCTCACGCAAATCAATCATAGTACTCACTCAGAAAGCAACCAGACAAAGGAACTGGTATGGTTTGTGGTTATGACATGCATCTGGAATGCTTTCGGGCCATTTGAAGACAAGAACGAGACTCTGGGAAACATGACACATGCAACAAACTGTCAACAAGTGCAAAGCACTGTGGATTAGATACTTGTAAAATCTAGGGATTCACCAATATTTAATCTCTGAATGAGATATATGTTTTGGCTGTATATCCAATATCTGCTGCTACTATAATAAAAAATTAAATATTTGCAGATATTGGGCCAATATGATGTCGATATATCATGCATTGCTAGTAAAAGACATTCATTGTAAAAGAACAGGCACAGACAAATGACATGAACATTACTGGAACAGCTGTAGAAACATAAGATAATCAATACATGCATGCACACATTAAATGTAACACTTAAATACAAAACAACTGACTTAAAACAGAAAATAAATATTAGAAACTGTACTAACCCTATACCACCCAGCCTTCACAATATTGAAGATTAAAATATATATTTTCTGTATTATCACAAAGGCACAAAACAAACACAGGCATGCTTTAATTTGTCTAGTGATGAAAACGTCTTGGATGAAAAGGCTCTTAGACTTAAATCCTCATAAAACTTTTCTCATTAAACCTTTCATACACAGATATTGCTGCTTTTTAACAATGCTGAGACAGCAGCACTCTAGAAATAGCTCTCTTCCAGACTAAAATATAATCTCATAAAGACTCCAGCTCTGCCTGGCTATGCTGTTTAGATATTGAGAACGCTAGAAATCAAGTAACCAATCTCAGGATAGAATAGAGCTGAATTCATTCAAATAATAGCCTTTTACTGATCAAATTAGAGCTGGGATCGTGAGCTTCATTGAATATGTATTCAATGAGACACCAACCGGTGAAATGAAAAGATGAATGCTCGGAAAAATGTTTCTAAGATGAATAATGGAAATATAACCAGCTTTCATGTCCTTCTGTAAGCCTCTCCCCCTCCACTCCTCTTTAAAGAGAAAACTTCTACTCGCATTTGCTGCTCTGACTCTGATGTGCTTTTAGGAACTTGAAGGATGACAGATGATGCTGCAGATTCATTGGCCAGTGCTATCAAGAGTCTCACATTCCACTGAAGTCTCTGATTAGACTCAAACTCTTCCTAAAGTGATGCACTGAACACACAACCGGACAACAAGACTTGTGTTTAAAGTTAAGCATTGAGGTTCAAACCCACACTCTGGTCAAGAAATTTCCACTCGGAGATCAAAAAACGTACCTAATCTGGTTTAAATCAAATGATATACTGATCTAAAAAATGCTCTATAATAGAATAGAACAAACAACACTTCCTGGAAAAGTAAATGCCAAAGAGTTATTATTTGTACATTCTGATAAGTATTTGGTGCGCCCATTTTACCATTGGTTGCTATGGTGTTTACTTCTGAGTTAGTCACCTCTACAGTAGCTACAAGGCACAGTCATAAATAATGAACAGACAGCAACACTAGTGCAGGGAGAAAAAACATACTTGTACTGTGACTTCAGATGTGTTCTCTGAATGTCATCTCTAAAAATGTTTGCATGTTCAGTTTTTTATGAAATTGTTGTGCAATCATTTGTAGGGCATATTTCATACAAGGGCTGGAGTAAAAAACAAATGATTTGCAGATACTTAATGCATAGTGAATTCAAAATTAACATTAATTTTAAACTCATTAATTGAAAAAACAAGTAGTGCTGTTATATTGATTAATCATGATTAATCGTGATTAATCATATCCAAAATGAGAGTTTGTATTTGCATAAAATATTTGTGTGTGCTGTGTATGTGTATATTTACATGTGTATATATATAAATACACAAACGTACATGTATATATATTTTTAAAATATTTACACTTATATATGTATTCATATATTCATATACACAGTACATGCACGTTATGTAAACACAAACTTTTATTTTGGATGTGATTAATCGATTTGACAGCACTAAAAAAAAAAAAACAACATTATAGAAAACAAAAGTTGTTGTGCTGTGCAAAAACTGTCACACTAAAATTAAATATTTTAAGATCATGACTAAGCCATTTTACTCAGCAAAGATGCGAACTTTTAATTTTAAAGTTACAATTAATGCATTTACATAAATCACAGTTAAAAACTGATTGATTGTTATAGTGCACAGCAGAATGGCAAAGTTTATTGTGAAAGTGCAAATTTGAGTCACTAGATTTTCCATATTTTGCTGCACAGGAGCATCGAGAATCGTTTTATAGCCTCATCTAAATCTAAATTCTAATACAGATGGATGATTTTTCATAGAGAGACACGGAAATAAGACAACAGGATAGAATGAACACAATACAACCAACCACCAATAAGCAAATGAATGAATCTGCAGAGTGTGTACATTTGTACAAAGATAGTGTGTGTTATACCCAAAGATGCAGTCTTAAATATGCTGTACTATGTACTCACACATCCAAAGCCATTCACACTGAAACCATCAAAATTATTCTCTTTTGCAATCCCCCTCCCAAACACAGGGGGCACTGCAGCTACAGTCTATAACTCACCAAGATCCTTAGAGCCGTGACTCTCGCTGGCCAGCTCTCCCATCCGCACCAGTGCGTCGAAGTAGCCTTTTGCTGCAAATGTCACACCTGGAAACATGGAAGCATTTGGGACATAAGAATCGGGAGTGAGCTAATGTGCTAACCCGAAGCTTCCCTCAACCCGCAGGTGCCGCATCTATGGAAACAGGAGTGGTGGATGGGAAAGCTTTAAGCTCTATATGTTCTATGATGGCTCGGCCAGAGAACTGGGGGAGGTGGGGGTGGAGCTTGTGATTGGTGAGCGATGAATAGCAAAAGTACCATTACTTTAAAATAAAAACAAACAAAAAGCTTGATACCCTCCAAAACTTATCATTCACATCTGATAGCACATTACCGAGAGCAATCACTTATTCTGTGTAAGGTCCCACCACAGGGACAGCTGTGGCTCTTCTGCGTCACCATGGCAGAGAAGGGCTGGCTCTCAATCAGGCTCTCTCAGAGCCAGAGGATCACGGCAGTTTAGTGAGGCAGGACAGTGCCAAGAAGCACAAAGTGTCTTGGAGCACAGTGAAATTTAGGACCAGAAGGTACTGAGCAAGTAGTTAACGAAGGTTAGCATGTGTAACAGTAGAATAAGCCAAGTCCAGCATTGTAAATGTTAAAATCAGATAAGAATCCTACAGACAAACACGGCATATTTAATTTGATGTAATTGTAAAAGGCTGTCACTAACGATTATTTTGGTAATTGAGTAATTTGTTGATTAATCTAGTATATTTAATTTTCTGTCGTAATTAAAATAGACCTAAGTGAACAATAGCCTTTAAAATGACTTAAAATACATATATAATAGCAATGAGGCAATAACTAATGTACATTATGCATTATAACAAATGACTGCAGATGATGATTGTTTTTACACTTTGTGAAATCTAATCCTTGTTTACTATTGATTAAACAACATTTAATTCCAATGTCCACTTAATCTTTAATATCTGGCTATTTCTTTATGACAGAAATGTTACAGCCACTGTAATTCCTTGAATATGTGGACATCAAAATGTATAAACTCAAAGTGAGGGTTTGAGCTTTTATTTTGCGATAAACAGTTAGCATATTGAGAAAGATATTGATGTATTCTTATGTGTTTGCGTGGTTTATAAATGATTTATCTTACAAATCTGATGAAATGGCGCACGTTGTGTTCCCAAATTAATGTAATAATAAACCCAAACTCAGAACAATATGCAGAGATGGAGTCTGAGATGCTCCACACATGTAAATCATAACAGTTTGTGTGGAGCAGCACTTATTGTAAACGGACCCGCTCTGACGCATACACGTAAATAATTAAAGTGCATATATTAAATATGCATTGCATATATTTATTTAATGGAATCGCAGCATTTGTGAATTCACAATAGCATTGTGCTTTATTATGATTTTTTAATGGGTTTAATATGGAAAACGGCGTAATAATGTGTTTCCCTGTCTATTTCATTACACAGTGAAAGCACTGTATTCTCAGTATTGGCACATGTACATTCCCTAACAGCCTTGTTGACATTCACATCAAATTCAGTATGCTGTTTGACCATCCCAATTCAATGCAGTGGGAGTGTTTGGGTGGAGGTGGTAGGGCTAGACCAATGGCAGCCCAATCATGTATGAATGTATAGACTTATTTGCTAGTGTCCGCGCAAATCCCAGGCTCAGGATAAGGTGTGTCCTGGTTGTGAGGGATTAGAGGGGGAAATCTGGGGGCTTTGGTGCTCCAGCGGTTAGGCTGAGTGGTGAGGGGTAAAGGAACGAGAGGCAGCATAAGGAAAGAGGATTACAGAGGTCTGAAAAATAGGACAGAAAGTCTCTCCAACCATCTCTGAGGAAACACTGATCAGCCACAGGAGACAATCCGAAGTTGAAAACCACAGAAAAGCCCAATCTAGACCCAGTTATCACATTGCGAGTTAGTATGCGATATTCTCTAGCCTAGTGCAGACAGATCGAACATGGATGTTAACATCTGTGGTCACTAATTATTCTTATTCTAATTATTTTTTGAACCTCCTAACCCTTTCAATCCTTCATTTCCAAGAGTCCTCCAACACTTCCAAGGAAGGGGGACACTTTAGGCTTAACAGCTGCTTATGCACAAGACATCTCAACATAATCATCTACTCTAGGGCATGCAAATGCTCCACTCTTGAACATCTGCAGCCAATGTTTCTTTTCTGTACTATGGCATTTTAATGATCTATTAGTTTCATTATTGATTTCCTGCATTTGCCAAGCAGCCCAAAAACTTGCAAATGCCCAGTGGCCACCATCTGCACTAGTCATTAGTAGGTACTATGGAGGGTTTCCACTCTGCTGCCTGTAAGACCTGGCATATTTACAACTCCAGCAAATCCCCATGATGGATTCTGCGAACCTTCGTAGCTGCAGCCAAGGCTGATCTGCAAGGATGGGACTGCAAATCTCACTCGAGTTGGGTCTATTTTTAACCTTATCTATCAGACTTCACACTCTCGCACACATGCACACACTCTCATGGTCTACCCTCTAGAGCGTTGGTCTTTTTCTTGTATTTTCTGGCTCATAAAATATTAGATAAAGTCTGGAATGATGAGGAAAGTGATTGGTTCTCTGCAGTATTGGCACAGTGCAACTCTACAGAGATTTGGTGCTCATCCTAAAGCTTCTGCCCTGTCCGTAGAGCTAAACTGAACACAAGAAATCTGTACACATTATACCCTGAGATCAGACAATGTGTCAGCATTATTTACCTGAATACAATGCAAATCCCATTGGTTTAGCATCTGTTTAAAACTGTGTCCTAACCAGAAGCAATGTGATAAAAGAGACAAGTGATTTAAAAGTTCTGTTTCATATTAATCTGAATTTTCCTAACCAGCCACGATCACGGCTTATCTGTTGTTGTTGTTTTTCTATTTCCATGACATCACGCTAAGTAAAGCTCACCCAGACTAAAATCTCACTGGACCAAAATACTACTCCTCATACATATTAAACATCAAATATGGATGAGGAGAAACTGTGGACTGTTAAATAACAAAAGGAAACCCATAAAAAGCATGAAAATACTAGCTTTGTGTTGTTAGTTTTACACTAAAGTGTGCACAAAACTAGTAGAAACTGTAGTAATTAGCTGCATTTTGCGATCGATTCATGAGTTCGCCTGCCCATCTAGTCCTGGTGGTTAATAGTAAACAAACATGGCTTGCTGTCCTCAATGGAGGTTTGAACCTGAGACTTGGTTTGCGCTCCGAATTCAACCCACCATTGCGGTACTACACAGAGGGAGAATAACAGAAATAGAAGAGAAAATGGGGAGGTAGAGGTGGTGGATGCCGGAAGAATTATTACTGGGACGGCCCGATGAGTGCTGCTTATATAGGCTCGTAATGATGATTGACAGGACTAAATGATTAGGCTCCTCCTGAACCAACACTACCAGTCATAGATTTTTAATATTTTTTAGCAAAGTATCTTTTGCGTACCAAGCCTGCATTTATTTGATGCAAAGTACAGCAAAAACAGTAAAATTTTGAAATATATTTACTTTTTAAAATAACTGTTTTCTATTTGAATATGTTTTAAAATGTAATTTATTCCTGTGATCAAATCTAAATTTTTAGCATCATCACTCCAGTCTTCAGTGTCACATGATCCTTCAGAAATCAGATGATTTGCCGTTCAAGAAACATTTCTGATCATTATTATTTTCAATATTTAAGACAGTTGAGTACATTTTTTTCAGGATTCTTTGATGTATAAAAGAGCCAAAGATCAGGATTTATCTGAAATAAATTTATGCACTCTACCATTTAAAAGCTTGGAGTCAGTATTATAAAACAAATTATAGATATTAATACTTATTAATTAATACTTATTTAGCAAGGATGCTTTAAATTGATCAAAAGTGATGATAGAGACATTTATAATGTTACAAAATTTATTCTGAACTTTCTACTCATCGAAGAAACCTGAAAAAAATCTACGCAGCTGTTTTCAACATAATAATATTTATGTATTTATTTTTTGAGCAGCAAATCAGAATATTAGAATCATTAGATCATGTGACTGGAGTAATGATGCTAATAATTCAGCTTTGAAATCACAGAAATAAATTAAATTTTTAAGTATATTCAAATGGAAAACAGTTATTTTAAATAGCAAAAATATTTCAAAATATTACTGTTTTTGCTGTACTTTGGATCAAATAAATGCAGGCCTGGTGAGCAGAAGAGACTTCTTTAAAAAACATTAAAAATCTTACTGTTCAAAAACTTTTGACTGGTAATGTACATTTGGAACTTCATTTAGGTCTCATCTGTTCTTTGTGTTCGTTATACAACTGCTGGGATTTGTCACGAAAAGCATTTTGTTTTTTGTTTTTTTCAAGAGTGTTACATGTTAAAAATTAGACATTGTTAGTAAATCGTTATTCTCAGAATAAAGTATTGTGAAAGAAAGAGGCAATGCAACACCAGTTGCTCTGAACACCAGATACCTGTGCTACCTAGCGTTTTATTCGCCATACTTCGTCCTCCTTGTAGTGACGTATCATTCTTGTCCTGAATATACATCTTCCCTGTTCCCTTTTTCGCTCCCTCCGTGGGACCGCGTCTGCTCCCAAAGCTCTCTCTGGCCTATTTACGCCTGTCCTCTGTTCCATTTTTTACTCTCCCTTCCTCCCAATGCATATTTTTGCTCCGAAACGCTTACGTCCTTGTCCTTGCCCAGTCAACATCTCAAAAAACACACATGAAGGTCCGCACACATAACAGAAATACATCATCGATTGTCATTGGTTACATGTATGTGACAGCTCTGGAGATGCAACATGCATGAACCGGATGGATGTTTAGGGGGTTTCAGGGTGCAGATGGATTTAGACATGTTTAGACAGGAAGTCTTCTGCCCCACAAACAAAAACATTAATTCTTAACAAACATTCAACAAACATTTAAACAACAAGAATCTTTATATTAGCAATAACAAATCCCAGATGCTAGTCAGAAGGGTGTATGCAGCCAAGGAGTGGCGCTTCCTGTAAGCATGAATTTCAAGCAATTTCTTCTCATAAATTAAAGCAGACCAATGAAACAAGAGCTTGAATAGCTGGCTCATTGCCTGCAAGGGTGAAAATGAACAAGCCGCTGATGTACTCACTGGAGAGGGCCTTCTCGTAAGTCTTCCCCATGGCAACAAAGTTCCTTAAACAAGGGTTGAACTGCTCCATGATGGACTGAAACAGAAATAGCACAGCTTTAGTCAGCAGCAGTCACCATTTAGCAGTCATTCTCCAATGGGACAAACTCAATGGCAAGTCACATCTCATAAGGATGCAGATAATTAAAGCTGTGAACTCCTAAGTGTATATTACAATAAAGTGTCTGTCTGTTAGCGATATAGGTGTGGATATGAAGATGCATTGCATGTGTAGATTCCAAGAAGATATGGAGAGAGAGAGAGAGAAAAAGAGCGAGCCAGAGCTCGCACGCCCCCACCTTTCAGGACACTCTCATTAGTAAGACTCGGAAGGCATCGTGCCAGTTGGGATTTGCCGTTTCTTTGTTGCTGGTGGGCACAGGATTGTGGGAGTATGTGGAGATCTACCCACAGCCTGACTCACCTAATCCAACATTAAGAGTTGCCCTTTAAAACCTATTCATTTCTGCTGAAGCTCCTCATTGAGGAGTCCTCTTCCTTCTCTCAAAAGAGCTTTGCTGCTCCATTCAGAGTAAAATGTCTTGCTATATCGTGACCTGACAAATTTGCTCTAAGAACATTTTCCCTAGAGTCACGTTGTTCCTGTTTCTACAGGCTTTGAAAATAACAGGACAGCATATAAAGGGACAGAGGAAGGGTTCAAAAAGAGTCTACCAGGAGACAGAGTCTAAGAAAGTTGAAGAACAGATGATGTATAAAGAAAACAACAATAAAGCACTGTACAATACAGATACTGTGGGAGCTGTGGAGAGAGAATGAAGCTGCATGAATGGAAGTCTCCACTCTAGGTTTAACAGAATTGGAGTTGTTCATGAACTCAATTAAGGCTGACAGTAAACTGATTGCTTGGGAATATCCCAGATCCCTCCACCCTCTGCTCTAGTTACAATGAAAGCAGGTTTTGAGTGAAAATGAGGACAAAGAGAGACTTCTTCAATCTGTATGTGTCACTGCAATGCAAACTGTAATTCAGGTCTTCAGAAATTGACTTTTTTAACCTTGCAGCATGCAGTTAATACATTTTTAAATTTCAAATGTTTTTATTTGCCAATATGAAATTATAATATATCTTATGATATTTGTACACTATTTATATAAGTTTGTACTTTTTAATCTTGTGAAATATTTTGTCAGCTTTGCCAGTCTTCAGTGTCACATGATCCTTCAGAAATTATTCTAATATGATGATTTGGTAGGGGTATTATTACAGATTATTACAGATCAAATAGACCGATGACCAATATTTTGAACCGATATTATTACAGATTATTACAGATCAAGTTGACCGATAACCGATATTTTGAACCGATATTATTACAGATTATGACAGATCAAGTAGATCAATAACCGATATTGAAAATGAAAATTAATGTCAAAATTACGAATAACAAGGACTCTGACAAAAACTTTCCTTGAAATGCTTTTAAATTATTTTATCTGCAAGTTGGTTTTGAAAACGACCGATACCGATAACCATAAAAATGCACAAACATCGGCACACATAATCGGCCAGGTCGATAATCGGTCGACCCCTATTCTGAAGAAACATTTGTTACGATTATCTTCCTTATTATTAAAATTGAAAACAGTTGTGTTGCTTAATATTTTTGTGGAAACTGAGATACATTTTATTTCAGGACTCTTGACGAACAGGAAGTTCAAATCTTACTCTCCTCGCCTTTAAAGTTGTCCAAATGAAGTTATGAGCAATGCATATTACTAATTAAAAATTAAGTTCCAATATTTATGGTAGAAAATGTACAAAATATCTTTATGGAACATGATCTTTATTTAACGTCCTAATGATTTTTTGCATAAAAGAAAAATTGACCCATACAATGTATTGTTGACTATTGCTACAAAAATACCCGTGCTACTTAAGACTGGTTTTGTGGTCCAGGGTCACATATTTATAATTATTATACACACTTATAAATATACAAATAAAAGCTAAAAATATATATATTGATTAGTGGAAGAGAAGAGCAGAAACCGACAGGGCAACTAAATCAGCCCGACATAAAACATTCATAAACCTCCTTGTCTTTCTCTAACTGTCACGTCTTATCTAACAACATCAACTCACAATTATTTCTTATGTAATTCATCATCTGCTGCATGCAATCATACAGCAGAGTCTGTCCAGCTGTACTAATCTTGGTTATAAAATCCTTATAAAGGAAAAAAGAAAATGCAGGCCAACAAATAAACACCAGCAGAAGAGATGAGAAGGAAATAAAAGCACAGGAGAAATTCATGGTCGGGTGCAAACACAGCTGGCAAATTTTCATCAAGGAAGGAATTACACAAACATGGTATGATAGACCTCACCGCACCACATTCCTGTAAGATG
This sequence comes from Labeo catla, assembly GCA_012976165.1. NCBI lineage: Eukaryota > Metazoa > Chordata > Actinopteri > Cypriniformes > Cyprinidae > Labeo > Labeo catla. Next base: position 132,276 of record VONZ01000244.1, read on the forward strand.
AAAGCACATGATCATATTTATGAGTTGAAACATAAGACTGGTATTCATACAATGACCAGGGCACTTTAGTAAAACATAAGTGTATAATTTCTGCATTTAATGTTCACTAATGGTATCAGTACAATATCATAATGTCGCACTTAAGTGCTTCATAAGGGAATAAATGACCAGAATGCAATGCACTGCAAATCTCATCCATTCTATATACATGTGAAAGAATAAAAATCACTACACCAAACTATTTTCCTCTCCCCAACATTTTTCCAGAGAGCTCCGTTCTCGAGAAATCAGCATTATGAACACATGAACCAGTGCCAAGCTGATGTCCACCCAACATCTAATCATTAGAAGCATTAAAAACACTCCACTGGGAAAACTCTTTTTACTTGATTAGTCCCACAGCAATCAATCTATGTTTAACAAGCATGAACGAGAGCAACCAAACCCCCGATTAGGTGTCATTTTCTTTTCAGTGCAGCTCTGTCAGACACTAAACACAGATTACCATGTAATTTTTAAGCACTTCATTACAGACATGTTCATTAGGACGTAATTAATAGTCTTAACTAATGAGCAAGATTTCATATTGATGCATATTCTATCAGCGGGACCTTGTTCAAAAACAGCTGGGGGAATTTCAAGCTCCCCCTGAAATGAAGGTGTGCTTGCATATTATATAGTACAAAGCACAGCACTAAATATGAAAGCTTTAATTAAATAATGCAGACAGTTGCAGAAGGAAATATATAATTTTCTCTTTTTTTTTTTTTAAATAAGAGCACCATTTCCTCACTCTGTTAACAGATATCCAACCACATCAGCAGAAACATGCAGCCAAAAATGTTCAGTGCATGATTTTCTGTGAAAACATGCACACAGTTTAGCTTTGTCATGGTAATATGTTGAGAAATGATAGAACGGTTAGTATTAGTTGAACTAGCTGGGTTGTAAGCATGCCCCATTTACCACAAACACACTCTTATGGACATGGTGCTATATAAACCTCCTACAACACAAACCTGTGATGTGAAACTAATGCAGCTGCAGTCTCAGACCGCTTGGAAAAGATTGATGAATGTAATCAACTCTTGCGTCTGCGTGTTTGTGTGTGTGTGTCAGTCCAATAACAATCTATGCTTCAATGTCAGGTGGTTACACAACAGTGCCCAATTTCATCTTTATGTCTTCGATATACATAGTAAAACATGGTTAAAGCAGCTGTGTGGCCACTGATATAAGTTGCAGTCTGGTTAAGGCTTCCTGCTGTTCAACGTTATGTAATGCTCTTGAGTCCTACAGCTTCAGGACAATTGAGAGGGGAAATGGATAATGATGATGTGTATTAATCAGTGTGTCTGAGTAGGTTTTTGAACCCAAATGTCAGGGTTGATTTTCAACGGCTAACCTTCTGTTCAAAGCATCGCACTGCAATGTCAATTAATTTAATTGTGCAATGCTGGAAATTACCTAAAAATCAGTTCTGTAATTAATACGCTTATTAGAATGATACACAGTGGGCCTTTGGAAGCTTTTGGACACTTACGTCACACTGTAGGAATGTCATTGCATGACATTTATACATTTTTAAGCGTTGCTTAAAACTATAATTCCAAAGACACAAATGTGCATCTTTTTGTCATTATTCCGCAAGTACACTACCAGTCAAAAGTTTTTGAACAGTAAGATTTTTAATGTTTTTTAAAAAAGTTTCTTCTGCTCACCAAGCCTGCATTTATGTGATCCAAAGTACAACAAAAGCAGTACAAATTTGAAATATTTTTACTATTTAAAATAACAATTTTCTATATGAATATATTTTAAAATGTAATTTATTTTTAGCATCACATGATCCTTCAGAAATCATTCTAATATTCTTATTTACTGCTCAAAAAACATTTATTATCATCATGTTGAAAACAGCTGAGTAGAATTTTTTCAGGTTTCTTTGATGAATAAAAAGTTCAGAAAAATAGCATTTATCTGAAATAGAAATATTATGTAAAATCATAAATGTCTTTATCATCACTTTTGATCAATTTAAAGTTATATATTTTAAAATATATTCAAATAGAGAGCAGTTATTTTAAATAGTAAAAATATTTCAAAATTTTACTGTTTTTGCTGTACTTTGGATCAAATAAATGCAGGCTTGGTGAGCAGAAAAGGCTTCTTTAAAAAACATTAAAAATCTTTTGACTGGTAGTGTATACAGAGAACAACAAACTAAATGTGGGCAGGAAGTTTCACTCGCTAAATAACAAGCTCAAGGTGACCCTGATTTAAATACTGTATGTATTTTTCCAGCTAGACAAACTTTTGCTTGTTCAGAAAGACCCCTTGCACCTTGAAGCGCTGTAATTTACATATTGTAAGATCATCTAGTAAACAACACATTTTAGCTTTGTCACACACAAACACTGTCTAAGAGATGTAAAAGCAATATGCAATGCATATACTGCCTACACCTTATGAGCAGAAACTTTGTTTCTTACACATACATATATTGTTCTTTCGCAAAATATTTATAAATCGCTATGAATTGATGTGTTTTCAAAATGCACGTTAATGATTTTATTGTAAACAATTAATCCATGCATATGTTTCATCCTTGTAATTATTAATCATAATGTCATCATGATTTGATCTTCTGGTGAAAAGACTGGTGGCGCATACCGGATCTTTTCAATAATTTCAGCCTCTTAAATCCCACCTCTTTCTTATAATGGACAATTTTGCAAGCTCGGATTCAGCCGATTGCCTCCATCCAATCAACAACTGACTGACAGAAGCAAGTCCCATGGTGCATTTTTTTTCTTTTTCAATAGTCACTTTTCAATAATTTAATTTCATTAACGATGTCCTTACTACCTTTCTGGGCCTTGAACATGTTAGTTGCATTGCTGTCTATGCAGGGTCAGAAAGCTCTCGGATTCCATCAAAAATATTCTAATTTGTGTTCCAAACATGAATGAAAGTCTTACAGGTTTGCAAGCTTCAAGAAAACACTGACCTGAGATCAGTTTTACCATTTTATTACACTACAACACTAACAGCAAGCATATTAGACTCTGATCTGGGACCTGGGTGTTCTGCAGAGGCGGCCTCCATCTTCCCACATGGACAAAGATCTTTGCGTGTCCACTGCGGATGCTGCAAGTCATTCAGTTACAGCTGTCTCACTCCTACAAGCCGCCCTGGCGCTCATCTTACCAATTTCCATTTCAGATGAGCCTGTCTGTGTGCGCGCGTGGGTGTATGTGTGCCTGTGTGAGTTCACCGTGAACATCAGCACTGAGTGCATCCCACTTCAGAGTGAGCTTGGAGAGGTGAGATGGAGAGAGAACGACTTCCTTGCCCATATATGGCTGTGTCGGAATTCCCCCGCAATACTCTCTGCTACAGTGCATTCCTATTCCCTGCACGTTTGGATCGGACCATCTGATCGCAGAAGGAGGGGGAGTTTGTGCAGCTAGAACTTCTTACCTTTGACTGAAGGAACATTGTGTTCCCCCTCCTTCCCAACACTTCAATCCATTCACAGAAACGCACATGAGAAATGAGCGAATCACGATTTCAGTTTCAGTGAAAGGAGACATTGATGAATGCGGCTGAGATGCATGTGCTGCTACATGTGTCTGTATATAATGAATGTATATAATGAGTGTGTGTGTGGATTCCTGCACAGTTTCATCTCTCTGCTGGTGTACCCTCCTGTGAGATCTCGAATGAAATGTCACAGCAAAGATTCCAGCATTTCCCAATTATCTCCTCCTGTCTGAAACACACACATACGTCAAACCGTTCCCCTTCCTATCACCTTCAATCAGTGTCTCTCATTCTACTGTATTCCTCCGCTTGCCCTCTCTTAACTGTGAAAGACACCAAAAATAAAAGTAAATAAGAAATTTTGCATGCCTATTTTAGGTCCATTATGATTTTTTCCCATTGTGCAGTTTGCATGACAAATAAATTCTCATAACTATAATGCAAAATAATAATTATACTGTAAATACATACATACATACAAATTTATGTTCAATATTTATCAATATGATTGAATAATAATAATTAATCATTTTTAAATTATTTTTAGTATAGTATATTATTTTAGAGTATTTTTGTATTACAGTAGGCTACCTAGAATTGGAAGAAATATATATTGTATGCAAAATATAATTTAATTTTTTTCTTTTAATTTGTGGCTGAAATATTACATGAATATTCCCACACATTTTTTAACAATTCGCATGAGATTGACTTGCTAGACTGCTCCCACATCATTTGCAAGGTGAATTTGCAATTTGTGGGACGATTGAGACAAATATAGAATCTCATCACTGTAATCTTACACGTTTGTGCATCAGGGATATAGAAATTTCTTTCATTCCTTGCCAATTCCACCTCCGTCCTCACTCTGGTACCCACTCAAACCACTCCACCTGGCAGGCATGACAGTAGTAGGCCCTATGTTTGCCCTGCCAGTATCTATTCATAATAGGCATGACAGAAACAGACCGCTCTTTAATCACATTATAAGAGCCCACATTAGCCCACATTAGAGTGGAAAGAGGTGGGATGGACCCAAAATATTGTCACATAAGCATGCAGATCACCTTTGGGTTTGAGAGGAAAATACCACAGCCCTGTAAATATTAGAGGTTGACCGATATTGGATTTTACCGATACCGAACTAGGTTGGACCACACTGGCCGATACCGATTAATCGACCGATAGTTTTTAAAATGGATACTTAAAATTTAAAATTAAAAAAAAAAAGTAGCCTACTGAACCATATTTTGTAAATGAATAAAAATATATAAATTATATAGCCTATTGATCATTACAGTTAGTTCATTGTTCATTAATGTTAACAAAAGCAACTAACATTTTTAAAATATATCAGTAAATGCTGAAATTAACACACTCTAACAAGGAACAATACTTCTGTTCTACAGCTTTTAATAATCTTAATGTTACAATGGTTACAAATTGTAAAGTGCTACCATTACATAACCAATCAAGTTAAAGATGGCCATCCTTAAATATCTAACTTACACAAAGGCCACAGTATTGAAATTGCATACATATGGATATTGTGTACTTTCACAGTTTAACTGCTTCTATTCTAGAACATTTGTGGTTATCTAATCAAAATATAAAAATATTTTAGTCACACAACGGGCAAAAGTGCAGCGCCGCGTTTAGAAGAACTCGCAGCTATCCGGTATCACACACACTGGACGCGTCACATTCAATTCAAGCGGCGGTCTACAAGACTTTATTTGATCACCAAACGGGCAAAAGTATAGTGCTGTCCTTTATCCACTAATGCAGCATCTAGTCAACAAATTCATCGCTTAGTAATAACATGAAAACATGCACTACAGTATACTGTACACACCGTTTCATTGTCGATGTTTTAAATCCGCCTTTTAAGTGCCACGTGTCTAAACAAACAGCACGTGCTATAAGTGATTTCCGCCACTAGTGGCCGCTCTCGTGCTGTATAACAAAGACTATAGGGACTTTGCTGTATATTGATGACCTTCTCAGCCCCTCCAGAAAGGGACCCAAACCAGAAAAAACTATCGGCATGGATTTTTGATCGATAACCGATAGTTCTGCCAATCAACTATTGTGCCGATTAATCGGCAAAACTGATACATTGGTCGACCTCTAGTAAATAGATGTCAAAAGAGATGCATTAAGGGCCCAAAATACTGTATTTTGTACCATTAGATATGTTCTATCAATAAACCTGGAGTGGTTTCAACATCAAGCTGCTGTGAGAGGTACAAAATGTTTTATTTTAGCCATTGTTTTAATGAATTCCTTTATAATCACTCAGACTTTAGAGGCCATTAAAGTCTAAATGATTATAAAAGGATTCATTAGAGCATACAGATGTCTGTTTAGTGCTCTAGGAGTGTATCTGTGTGACTTTTATATGAAAGTACAAAAACATTTTGTGCCTGTGAGGACACAATAATCTGGTGCGCTGCTGGCAAAATACAATCTTGCCCTCCTCTTTTTCTTATTCACTCTTTCATCATCGCTGACATTCAAACAGCTGGCTTACCTCTCACCTACAAATCACACAGAGACAACAGTGCAGTCTCTCTCTCCATCTGGGTGCACACACATAAAACTCTTTAATCTGGTTACTACTAACCCTTAGCTTTAACCACAACACCACACCAACAAATATACAATCTCATGTTACACTGAGCACTGACTAAAGGCCTGCTGACACCAAGAATGATAATTAGTGTCTGCACCAACTCAAGATAATGTTCTGTTTATTAAAAGCATGTGCTGTAGTTTCGTCGTCTGCCACTTTAAGTGCTCAAGCTCTTTAACGCAGGATGGATTTTGATTGGCTGTAAGTGTTTTCATCATTAATCGGCTGGAAAAATTACTTCTGAAAGTGATTCCAATGCTATCGCTCCTCTGTGCTGTTAAAAGGGCCCTATAATTTCAGCATGTATAATTTCATGTAGAAAATGCAGACAGAATTGTGGAACCTAGTCATAAAAATGGAATTTAGGCTACTGTATAACACAGAATGTCATGGAATTTGCCAAATTTTGGATGAATAAATCAAAACTAGGTTTGTACACTTAAATCAAAATGCGTGTCTGTGAATGTTAAGCTGTAAAAATATTGCAAAAATATGAAACCTGCATGTTCTGCATGTCTGTGTGAATGAATGGTGGCACAGATGCGCAGTTTTATTTACTACACACATACTGAAGCGCACGTGATGCTCGCAGTGTTTAAAGCCACTGCCGCCTCAGAATATGAGAACATGAACATAAACCTAATCTCAAGAACTGCTCTGAAAATCACTTCATGAGCATTTTACCATTTCTTTTGAGAAAAACTACCATCATATCATATACAAATAGAAACTTAAACGTCTTTACAGCAACCAATCAAAATAAAAGTTTAGTTTAACTTGAAGAAATTGTGACAGAAATATATTACCTAATGTAATACTACTACTACTACTACAATTATTGAAACATTATTGTTTAAGGAATATTTAGCAGAAAAATGTAAATACACAACACAGTATTTCTGAAAAAATAAATAAATAAAATAAATTTTTTTTTTAATAAATTAATTATGCTTTTGATTTATTAAAATGTAATTAAACCATTACAATGGAATCCAGAAAAGTAACGTAAAACATAGAATTTGTAAAAAATAACACTGAATTTGAGAAAAAATTTTAAATGTATTTCATAAGGCCTTAAAAATCTGTTTTTTGTTAAACTTTTAAGACACTGCTGTTAAATTGTGTACGTTTCATGGTTTCAAATAATTAGTCATGCTCTTTGATTAATATTTTTTAATTTAACCATTTCTATTCTAGAAAAATTAAAACAGCAAAAACAGAATTTGGAAAAAAAAAACAAAATGGAATTTGGGAAAAAATAAAATGGATTTCATATGGCCCTACGTTATCATTATAGTTGTTATAGTTATTGTCCTTGGTGTGAATGACACTTAAGCCTATACGTGGAGTTACTAGACTTAACTATTTAGTTTGTCTTGAAGTAGATGCCAGTAATTGCTAAATGACAGGTTTGCATGTGAAGCCACTGCAAATGAGTGCTGAAGAGAATGACAATCAAACTAAGAGTACAGCGTGACTCATGACTTATTTTATAAATTATGTTATAATGAAATATAAAATGTATTGATATGAAATAAAGTACAAAAACAGCTGAATTGAAATTAACACTCTTTAAAGTTTTTTTAGAACTAATATTAGTTTGACTGAGAAACCGTTAACATTAGCCACATTAACAGCCAATATACACTGTAAAAATGTATTTTCAATGTAGAAAAGCAACAACAGAGGTCACTGTGGTATTCAGCAAGAGTCCAGAAAGCAAGACATAAATTAATAAATAAAACATGACATAATGAAGGAAGGTGGCACACTCATAATGCGGCCATCTGTAAGTACCAGGTTTCTGCATAAAGTCGTAAGCTTTGCCCTTTACCAAGCTTTTATGATCTACTTGTCTCAACGAAGAATCCCATTCCCTTTAGAGGTACAGAGACAGTCAAAAACACAGATGCAAAAACACACAATCCAACAGCTTTCGTCCAACATGCTGTTAAGCTACCATCTGTCTTCGATCTGACAGTTTACAGCACAAACACACACACAAAAAATTATTTAGGACAGCTTTTTAATGACATCTATATTCTTTTAAGGCTCTCCAGATGACTTGGACTGAGATAAAAGGAAAAGTTAAAACTAGGACTCGTTATATAACGCCAAAACCGGGGCGCAAGGGGACACATACTGTGCTTTTCTAATTGCTATGCATATGAATTGGGAAATCAAAACACTTTATGAAAGAAAAGCCAATTGGCCTCACCCAAAACTCACAGAGAGCCTATAAAGCAATCCCCACCCGCCTTGACAATCCACTTCATTTTGTTAAGAACACACACCTGAACACAAAAACAAACACACACACACAGATAATGTTGATTTTGGAACCAGGTAGAGATTCTTTAAACAAAAGAACTGCACTGGGTGGCAATAAGTACTGTTTCGTTGTCATTAATTGTGACTTAAAGGTCTTAAAGGTGATCATTGACAGTTTCACCAGTTGTACTAGTCACTATTACTAGTAAAATTTAAATTTTTGTTTTTAGAGGCAAAACTATTCCTCCCTAATATATATATATATATATATATACACATATATATACATATATATGCATAAGCATAATTGAGACACCAAAGAAGTGCAGGCCAGTGAGAGGCCACTTCAAGCGTGGACATGTGGACAGGTTGTGGGCAGTGCAGCGTGGTACGAAAGATCCTGCCTCCAACAGATGACAATGTCTTTAAGGTCTGACTGTCCTACTCACCGTGGGCACACACAAAGCTGAACTCACTCACAACCCCTACGCTTTGGCAGAGGCACATTCTCACAACCCAGACCATTCGGTCTGCGAGACACTACCCACACGGAGACAGAGGCACATGCACGTACTGACACACATACTTCATTGGCCCGTGAGACACTGCCCACACACACTGGCAGATGCAGGCTGAGTCACTCGTAAGTGCAGACGGATGGATTTGAGCTCCCAGGGTCCTGTGGGATTACTAAGCAGCTGCCAAGCGTACACACAAACATACATACCAACACACTCCCAAAATCACACATGAAGTTAAACAAAAAATTGCAGATAGATCGAGTTTAACATAAGACATGCTACGTGAAATATGCATTCGCAGAATTCCATTGAAAGACATGCCTGTCATTCAACTTCTACACATGCTTTGCACCTTATGTGCAAATCAGTGTCGAAAATGTGACAAACATGAGCATTAAAGACAAAGCAACCAGTTACGTGAATATAAAACAATGTTTCTCAACCAGATTTTACTCTGGATATCAAGTAGCAACCCAACACAGCAGCAAAATTGTACGAAAGTAACCACAAAAAAGAATGTAATTCAATAGGCCCAACAATATGCAAAAATAATTGACCCTTCGGAAACAGCTTGATTGACAGGTGAACTGACCAATCATAATGCTGAATCCACCATTCTGTCTGACAAACAAATCAGGCAGGAGAGTAGATTAGCTTCGGTGGACTTAAACTTGAAGAATTGTGTGTATTGATGTCTTTCTGCAGTACGAGCTGATGTTCATTCATGTTTTTTTTCGTGCTTTAAGTAAAGAAGAAAAGATGATCAGTTTCGATGTCATTGATCTAATACGGCAATCTGTCACAATACACTGAATAGCCACGAAATGGTATTTATTGTTTGAATTTCTTAAAAAATGACAACATTTTAAAGCTGAGACCTCGTATTTTGAACTGCGTTAGAACATGATGTGTAGTGTGAAAGCAGCATTGTTTGTCAGATACAGGACAGTAACTAAGAAGGGCGGGTTTTTGCAAAGGGTCAGTTGGTTTAGTTCTAGTTCAAATAGAGCCACTTATTACTTAGGATACTAGAACAGTTTGTTCCTGGTTTGAGGAGCCCATTTGGTTTGAATCAAGGTTGGCATCTCTCAAATTTGACTACTTCCTACTGAGTAGCAGATGCATCTGTGGCAAAATATGAGTGATGCTTTTTTTTTGTTTAGGGCCTTATGATTTATGCAATGTTGTAAACGCAGGCGGAATTGTGGAACCCAGTCATAAAAACAGAATTTACTGTATAACACAGAATGTCATGGAATTGTCATATACACAAAAGCTTAAAGGTCTGCACAGCAACCCGTCAAAATAAAACTTTGGTTTAACTTGAAGAAACCATGACAGAAATATTACTTAATGTAATTATAGTACTGCTATTACTAATAAAATTAATATTATTAAAACATTGTCTTTAAAGGAATATTTACCAGAAAAAATATTTACCAGAATATATTCTTGTATTTACAAGAAAAATGTAAATACACACAGTATTTCTTGGGGAAAAAAACTTATAAAATCAATGAATTAGAGGTGCTTTTGATTATTAATACTTAGTGAAACCATTAAGATGGAATTCATAAAAGTGAACGGAAAGCAGAATTTGCTAAAAATAAAACTTAATTTGAGAAAAAATAAAGCATATTTCTTGGGGCCTTAAAATGTCATTTTTGTTCGACTTTTAATAAATTGCTGTTTAATATTGTTAGTTTATGATTTCAGTTAATTAGACATGCTTTTTGATGAATAAAATTTAATTTAAGCGTTAAAACAGCGTTTCGAAAAATTAAAACAGAAAAACAGAATCCAGAAAAATTAAAACAGTAAAAATGGAATTTGGAAAAAAATAAAACGGAATTTGGGGGGAAAAAAATAAAACAAATTTTATAGGGCCTTGGCAAAATTTTGGTGCATCACTACAAAATACAATAGAGCAGGGATGTCAAATTCAGGTCCTAGAGGACCACAGCCCTGCAGAGTTTAATTAAAAACACTTTAACCAGCTAATCAAGGTCTTCAGGATTACCTAAATACTAAAGGTAGGTGTGTTGAAGCAGGTTGTTGTGTTAGAGTCATTTTCCCTGCCCTTTTAAAAGTTGATACGCCTACTTATTTTGCCATCTTAACAATGAATGATAACCTTATATTGTATTTTATGATTTGCGTTTAACAGTGTTTTGTCCTGTTGTCCGTTACAGAACAGACTAGCATTTCTGGGTCACGACCCTCCGGTTCAGAACCGCTGATGTGAAAGATGATGCCTGATGCTGTCAAATAGCCCACTACCTCATTCTTCTATCTGTGAGTGCAGTTTATCGCCCTGCTGCATCCGCTGTCTCTTTATTTCTTATAATAGAGAACCCCACTGTGGCCTCACAATACCCATAATTATACAAATCACAGAGCCTAAAGAAGCCAAGAGACCCAATGAGGAATGAATATCCTCCTACTTAGAGTCTGAAAGGACAAAACAGCCTTAATGCTCAAAGCTAGAGGTAACATTGGTCATGACTTGACTTCCCACTTCTCAACACTATAGGACATTGAAATAATGATCCCCAGTCATACCGCTGATTGCTTTCTAAACTGTCTTAATATAGGTTTTTGAAGTAGTCAATTCGATAAATTATGGCTTTATCTTACATACAATCACCCTATCTATGAGAGAACATTGGAAATACGTAAGCTTGATGTCTTTAGTTAATCCTGAGACAATCAATCAAGTACAATCCAGTAAGAAAATGTCAAAATTTTCATCAAAGGTCGTAATATTGGAAATGGTTTCACTGTAAATACGCTGAAACTTCTGCCTTCGACAAGAAGATAATACTAATGCATGCAGAATAATCCTGAAGGAGGATTATGTGTTCAAGAAATGCCCAGTTATTAAACTAAAGCTTTTCTTTTGCCCGGTTACACAACTTTTCTAAGCTCATGAAAAATGTATCTTCACATTCAATGTAAGACTTACAGTACAAAACAACAAACTTCCTTCTTCAGATATTATCATGACCTCGTTTTGACTTCAACCTCACGAGACTTTCTAAGTTAGAACAGCATTCCTGTTAGTTTACATACTGTTTGCACTCCTATCAGATGTGATTTCCATTTCCTTATATACACACAGGCACATGTTTGACCAATCACATGTTTTTTCTAAAGTCTATATATATATGCAAAGTCATATACTTTAAACTTTATTTATCCACTCTATTAGTGATGACACCAATAAAGCACTAAAATGCAAGTATATAATATGATACAGTATATTATCTAATATAAAAATATATATATATATAACATGCAGTGTGAAATGCATAGTTCACCTATTTACTGTATTTTTAAACTATTTTAAACATTCAGATCAGGCTTTTTTTAGGTCAGCATCAAAGTTTGTTAAACTACACTCATCTTATATTATATATTATACTATATAAAATAGAAAAATTATGTATCATGCAGTGTGACATGCATAGTTATTTAACACCTTTTTTATCAACATATTTATCATTTTTTTAAGTTTTATACCTCTTTTACTTTTTTTTTTTACTATTTACTTTTTTATTACTATTTACTATTTGTTCATTAAAAAAACATTAAGTCACACTGCAGCAATATTTAGCTGTAATAAAAAGTAAAAAAGTGATTTAAAATGAAGAAAATATCTTTTAAATCTAAAATAAATTGATTAATAATGTGCATGATATTTATCATCCCATAAACATGGGACAAAATGTCCTGCATATGCTATGATGTCTCATTTTCACATATCACAATAAAATACCACCTTAAAAAGTGCATTTGCTACAGGGTTTCAGGCAAAAACACTCAGTTTTTCATCTGACCCCAAAGTAAAGTTAAAAGCTCAGAAAAACGCTGCTCCTGTCCAAGTAATAATAGTGTCCCTTCATTCTCTAGCCAAGGATATTAGCTCCATGGGTTGGAATTAACAGCCTAAACATTAAAGTCCCTTAACAGATGTCTGCAGGATTGAACTAACACGCTTCACTGGGTCAGTCTCAGCAGCCACCAAGGTTTAGTTTGGTGAGTCAGGTGGTTTCGAAGAGGTACGCTACAACAGGCGTGAGCTCCATGAGGGAAAACGCTGGCAGAGAAAAGAAGTAAATGGACGTTTGTGTGCGTGTGCTGTGGGGATCCATGGAAGTGCATTAGTCACTCTTTCCTGATGGGACTCAGATATGCTCCATCTGTTTTACACAATCAGTTTCATACCACATTACCAACCAAGAACTCATTTAGAGCAAAACAAATCCATGGTTACAAACACACACACACCAACACTTTCAAAGCCAGGGCAAACAATCAAGCTTTTCACAAATTCCAAAAATGCAGGTAGTACAAAAGTAGAGGAAATGTACAGTACTGTTGAAATGTTTACTTTCTACACATCCAAGTGATGAAATCAGACTAGGCACCCGAAACTCAGGTGTCCCAGTGAGTTACAGGACAGATTCAAGTATTTGGCTAAACTGGTTCTACACTGAAACCAGCTTTTTACTGCTTTTAATTACATGAGCCTCTAGTTTGCATTATTTAAAGGGATAGTTTACCCTAAAATATACATTTTGTCATAATTTACTTAATTGGAATGACGTTTTACAATGTAAGTGCCGTCATATACTGCCTACGATTTAAATTCGTGTCCCAGAAAAGAATCTGACACGTTTGTAACAGCATGAGTGTGTGAGTAAATGATGACACAATGTTCATTTCTGAGTGAACTGTCCCTTTAAGCAAGTTATTAATCAGCAAGCAACTTTTAAAAAGAAAACCTTTATATTTACATCTAACATGAATGAATAAACCTGGCACAGAAAATGTAGAATATAATTAATGAAGAGAAAATATAAACGTCAAACTATATAAGGCTGCCTATACAATTAAAGTGAAACTCACCTTATAGACATTCTCCGTTATACGGTGCACCTCATCGGTCCGGGACATTTTGGAAGCTTGAGTCAGAACCATAGACGAGAATTTGAATTTCTACTGCAGGAAAATGTTTCCGAGAAAACACGGGAGGAGGAGAGGATGAGAAGGAAGAGGAGAAGACACTGTATCATTCAAACACAGAGTGTCAGAGGCAGAGGAGGATGCGGGAGCTTTTATATGGAACTCTCTCACTGATGCCCACGCGCAGCCGCCGGAGTGGCGGGAATCCACCGTACGCGTTTATCCTCGTCACTGGAACTGCGCTTGATATTTCAAACGGACTCCGCCTCTCCTCTTTCACCTTCCACGCTGCGAACGAGCGGCGCGACGCGACGGAAGAGCTTCCTTGGTTATAATAGGAGCGTTCGCCTGACCACAGAACGGGGATAGTGACAGAGCTGCGGATGTGATACCGTTTACTACAGCAATGTGTGGCGTGCTTGCAGTGTATACTGTTGGCATAACAGAGGGTTTAGTGTGGTGTCAGGAACAATCTGTTCCTGAACTCTGGGACCCACTCTTTATTAGGAGGGATTTTGATTCACTTCAAAGAATTGAATCTTTGAATCCCCGTTCACTAAAAAGATCCATTCACTTCAGTTTTACATCGTTCGCCAGTAGGTGACGACAATCAGTTGAATCAGTTTTAAAAACCGTAACCCTAATCAACAATCATTGTTGAATAATAATTATACATCTAAAATAAACTAATGTAATATAAATGTATTTTAAAATTGTGTAAATTAGATTTTTATGTTATTTAAGTGTCATTTAAATTGTTTAAATTGTATTCATAACTATAACGGCTCACTTGAGGAACTGAACGAACAACATGCTAGTCTGACAGCAAATTAAAAGGGCTAGTTGACCCAAAAATTAAAATTCTGTCATTAATTACTCACCCTCCATGTTGTTCCAAACCCGTGAGACCTTTGTATATCTTTGAAACACAAATTAAGATATGTTTATGAAACCTGAGAGCTTTCTGACCGTGTATGCCTGTTTTACCTCAGCAGCATCATACGTATCCTATGCTTAGTGGTACTTTCCAAAGTGGCGCTAATGTGACGCGGAGGAGAAGAAATGTTGAGTAAAGTCATTATATTTGTGTGTTTTTGCACACAAAAAGTCTTCTCGTAGCTTTGTAAAATTACGGTTGAACTACTGATGTCACATGGATCGTCCTTACTGCGTTTCTGTGACTTGCCCATGGTAGGACCCTTCTTGTCTATGCAGGGTCCGAAAGCTCTCAGATTTCATCAGAATATCTTAATATGAGGTCTGATGATCAACGAAGGTCTTATGGGTTTGGAACGACGTGAGGGTGAGTAATTAAGGACAGAATTTTTATTTTTGGGTGAACTATACCTTTAACCCTCACTCAGAAGATTCATTCAGTTTGTTCACAAGTTCAACAAGATTCGTTCAGGCTCAAAACAATAAATTATAGGTTCAACCAATTAAATTCTTCCTTACAACCTGCACTTAAATGCTATTTAATGGTATTGGTATTGTGATATTGTGAAAAATGCCATACCAAAAACTTCAGTTGTAACGAGAGCATGTTAAAACAAAATTGGACCGTTTTAGTAAGAAAAAATGCCATTAGCCAATCTATAGAGTGTTTGCACTTATGTCACGATTTGGTCAGTTACTCGGATGCGTGGCCATTTTGGCGATACTTGGATGTAAACAACAGCATGGATTGCATGGTTAATGTACTACTGAAAACATTGTTCTGCTAATTTATGCTGTCTAAACTACTAAAACGATGTGTGGAAGCTGCTGAATCATATAGAGAAAGACTTAGTAAGCAGGAAAGGGCGCAATAGTTTGACAAACTAAAGTTAATAGCTGGTAAAGATACATACGAGTAGTATTTATTACGATATTAGCCTAATGTTTCACCTACCTGACCGGAAATGATAAGAACAAACAAGAATGTTGTGGTTCAGTTTGGCCAACCACAAACGCCTTTTGTTCCTCACAGTTTTTTGCACTTCTTGATTTGTTATAACGTTTGGCATTCTATAGTACTTAAAATGTTTTTCCTGGTCCGACCGATTAGTACAGCCCAAAACATGACTAAAATTGACCATTTTCAGCAGCAATAATCAATATGCGAGTTTCTTTCGGTTCAGTGGCATTGTTTACATTCAGTGCCACCAATATGGCCGTTTGAGGACGCATCTTGAAAACACTCTATTAATTTCGTAATATTTTATAAATTACCTATTGAGACATTTAATAGTGGATTTTTGTGTAAAACGATACAGATCTGTAAATCAAAAGATAGATGATGTCTTTTGTTGTTTTGAGAAACATTGCTTCATGGTTGTATTCCCAGCATCATCATGACTACATCAATTTTAGTGCAGCTATCACACAAGGACTGGAGGAGGATCAGATGAGTACAGTAGTGGGCACTGCGCAATTTATGCGTGGGTGCGTGTGATGTAGGCAGGGATTCCTTTATGTAGCCTATCTCTCAGCAGCTCCTACCCACACCACCAACACACAATTCCCCTGCTGCACTCTCGCTCAGTGTAATACCTTATAATGGAGAACTCTGACTACACACAGAATTGAGGGCAGAAATTGAGGGCGAAATTACATGTATGCGGTAATATTCCAAGGATCATAATTTTAACCACAACACGGACCTTAATCAGACAATTTTATGTGGCGGTAATGGCCCTGGCAACAAGTTTTAAAGCTGTTCTGATGGAAAAGCTTTTAAATTGTAGTTCAAACTCTCTTCCAGCACACCTGTGTGTAATTTTCAAATGAACCTCAAGACCTTGATTATCTAGATTGTGTTGATTACACCTAGAGCTGATCTCCACAGGAAGGTGGATCCCGAAGAGAGGGACTGAATGCCCTTGCTCTAGTGTTTTCTTGTTTTAAAGGTCAAGCAAGAGAGTAAACTGCATTTAATGGTTTGTGTGCTCCTTGATTGCAAAGGTCAAGAAATCCAATCTGATACAATGGACAATTTCCTTTCTTTGTTACTTTTTCAGCCAGCTGCACATATACGGCTCATGGAGGTTCCTGGCGAATGCGTATAACATTAGAGATGCTTCCGTCTAGAGGCCACATCGATTGATTTCACATCACAGTGGAGGTCTTATCTACTGAATCTATCAAGACCAAGTGTAAAGGGTAAATAAAAAGCAACAAAGCAAAACAGAGATCAATACAGACACCTAAATCCAGCATCTCTTTAAAACAGCTGGATTTGATTAAGATAAGCTTCTTTTGGGCTCTGTAGGAGCCATTTGGCAATTGTTTATTGTTCCACTAGGTGGTGCTCTGTAATTGGGTTTTATAAGTGGGAACGAATATTCCGGTAGCAGGGGTTGCTAGACGGAGGGAGCACATACAGCTTTGACCACACGTTCACTCACGTTTTACGTGACGGTTTGTTTGTTTGTTTGTTGGTGTGTAAGTCACAATATGTGGCCGTGTCGATGTATACGAACATTTATATGAAGGTATGCGAAACTTGTGAGCTACTGGAGTTTGCAACTGCAATAAATTCGAACATCAATGGAAACAAGTAAGACTGTTCATTGCATCTACACATCACCTCATCAAAGAAAAGGTGCGTCATCTGGGTGCCTGTCTGGTAACATCTCAGGGACTTCAAGCAATAGGCTTAGTCTCTACATCTAAGTCAAAGCTGTTGCTTCGTGTTGCCGACTCGCGAGGAGCTACGCCAAACAGGGGAAGATTCAAGCTGGTCGTGTCTGAATGGAAGTCACAAAGATATCGGCATACTGAGTCTGCTATGGCGTACTTGTTCTACGCTTTGGAAATTGCTTCACGCGTATTTGGATTACTACGCTATTCATCAGCACAGCACGACGTGAGTTCTACGCTGAGGGTCTACATATTCGCTGGATTTATGGCGCCCAACGTAAGGTATGTGTAGCGCTACAATGGAATGAATGGCCATTCAACTTGTGTGTACACAAATCGTGGGGCAAAATCCAATGCATTGGTGACACAAGGGGCGGGTAATTAACGTCGTATATTTTTGTGAACTTTGCTTACTGTGCTGCGAGCTTATTGTGAATATGTGAACTGGGCTATGGAGGCGATTGAAACGACGGACAGGCTTGCCAAGCCGTCCGTTGAAGTGAACACTATTGAACACAATAATGATGCGCAAACCTTTAAAGAGAAACGTGTTGTTAAATTAACTGCTAAAGCATTTGCTGAAAAACTGGAACGTTTGCAAAATGAAAGAAAAACTAAGTTGAATAAGGCAGCAAGTCTGAGAAATGTGTTGAATGGCTTGATTGAAAAGGGAAATGCTGTACAAGTTCAATGCGTATTTGACGATCTTGTTAAGGTATGTGATGAATCAAAATGTGTTCATGAATCTGTGATGGGTATGCTACCTGATACTGAACAAGAAAAGCATGATGTGTGGTTTAAAGCCAAAATGATTGTTAATAATGACTTCATTTCTAAGGCGCAATTGTGGTTATCAAATGCTGGTCAAAATGCGAGTGTTGGTGCTGCTGGTAGCCAGATTGGTGATGGCATTAATCCAGAGGATAGTGTTTCAAATGTAACTAGTAAACGTTCAGGGAAAAGTGTGGGTAGTAAATCAAGCACTACTTCTTCCGTACGAATTAAAGCACAAGCTGATAGGGCTGCGTTGCTTGCTCGTATAGCAGCTTTAAAGGAAAAGCATGCATTGGAAGAGCAAGAGCAGCAGATAAGGAGAAAATTAGAGCAACAGGAGTTGGATACTAAGCTAGCTGAATCCGCTGCTAGACTGTCTGTGCTCGAAGCTTCTGATAATCTATGCCGCAATAATGCATTTGATGCTATGAATTCTTACCCGGAGAAAGAAACGCAAGGTTCAGCACCTCCACACAAACTGGATCCAATGGCAAGTGAATTTAACTGTGCACCTCAGAGTAAACCACAACAAACACAGGAGTGGACATCATCAACAACTCCTCCAATCTCAACTGGCGTGCTACATCAAGTTAGTCAACAGCCCACCACTAGACCAAAGGAGTGGTCTGGCTTAAATAGGCAAACAACTCAACTTGCTCCAGATATATATCAGCAATCCCCTCAACTTAATGTGCCAAATATGAATCAAAGGCGTACAGGAGGACCTAGTTCAGGGGTGCAAAGGCAAAATGACATGACATCACTTGTTCAACAACAGCGTTTATTATCCCTGCCAGCAAGAGATATCCCTTTGTTCGATGGAGATCCTCTCCAATATGTCTCCTTCATGAGGGCTTTTGAACAAGGAGTGGAAGAAAAGGCTAGCAAGAGTGATTGCCTGTACTATTTGGAACAGTTTACTAGGGGGCAACCAAGGGAGCTCGTTCGTAGCTGTTTATATATGACGCCTGAGTTGGGTTATGATAAAGCAAAGCAGCTGGTACAGGAACACTTCGGCTGTAAGTACAAGATTGCTGTGGCATACATTGAAAAGGCTTTATCCTGGGCTCCAATAAAGAATGAAGATGTTAATGCCTTGCAGACTTACTCTCTCTTTTTGCGAGGCTGCTGCAACGTTATGGAGGAACTTCAATATATGCATGAGCTGGACATGCCAAGTAACATACGAGCAATTGTCTTAAAGCTGCCATTTAAACTTCGAGAACAGTGGAGGACTGCTGCACATGACCTATTGGAAACAACAGGAAACAGAGCTCTGGTCAAAGACTTGGTGAAAGTTATAGAAAGACATGTTCAAATTCTGTCTGATCCATTGTATGGCAATATTAGCGACTCACCATCTGGAACAACCGGACAAAGAGCCGTTAATAGGCCACGATTACATCCAGAACAAAGAACTAAAGGAAAAAGCTTTGCTACTACCATTGCACCTGTGAAAGTTGAGTGTAACACAGGATTGAGGACTGTTTCACTTAGGCATACTTCTGCATCTGTTTCATCCTGTGCATACTGTTCTCAGAGTCATCCACTAGAACACTGTCAACAGTTTAAATGCAAAAAACACAGAGACAAGATTAATTTTCTGAAGGAAAAACATCTTTGCTTTGGCTGTCTGAGTACTTCACACATGAGTCGGGACTGTGAGAAACGTCTAATCTGTAAAACATGCAGCCAAAGCCATCCTACTGTACTTCATATTAACAAGAGCGACACAGCCAGCACACACAAAGAGCATGCTGCTAAGGTCACAGTAAGTACCTCTACTCAATTTGACAAAGACACTACATCAAACTCATTCGCATCATCTGCTGAGACTTGTGGACATACAGGGGCCGGAAAGGATCAGTGTCTGTTATCCATCTTGCCAGTTCAAGTTAAGTCTATCAAATCTGACCAGGTAATATTGACATATGCATTCTTGGATCCTGGCAGCTCTGCCACTTTTTGCTCCGAACAGCTTATGCAAAAGCTTCATCTTACTGGGAAACGAACCCAGTTTCTCTTATGCACCATGGGGCAAGAAAGGGTGGTGCCAGCATATTCACTTACAGGATTGGAAGTGTCTGGTATTAATGGCAATGTCTTCCATGAACTTCCTCAAACTCTAACACAAAAGAAAATGCCTGTAAATACAGATAACATTGTGACTGCTGAAACCCTGGTAAAATGGCCATACTTGGCAGGGTTAACATCTCCCAAGATAGAAGCTAACGTCGACCTGTTGATTGGAAGCAACGCGCCAAGGCTGTTGGAGCCTTGGGAGGTTATCAATAGCCGTGGGAATGGTCCATATGCTATAAGAACAGTGCTGGGATGGGTCATTAATGGCCTTGTGCATGGAGAAGATTCCTGTCTTAATGCTGAATGTAGGTCAGCTGCAGTTAACAGGATTTCAGTATGTAAGCTGGAGGAAATGCTGAATAATCAGTATAATCATGACTTTAATGAAAGAGTCACGGAAGAGAAAGGACTATCAAGGGAAGATAGGAAGTTCATGGATATTGTGGAAAGGTCTGTAACTCTCAAGGATAATCATTATCAACTGAAACTGCCTTTTAAGAAAGCTGTGTGTCTGCCTAATAACTTTTCTGTGGCAAAACAAAGGCTAACAAGTCTAAAACGAAAGTTCCTGCAGAATGAACACTTCTTTAAGGAGTACAGTAATAGTGTCAACGAAATGTTACTTAAAGGCTATGCAGAGAAAGTACCTACCCAGCAGCTAAGTGGAATCAGCGGCAAAGTTTGGTACATCCCTCACCACGGAGTATATCATCCCAGGAAGAAAAGTCTGCGAGTGGTGTTTGATTGTTCTGCGTCATTTAAAGGAACATCATTAAATGAACAGCTCTTGCAAGGTCCTAACTTTAATAACACATTGATTGGAGTCCTCCTGAGGTTTCGGCAAGAATCTGTGGCATTCATGGGGGATGTGCAAGCAATGTATCATCAAGTTAAAGTTCCAGAGGAGGACAGAGACTTTCTGCGGTTCCTGTGGTGGCCCGAGGGAGATCTCACGAAAGATGTGTCAGAGTTCCGCATGACCGTCCATTTGTTTGGTGCTGTATCATCTCCAAGCTGTGCCATCTTTGCGCTGAGGAAAACAGCTGATGACAACCAGGCTGAGTTTCCAGCAGAGATTACACAAATTGTTAAAGAAAACTTCTACGTAGATGACTGCTTAAAGAGTGTGGAATCTGAGAAGGAAGCTGTATTGATGATCAAACATTTGACCATGCTCTGTCAAAAAGGAGGGTTTACCTTGACAAAATGGGTAAGCAACAGTTGCTCTGTATTGCAAGCCATGCCACAGGAACATAGAGCTAAAAGTGTGAAGGAACTTGATATGGACCGGGATGAACTTCCCATGGAAAGAGCCCTCGGATTGCAGTGGTGTATTCAGGAGGACACTTTTACATTCAAAATGGTAGCTTGCCAAAGGTCCTGCACTAGACGTGGAATGTTATCTGTCTCTAGTTCAGTGTACGATCCACTTGGCTTTCTTGCACCAATTCTACTACCTGCGAAGATAATGCTGCAAGAATTGTGCAGAAGAAATTATGGATGGGATGAAACAGTACCTCAAGAGCTACTGCACTGTTGGACAAGATGGATAGAAGAGTTGGAAATGCTGTCTAACCTTCAAATTAATAGATGCATCAAGCCTAAAGATTTTGGAATTGCCATACATGCCCAGCTTCATCATTTTTCAGATGCTAGCGAGTTAGGATATGGGGCAGTTACCTATCTCAGGATGCAAAATAGCAAAAATGCCATCCATGTTGCATTTGTGATGGGCAAAGCCAGAGTTACACCTCTAAAGACTGTCACCATTCCCCGCCTAGAGTTGACCGCTGCAGTTCTTGCTGTTCGTATGGACTTGATGCTGAAGGCAGAGCTGCAAATTCCATTGGAAGAATCAATATTTTGGACAGATAGCACATCTGTGCTTAAGTACATAAACAACAAGGACAGACGTTTTCATACCTTTGTGGCTAATAGGGTCACAACAATAAGGGAAGCAACAACAACTTTACAATGGCGGTACGTCCGTTCCAAGGAAAACCCAGCAGACGATGCATCCAGAGGTCTGAGGGTCGGAGACTTCATTGATCACAATAGGTGGATAGAAGGTCCAAGGTTCCTGCATAGGTCAGAAGAGGATTGGCCAGCTGATAGAGCTGATATGGTGATCAAAACCGATGACCCGGAGATCAAAAGGGAAGCTGTAGTGAATGCGGTTAGTGTAACTGACCCATCAGATAGCACCAGCCGTTTGATTGCATACTTCTCAGATTGGAGGAGACTGAGGGTAGCAGTAGCTTGGCTTCTTAAGTATAAGAGAATGCTTCGGGACCGGTCTCTTAAGAGGAGAGAGTCTGAGACTTTTAACGTAAATATGCAGAGTGTTCCAGTGCATGAAAGGTGCACCTTGTCCATCGAAGACATAAGTGAGGCAGAGCTTGCCATAATACGCTTTTGTCAGCAGCAAAGATTTGGCGAGGAAATTGCTACCTTGTCAGCTGGAAAAAGAACTGTGAGTAAGCAAAGCACTCTGTACAAATTGGATCCATGCTTGGATAACGGACTCTTAAGAGTCGGTGGGCGATTAGCCAGAGGTTCACTACCAGAGGAAGTTAAGCATCCACTGATTTTGTCTAAAGACCAACATATAGCTACTCTCCTTCTGCGAGATATTCATGAACGGCTTGGCCATAGTGGTCGAAATCACATACTGTCCACGCTACGAAGGAGATACTGGATCACAGGCGGTAATTCAGCAGCAAGAAAGATAATGTCTGAATGTTGTTTTTGTAGAAGACAAAGTGGTCGGATGATAATACAGAAGATGGCAGACTTGCCCATGGAGAGGATTCTTCCAGACAAACCACCATTCACCAATACAGGGGTCGATTACTTTGGACCTATAGAAGTGAAGAAAGGACGAGGCACAGCCAAGCGATATGGCGTGATCTTCACCTGTTTGTCTAGTAGAGCAGTCCATCTTGAAATAGCCAATTCATTGAATACAGATGCCTGCATTAACGCAATACGTCAGTTTGTTTGCAGAAGAGGGCAAGTTGTTCATTTACAGTCCGACAATGGTACCAACTTTAAAGGAGCAGAGAAGGAACTCAGAGAGGCACTTTTAGCCTTGAATCAGGTAAATATTGAAGGAATGCTACAACAAAAGGGCATTAAGTGGAGCTTCAATCCTCCCACAGGGTCACACTATGGTGGTGTTTGGGAGCGTATGATTCGCATGGTAAGAAGAATTCTCAGTTCAGTTCTTCATCAACAACGATTGGATGATGATGGACTCCACACAGTAATATGTGAAGTTGAAGCCATTTTAAATGACCGTCCCATCACCAAGTTATCTGATGATCCGAACGATCTAGAACCCCTAACACCTAATCATATCCTGCTTACGAAAGGAAAGCCGTCTCTACCACCAGGGCTGTTTGAACACCATGATTTGTACATCAGAAAGCGATGGAGGCAAGTTCAGTACATATCTGATCTTTTTTGGAAACGGTGGATTCGTGAATACTTGCCACTACTACAAGAGAGGCAGAAATGGAATGAACAGAGAAAAAATCTCAAGCCAGGGGATATTGTGATCATTATGGATCCTACAGCACCACGAAGCTCATGGCCTCTCGCAAGAGTGTTGGAGGTATTTCACGATAAGAAAAGGATTGTGCGTTCAGTGCGGCTTCAGACAAAAAGTAGCGTCATAGAACGGCCTGTGACTAAACTTTGCTTACTGCACGAATTAGTTTAGCATATGTCCTCATTAAAGTGTCCTCACTGGGTTACCGTGTACTTTATGTATCGTGTATGTGCACCCATTATTGTATAATGTTCCTTTATGGCTCCTTAATATTATACTTGGGAATTGTTACATTTTGTATACAATTAGGGGCCGGGATGTAGGAGCCATTTGGCAATTGTTTATTGTTCCACTAGGTGGTGCTCTGTAATTGGGTTTTATAA
The DNA here is from genome assembly GCA_012976165.1 of Labeo catla. Taxonomy (NCBI): domain Eukaryota; kingdom Metazoa; phylum Chordata; class Actinopteri; order Cypriniformes; family Cyprinidae; genus Labeo; species Labeo catla. Next base: position 156,630 of record VONZ01000244.1, read on the forward strand.
GTGGGAACGAATATTCCGGTAGCAGGTGTTGCTAGACGGAGGGAGCACATACAGCTTTGACCACACGTTCACTCACGTTTTACGTGACGGTTTGTTTGTTTGTTGGTGTGTAAGTCACAATATGTGGCCGTGTCGATGTATACGAACATTTATATGAAGGTATGCGAAACTTGTGAGCTACTGGAGTTTGCAACTGCAATAAATTCGAACATCAATGGAAACAAGTAAGACTGTTCATTGCATCTACACATCACCTCATCAAAGAAAAGGTGCGTCATCTGGGGGCCTGTCTGGTAACATCTCAGGGACTTCAAGCAATAGGCTTAGTCTCTACAGGCTCTTCTGTGTGAAAATATGGTAAACTCACTTTAAATGTCGGATGAGAATATTTAAATGTAAACTTTTAAGTACAAAATGAAGGAGAACTGTGTGTAGGAGTCGTAACTCCTATTGTGTAAGGTATCTTCAGTTTATTGTATTTAGGAAGCTCAGTTTTCTGTCTTTACCATATATTCTTCACACCTCCCTTGTTCATTGGTCAAAGTCAGTTGTCTAACAATGTAACAGTATGAAACTGCTTCACATTAAGCTCTGCTGGAGCCTTTCAGACTCGTGGGGCAGCCGCCCACTCCCATAGTGCTTTGTGTCAGGCGAGATAAGAGCAGCCCCACACAGCTTCAGCCGCCTGGTTCCAGACAATGGATTTCCAACTAAGCAATACAGGTACCTGTTTTTAGGTCAGTACTTTTCAAACTTAGGCTTGGTCAAGCAAATCTGCGAACTAGTGAAATCTGTAACCAGTTATCTGGGGTACATGCATTTAACTGTAAATCTCAAATAGTATTTAAATTAATTAATTAATTTAAAAACATTTAAAACAATAATAAAAAAAAAAAAAACATTTGGGGTCAAAAAATGTTTTGGTTTTTTTTTTTTTTTAAGTCTCTTATGCTCACCAAGGCTGTAATTATTTGCTTTAAAATACAGTAAAAACAGTAATATTGTGAACTATTAGTTCAATTTAAAATAAGATTTTGCTATTTTAATATTTTTAGAATGCAGTTTAATTCTGTGATGGAAGAACCAGCATTTATTTGAAATATTATTTTTTGTAACAAAAGTATTTACTGTCACTTTTGATTCATTTAATGCATTTTTGCTAAATAAAAAACTTGATTTCTTTAAAACAATTTTAATGGCACTAAACCTTTAAGCGGTAGTTAAAGAGATTAAAGAGATCTCATTTGTGTATTTTTCTTAATTTAATTAAGATGTGACATATCTAAGTCCATTTGAAGAAATGCATGATAACTACTTGCAGTAAAGCAAACCATATTCAATCTACCAGATTTGTACCAAATACAGCTTGCATTACACTGCTGCCTAGTGGCCGCTACATGAACTCATCACAACAGTGATGAAAAATGATTACATGAAATTTATTGTTGAAGAACTTCAAAATGAAATAGACCACAAACTAATGTTGTTACTGAACAGTGAAACCATAGTACAGTAATTAAAGAGCTAATATGTAAAAAAAACAAAAAAAAACAAAGTTAAAATAAATCAGTGCATTAGCCACATTCCAATGACAGAAAAACAGTGTTTAGGATTCCATGTCATTAGTTTTGCTTGTATTGTATGTATGCTTTATAAAAACAAAACAGTGTGTGTGCAGCATAATGCATTAAGGACTTGACTATTTTATTTTCAATAAGAGGTGTATACTAGTGATTTTGTAAACTTCAAATTGACATTGCTGCTGTGTTATACCTATGTCTATAAATTAGATTTTTGTTACTTAAACCAGGTTTGTCGTTGTTGTACTTTTTAATTACATCTTTCAGCACACTGAAAAGTTTGTACAAGTTTATACTGGAGTTCATAATGGAAATTCTTCAGTTTTGTGACAAAACATGGTGTATTTGAAACACTAGCAGAGATTGTTAATAAAAGTGATGCATGCACTAGAAAGTTACAGGCATTGACATGATACGCCTTTGATACATAATTGATAGATCAGACAAAACTGTAGGGTGATTAGAAAGACCAGGCACTGTTAAGAGTATTTCAGAATAATCTTCTAAACTAAATGAATGGTATACAGTATGCAGTGTATATACAATTTAAAAAATGTCATAGTTGTAGGTCTTCAACATGTACGTGGAGGAGGACTGTCAATCACTCCACAGAGTTTTGTTTGGGATGAGCCCTTACGGTCTCCAGTGGAACGATTTGAGAGCAGACATGGAGGTATGAAAGGTCTGTATTTACAGTGCCAGCATCTCTCTCTCTGGCTTCTTTTTTACCTTCTCCTTCTCCCGCACTGAAACATTACAAAAATGTTTTCTTAGCATTTGCATACTGTGCACTGTATGTATAGGATTTATTACAGAAATAAAGAAAAAGAAGAAGAAAACACAGACCTGGCTCTTGCTCTGGAACCTCTGGTAGTTCTTCTTCAGGCACCTCAGGAAGTTCAAGGTCAGCGTCTCCCTGAGCACACACAGGACATGTATAAGGTAGATGAAATCACAGCAGCTGACACAACATCAGTAACAAGAGCTGTCAGAGAGCGTTCATGTACACACCTGAGTGATGGCTTCCAGCTCTGCTAGCACAGCTTCCTCATCCTCCTGGGTCAGAGATCCCGCCAGCATCTCATCAATTTGCTGCACACACACAGACAACCAGGAATGAGAGAAAAACACTACATAGTGCACACGAGATTGAAACGGCAAAAAGCACACAAGAGAGATGCAGCATTCTGTGAAAGAGCTCCAGTTGCCTCTCACAGTTCCTGTAGATTTAAGGATGTAGTGTATGTGGTGTAGACTAAAAAAAAGATTATTACAGAGTTTTTGGCTGCTCACCTTTAGACTTTTTTTAATGATTAGACACAAAGTGAACTGCTATCGGTAAACCCCTCCCCTCAAACACAGATGAGCCAATGACAGTTGAGTATCAGCTGCACAGGGAATGGAACTCAGACATCTTTAGGTGTCGGCACCATAGAGAAACATTGAAAGATCCAAAGCTCTCATGAGTTTGATGTTTATGCTACAAAAATGGTAAAATTATGTGCCTGGGGAATTGTAACACTGATTCCAGGTATCCTGAGAGGATAGGAAATGGAATATGGAATGTATTTTATTATTCAACCAATGTTCATTTTCTGGTCATACTGGTCATTAATTTACAATTTTCATCTGCTCAAGCAGAACATTATTGTCATCTTGTGCTTCAGCAAGGTATCTCTGGCTAACGTTAAAGTTAGTGAGTCCATGCTAACATACAAAACTAAATAGATAAATATTTTATATATCTCTTCATGGCATATTTAAGTGTCACTTAAATGCTTCTCAACAAGAGGTGGTCATTCTGTGTCCAAAATTTATCAGAAATATCCTGGGGCAAGGTTTTCACACTGACAGCTGTCATTGTAAACTGACAGCTGGCAACTCCTTTTCTTTGTCTAAGTGAGCAGCGGAGTTAACTGGAAGGTCAACTCTGAATCACATACTACTTTTAGTATTCCTAACATATAAATATATATTATAAAAACAATAAGAGTAGCATGCCAGTAGTAGCATGGTTCTGAGTTCAGCAGGTGTCAGTAGAAAACTTTTTCTGCCATAAGCTCAAATATTGATCAGTGAAAGATTATTGTGTTGCACATTACAATCTAAAGAGACAAAGTGAAGAACAATCTGACATCCCTAGAGTACACTGAAATGTTTTTCTTGAAACTATTACTACTATAATTACAAAGAAATGGCAAGTATCACATTGAATCAAACATTAAATTTGTAATACTCCAATAATCTTCAATAATCCAATAATCTTCAATAATCTGTTTTATATACAACTTAGAAAAATACTTTCAGGTTAGAAACCTTTTTCCATTTATATGTGAAAGTGTTAAAAAAAAAAAAAGTGTAAAAAGTTATGTGAACTGAAGAATTATTACTATTATTAAGGCACTAATGAAACATACAAATTAATACATTTGTTACACTGATCATTTGAACTCTTTGAACAGACAGTCAGATGTTTTTGAGACATACCAACTATTTGTTTTAATGTTTTAGTTCAGCTTTTTACTCAAATTGTTATGTTGACACTATAATTTGTAATGAAAATACACTACCGGTCAAAAGTTTCTGAACAGAAAGATTTTTAATGTTTTTTATAGAGGTCTATTCTGTTCACCAAGCTTGCAATTATTTAATCCAAAAATGCAGCAAAAACAGTACAATTTTTAAAATGTAATTTATTCCTGTGATTTCAAAGCTGAATTTTTAGCATTATTATTCCAATCACATGATCCTTCAGAAATCGTTCTAACATACTAGTGTATTTTCATTACAAATTATACTGTAACAATAACAATGAGTAAAAAGCTGAACTGAAACATTAAAACAAATAGTTGGTATGTCCCCAAAACATCTGACTGTCTAAGATTTTGAATGTTTTTAACCTCTTAGCGTTCCAACGCGGGGTGTTTTGCGTTGAGTTAAGTTTGACAGGAATGCTAAGAATGCTAAGTCTCTTCTGCTCACCAAGAAGAGACTTCTTTAAAAAAACATTCAAAATCTTACTGTTCAAAAACTTTTGACTGGTAGTGTATACAAAAAAAAGAAGTATATCTTTGGACGCTGCTGTATATCTGAATCTATTCCCATAAAGAGTCCTATGACTTCTATTGAATGTGAAAAGTTAAACTTACCTTTTGATACTCAATAGCATCATGCGTTTCATCCATGATCTTTTCCACCTCCTCTATGGACAGCACCTGGTTAGTGGAAAAAAGAATAAAGATACAATGGTGTGCATGTTAAATTCACCAGCAGATTGCATTAAGCATTAAGAATATCATAGATTTTCTTATTATGTACCTCATGCATTTTCTTCAGGCAATCATTGCCAACTTTCAGTCCTTCAATGACTTTCATTTCTATTTGTGCAAATTCAATATCTTGAACCTGTAAAACAAAAATAGCTCTGAATGTGATATGCATTAAACACATACACACACACAGAGAGTATTGTACAACACAAATCATATACAATATTCTCAAAAATCAGTTTTATTTACCATTCGCTCCAAGTTGCTTATTTGATTTTCAGTTTTATCCAGTAACTGATCCTGGTAGCGTTTCTTCTTAAGGAGTAGAAGTGCTTTCCTGAACAAACACAAAATATTATGAGGGAGATTCTGCTTGTTTTGGAAACTAGATCTCCTAGTTCAACGGGTAACAGGATGAGACATGATCACACTCACTCTTTCTTTCCATCTTTTAATAACTGCTTGGCCAGCTGTCGCTCTTTCTCCATCTGAAGCGTAATCTTCTTCTGATACTGCTTGAGTTTATCTCTCTGCTGCTTCAGTTGCTGCTCACACAGAAAGGATAATATAGAAAAATTAAAGCACAAATGTATACTAATGGTCCTATAGCTACATCATACAACACAAAACAGCACTTTCACTTTTTGGAGTCACTCAGCATCAATACGGATCCCTGGTGGTCCAGTGAAACCCACCATTATGAGGCTAATAAGTGTATATATATAATAACTAATCTCATTAAAATTATTAGCCAGTTAGCAGCTGACTAAAACACACCAGCACAGCTTTGTCCTGCTCGGTCACCCGAGTTGCTTTCTTTTTCCCGAAAAGATTTCCCATGTCGATGCCGCATCCCCGCCACTATCTGTCCAGACAGGGGTGGTGTTTCTAAGATTGAGAAAATGTTAATTCCACAGGCCGCGGATCTGTCAGTCCATAACAGAAACACTGAAGTCTGAGCTGTGTGGAAGGAAACAGCAACCCTGCCTACCGGAAGTTTTGTGCTTCAAAATAAAAGTCTTTAACGATAGAAACCACTTGTTTTCCCCACATACCTATACTAAATAATAATATATATTTTTATTATTAAAGGTGTTTCAAAGGCGATTAGGTTTTATTAATACAATAAAATAAAGTAAAATTAAATTAAATTAAATTAAATTAAATTAAATAAACAAATAAATAATATCAGTAAAGAATACTTTTGAAGCATACAATTAAGTCTGTCAAATTCTGTCAAAACAAACAAACAAACAAAAAACTTCTTTTAGGCCACCGTTTTATTTTTCCATAAAGTGAAAGTCCTCCAACGTCAACTACTACTGCATCATGACCGGATGTGGACGTGGCATATATTCACAGTTCTTCCGGTGCGCGTGAGGAAGGGATTAAACGTCCGTCTCGCTGCTCTCTTTCCGTGAAAGAACGGCAGCATTATCGCGTTTACCGGCGTTCAGAACCGGAACGGCGTCCTGACGACTCGTTCGTTTACCCATCGAGCTGTTTATGAGGTGAGCTGTCAATTGGCGCTGTATAATTGTTCTTTTATTTGATTATTATGTTCCTGTCACTGTTAGCCTAGCTTAGCACATTCACCGCGAGCCGCAGCGTCGAGTCATATCTGAGTTTAATTCATATTTAACACATTAAAGTGTCACATTTTGATGTAATTCATACGATATAAGAGCTTATTAAGGTGAGATATGTGTTGGCAGACTCAGTGGGACATTTCCTGGTTCTGTTTTAAAAGCCAGCAATGATAAACATCCCAAATTAGCTTAGCAAGACGTGAGAGAGTGAGTGGATTTAATGTCCTCATACGCCACATAGTGATTTAAAACATGAAGTCATTTATTAAAACGTGTGTGATGTAAGTTAGTGGCCCAGTTAATAGTATATTAAGTTTTAATAGCACGTGTGTCGTTGCTGCAGTGAGTCTGCTTGACTATGTTATGATTTTGTTTCTCAACTTCTTGATTGACATTTCAACTTCAAGTGTCTTAATGGCATCATCTTAGTTTATTTTTTTAGTTTATTGTTTTACCAGTTTAATGTCCCTCTCAATTGCTTATATTTTTCAAATTTATATGTGTGAAAGTGAAAGCATGACACTGCGCAGCGTAATAAATAAATAAATAAATAAATTAATTAAAAAAAATATATATGTATATATATATATATATATATATATATATATATATATATATATATATATATATATATATATTATTATTATTTTTTTTTTTTAATAAGCAGAAAAGGATGTTTAACTAAAACATCAACACACTAAACAACTTTAATTCAAGTTTCTGTAAATACCCATTAAAAAGAGAATTTCTCATGTGTTTTTATAGTAAATTATTGGGTAGCTATGGTAACTGGCATATGTTTTCTTTCTAAACCACGCCCCCTATATATGAAGGCTTGTCTAATGTACCTTCATTTCACTTTTTTTTGCTTTTAAAAGGCTGAATAAATCAGCTTTCCAATGATGTATGGTTTGTTAGGATAGGACAATATTTGGCTGAGATACAACTATTTGAAAATCTGAAATCTGAGGGTGCAAAAAAAAAATATTGAGAAAATCGCCTTTAAAGTTGTCAGAAAATAAGGTCTTAGCAAAGCATATTACTAATCAAAAATTAAGTTTTGAGATATTTACAGTAGGTAATTTACAAAATATCTTCATGGAACATGATCTTTATTTAATATCCTAATGATTTTTGGCATAAAAGAAAAAATTATAATTTTGAGCCATACAATGTGTTGTTGGCTATTGCTACAAATATACCTGTGCTACTTAAGACTGGTTTTGTGGTCACAGATGGACAAGCAATTTTTTGCGGCATGTGCTTGTTTGATTATCACGGTCTTAAAGCCATAGGTCATAAAACCAGTTGCTTGATCAGGAGACTCCAGTTTGATTTGCAGACTTGAGTTTCCATGTCTGCTGGTTTCCTTTATGTACTGATGTCACTCATGTTGTGATCTTGTACATGACCTGTCTGAGTATATTCAGGCCATCCAGCAGGCCTGTCATTTCATTTCAGACAGATAGATGGAAAATGAGCATGTTTATCTCTGGAAGTCCTCGCACATGTGATGCTGTATACTATTACGGTATCAATAGCCTTGAATTATTCAACATTATTCTAGGCTGCGTTGTGCTAACACTCCTTTGCTATGCTACATGCTAGAAATTAGGAGTTGTTGTTTTAAAGCAGATATATTTAAAAAGTATAACTCTAGATATTTCATAATTGCTGTTAAATCAACTTTTCCATCTGTATTTTGTCTGTTCTTTTGTAACATCTATTAAGAAAGCAAGTAGTTGTCATTTGAGTCCACTCCAGTCAGCTTCAGTTTCATTGATGTTTGTGAAATTGATATGTGGGAGACACTATTAAACACCATTATAATAAGCAGCTTCAGGAATTACTCGAGTAAGCTGTTGGACTAGTAGTGAGTTGAAGAGTCTGTTTGGGGTGGGTGTGGATCACAAAATACGTCAGATGTCTGTTATGTGCTGTCAGTGTTATTAGGGTGTGCTTTCTTTGAATGTAGGTTATGTTTTTGAGTATTGGCTTTAAATAGTATTAACCCTATACAGGCCTAAAATTACAGGTTGAAAGGTCATGCTTCAATATTTTACAGTTGACACTAAAACAGAAACTAGCCTCCGATTAATAATTTAAAACGTGATAAATTGCTCGATTTTGAATCAACGTTTCATTTTGGCTTACAATGATTACTAGGCCTTGCAGGCTGTTGGTTAATACTAATTAATAATCAAATCTAAACTCCTGCCAATAGTTAATTCATCCATTTCATGCACTATAAAACAGATTATTGAAGTTCATTTTGTCAGGAAATATTATTTCAGTCTTTTGCTTAAAAATTCATGTTGGTTCAGTGTGTTAATTGATGTTTTTTTTGTAATTTATTGTGAAATTTACTAGCGATGTCTAAGAGAAATTTGTTTAAACACTAATTTAATGTGTGTGCACTCCTGTTAAATTTAATTTATTATGATGTCAAGATCATCTTATGGGTGAACTTGACCTCCACATATAAGCCTTTTCTGCTCACCAAGCCTGCATTTATTTGATCCAGAGTACAGCATGAACAGTAAAATTCTGAAATATTTTTACTATTTAAAATAATTGTTTTCTATTTTAATATATTTTAAAATGTAAGTTGTTCCTGTGTCAAAATTGAATTTTTAGCATCACTTTAGCATTACTCCAGTCACATGATGCTTCAGAAATCATTGTAATATTCTGATCTGCTTCTCAGAAAACATTTTTTGTTACTATTATGTTGAAAACAGCTGAGTAGATATTGTTTCAGGTTTCTTTGATGAATAGAATGTTTAGAAGAACAGCATTTATCTGAAATAAAAATCTTTTGTAACATTATAAAAGTCTTTATCATCACTTTTGATCAATTTAAAGCATCCTTGCTTAATAAGTATTAATTTTCTTTACTCTGGATGAAATAAATGCAGTCTTGGTGAGCAGAAGAGACTTTTGACTGGTAGCATACATTTACACTAATAGTTCCTCTGCAGTCCGAAAGTAATCACTTTTTCATTATATACAGGCATTAGATCTTTGCCAGAATCAGAATTTGATTCTGATTCCTACAATTAATGTGAAATTCTCCTGTGATTTGTTTACTCATCAACTTCCATGTGTTTGCTTTTTGAATACCCCAAAGCTTTTCCAGCTTGAAGGGTGAAACAGCTTTCCTGGCAAATTTCTCTTTTTATGTCAACATTTGCTGCACAGGCCTGAGCTTAAATGATTAGTCAGGAGTTTTGCTGCGCCAGCAGTCCAGCACCACATGTCTTTAGACCCGAGAAAGCATCAGAGAAACTAACAAGACCTCTTAAGCTCTTCTCACAGCAGTACCTCATAAATATAGATTTACTCACTCGCTTTCTCTTTATCCTTTTTTCCCCTTTTTCTTCAGAGTTAGGGATGAACTGAGAATGAATGTCAACCAGCAACCTCACATGGCCTCTCCATACGGGCAGCCTCAGCCTGGATATCAGGGCTACCCCCAGCCTGGATATGGGGGTGGCCATGTGCCGTCAGGATATCCGGCTCAGTACGCACCTTATAATGGGCCAGGCTCTGGCTACCAACAAGGTCCACCACAAGGTAAGGAGGGGTGAAAGTACAAGATAAATGGTGACTGGTTAAGGAAATGTGTTTATGACAGGTTATTATCATTTAATGTGACCTTCAGTTCTGTTCATTTATCAGCTGTGCTTTTTCGGAGTGCAAGCAAAGAAGAAAGTGGCAGTCAGATTTCTCCCTCCCAGCTTCCTCGTTTTACCTTTCATCTCTTGTTTTCACATTTCATTCCCATTTTTCACTGCTCTCTCTTTCTTGTATTGCAGGATATTCTCCTTATGCAAGCTTTCCCTCTAAGACTCTTGCAACAAACTTAGTCTCTGACCTGTCCTCCTCCTCTCCTCTTGACCTAGGTAACTGGTTTAATTCTGCTTAGCAGCCTGTCCTTTTCCCTATTCCCTGCAATTCTTTATTGACTGCAGCATGCGGGACGTCTGGGCACTGTTGCATTGAAATAGCAGGATGCGGTCAACTCTGCTGTGGAAAGGCTCGCAGGGGGAGACTGTCATTCTGCCTGGCTATTTCCCCCATTATCTCTTTTCTTAATACTGTGTAAATAATTAAACAATAGTATTTTAATCGTTCTTTCATGATCAAGTGATCTTTCTTTCCCTCACATGGGAATCACAGAAGTTGTTTGTAGTACTTGTATACAGAGTCCAAATTTGACACTGGCTAAGTGCCAGATGTGAGTAAAATTGAGTCGATACAGAGTTGTGCACACATTTGGCTAGTGACATTACAAGCAACTACAACATAATACATAGATTATCTTGATTTATATCTATACAAACCATTCATTTCTACATCAGTAATCTCTCTAGAATGTATCTATTTTTTGTGTGTTGTGACACTTCAGTGGAATATTCTTCACACCAAGCCTAGTTTTTGTCAATGTTATGCAAGGGGGGAAAACAGCAAAATAATCCCATCATCATAAAGGAAAAAAAAAATGTTTTAATGACTCTGCTGACCTATAATATTTTCCTTCCCTTCTATTCATCTTAGGTCCCATATTTGTACAGCTGTTTATTCTTCTTAATAATGTCATAAGTAGAAAAAAGAGAGAAAAGGACTAACAAACAAAACAAACAAGTATCCATATTCTAGGCTGCATTATAAATTTGCTGCATCATTTTCTTAAAGGATTAGTTCACTCTAGAATTAAAATTTCCTGATAATTTAATCACCCTCATGTCATCCAAGATGTTCATGTCTGTAAAAATTAAGGTTTTTGAGGAAAACATTCCAGGATTTTTCTCTGTATAGTGGACTTTAATGGGGATCGACGAGTTGAAGGTCCAAATTGCAGTTTCAGTGCAGCTTTAAAAAAGGGTCTCATCTAGCAAAAAGATCAGTCACTTTCTTTAAAAAAAAAAGTAAATAAAATGTATATACTTTTTAGACTACAAATGCTCGTCTTGCACTAGCTCTGCGTTCATGACTTTATGAATTACGTAGTTATGTTGGGAAAATCATCATAATCATACATAATGTGTGAAGTCGCATCACAGAGCTAGTGCAAGACAAGGGTTTTTGGTTAAAATGTAGATAAATGTTTCCTTTTTTTAGAAAATGATCGATTGTTTCACTAGACAAGCCCTTTATTCTTTGAATGGGATCATGTAGAGCCTTTTGAACCTGCTGATACCAATTGAAGTGCACTATATGGAGAAAAGTTCTGGAATATTTTCCTCAAAAACCTTATATTCTTCTCGACTGAAGAAAGAAAGACATGAACATCTTTACATAAGGATGCGTAAATTATCAAAACATTTTAACTCATAAGTGAATTAATCCTTTAAATTAAATGCCTTTATTGCTCAAAGTTAATCATAAAAGTTGGAAATAAAACGTGTGCTTTTGGGATAATAAACTATTTAATTATTTATTGCTGGTTCTGCTAAAGGTATAAGAGGACCCCCCACCTCAGGGGCACCACCTGTCTCAGGTGCCCAGAATTATTCTCAGTTTGGGCAAGGAGAGACTCAGAATGGACCACCTCCAATGGGTGCTCCACCACAGAGGTCAGTGACCTGTCAAATCAGCACATAACCATGTCCTTTCTATAATTTTTTTCTTAGCCAATGTGTTGGCTGTTAACTGATATTACAGAAATGGATTATAAATAATTTAACGAATGCAAAGTGAGTCTTATATGCATGTTTTTGCAGCATTGTTATGTTTCTTACTTTGATATTCTCTTATTGCTTGTTTAGACCTCCAGTGTCTCAACCTTACACTCCAGGTGCGGTGAATCTGTCTGGTCCTCAACCCCCGTACGGCCAGCAGTTTGGAGCTCCACCTGTCAGCATGCAGCAGATGACCAATCAGATGGCCAGCATGCAGGTTGGCTCCACTGCACCCTCCCCTGCAGGCCCAGGCTATGGTAAATAACTCCTAGAGTTAAAATTTTAACATCATATAAAGATCCAGAGCGTCACTGTGACACTTTGTTCTTTCTTTTATCTAGCCCCTCCCACTGTGTCCCAGGCTGCTATGTCCGCTCCCTACACACCTGCAGCTCCTCCTACTTTCCCACCCGCTTCTACTGCTCCCTCACAGCCTCCGCCTACTGAAGCTGTAGCTCAGGCTCCTCCTCCACAGTCCTACTACAGAGCTCCACCACCTGCCCAGCAGCCATTCCCAAATGCTGTCCCACCTTTTTCCTCCACTGGCCCCACTCAGCCCCAAGCTCCACCACCTGTTTCTCCACAGTCCTTCCCTCAAGCTCCGCCTGTCTCTCAGCCTCCTTTTTCCACAGCCCAGGTGCCCCAAGGTCCCACCCAGTCATACGGAGGCCCACTTCCTCCAACACAGCCCTCTTTCCCAAGACCACCGCTTCCCACCTCACAGCCCTCCACGTTCCCTGCAGGTCCACCACCCAGCTCAACGCCATCTCAGCTCCCAGGGGTCATGCAGCCCCAACCACCAGTTTCCCAACCCTCACCCTACCACTCAGGTCCCCCTCCAACCTCTACTGGGTTTCCACCACAAGTTGGTGGTCCACCAAGGCCTCCCCTTGCTGGAATGCAGGGCCCTCCTCCTATGACGTCGCAAGGGCCTCCTATGGCATCACAAGGGCCTCTTATGACATCTCAAGGGCATCCTCCTATGGCATCACAAGGGCCTCCAATGGCACAGGCTAATCATGTACCCCCTACACAACCTGGCATGCCACCTGGTCCTATCAATGCTTCCCTGTCAGGGCCACCACCACAGCCAGGAATGCAGGGATATCCTCCTCAGCAAAATGGTGAGCATCAGATAAATATTACTAATACAATTAAAGTAGTGTTTTTAAGAAAGCTATACAGGTTTAGAACAAGTAAATATTTTTGTTTTGGGGTAAACTAACCTTTCAACAGAGCTAATTCATTCACAAGGCTTTGATTTTGTGAACTGATTCGCTTATTATTATATGTTATTTCCCTACTAGGTGCTTTTGGGCAGGTCAGAGGTCCTCAGCCTGGTTACACAGGACCATATCCTGGGCAGCCAAATTATGGAGTGCCACCCGCTGCACCTGCTCCAGCGCCATCCGCCCCAAAAAGGCTTGATCCTGATTCTATCCCAAGCCCGGTATGGACAATCCAGATCTGACATGCATATACACACAAGATCACTGTCCACCATACCTTTTCCCACACATCTATTGTGTTGCTCAAGTGTGTTTTTTTTTTATATATTTATCCATCATTGTCAGTACTAATGCACTTGCATACGCATTCACACATAGACGTACACTGTCAATTTATAAAATAAATATCTATGTAAATAGTTGTGTGACGTGCTTGTGTTAAGAAAGGCTTCGCTCTGGAGTCTCCTGTGTCTGATGTGCATGCACTATGGCGGCTATTAATAACAATAACATCCAGATTCATGGATTTTTCAAGGCTTGAAAACTCTGCACGTGCCGCCTCGCAATAACTGCACACATGTCGCTTATATTGTCTGCTAAACAGTGTGATTTAATCATCAGTAATTCTAGGCTTGGAAAAAAAAAAACAGAGGAACTGTAACTGTGGTTACACTTCTGTTTATCTTCTTTGCTCTTTCTCTCTCTTTTTTATTTTTTTTTTATTTATTTATTTTTTGGCTTCTCTCTCTATCCCTCTTCTCTCTTATAATTTTGCTGGCTAAATTGTTAAAATGTAAAGCAAGCCTCTGACATGCCGCCTGTGCAGAAAACAAGACATAGAATAGACCCAGACGCAATCCCAAGTCCAGTAAGTGCCTCGTGTCTCTCTGCCGTTCTGTGTTGTTTTCCTGTATCCCAATTTCTCTGTTCTTTACTCATATGGATGCCAATGACTTTGTCTAGATGAACAGAATATTTTCTTGTTCATATAGAGCTGACATAATAGCTTCTGTGTACCAGACATATCCTTAATAATGCTTAAAGGCATATTCCACCCAAAAATTAAAATTCTGTTGTCATTTATTAATTCACACATGTGATCCTGGACCACAAAACCAGTCGTAAGTAGCACGGGTATATTTGTAGCAATAGCCAACGATACATTGTATGGGTCAAAATGATTTTTTTATTTATGCCAAAAATCATTAGGATATTAGGTAAAGATCATGTTTCATAAAGATATTTTGTAAATTTCCTACCGTAAATATATCTCAACTTCACTTTTGATAATATGCATTGCTAAGAACATAATTTGGACAACTGTAAAAGTGATTTTCTCAAATTTTTTATTTTTATTTTTTTGCACCCTCAGATTCCAGATTTTCAAATAGTTGTATCTCTGCCAAATATTGTCCTATCCTAACAAACCATATATAAATGGATCGCTTATTTATGTATATATAAATGGATCGCTTTTAGATGTATAAATCTCTACTTAAAAAAACTGACTCTTAGACAAAAACTTTGTATCTTCTGTGGAACATAAAAGAAGATTTGTTTTTTTTTTTGTTTTTTTTTGTCTATACAGTGGAAGTCAATGGTTTGGTTCCCAAATGTTTTCAAAATATCTTTTGTTTTCCACAAGGAAAAGAAAGGCATTCAGGTTCGTAATGACAGAATTTAGATTTTTGGGTGGACTGTCCTTTTTAAATCATCATTGATTCTGGATAAATGACTTGTATTTGACTATTTCTTTTGTTTTTTTGTTTTTGGACTTTTTTTAGACTGGTCATTGGTGTCCACCCAAAACTGCTCGTATCTACACTCCTGCATGCAATATAGTAACAGTGTGTGCATGACTGACACGTTCGTATTTATGGTTTATTTGGCTGTCTCTAATAAAAGCATTGTGGCCCATCATTTAAAGGTATATTCTGGGATAGATGCTACTCAAGCTCTTTGGGATGACAAAAGGGCAGTAATAGAGCTGCAGGATTTATGTAGTTTTAATTGCCAACCTGGATACAACCTGGACTTTCCCTGATTAAAAAGCCAATGGGGCTTTTCATTGGCTTTTGTATTGTTGCAGAAACTAAGTTGAAGTTTATGATTTCTACATGTTTTGTTCATCAAAATAATCTCTATGAGTGGGGTATTACTGATATATTTTAGGTCTTTAATTACAGATCTTAAGGCGTTAAACCAAAAACACTGACTTTGGGATCGCATATTTAAAAATGTTAACTCTTTCTTGGGTTTAGCATTCATACCTGCAGTACTCTATGCTCTTGTTGTGAAAGTCTGTGGGACTGCTCAGTAAAAAAATGTTTGATATTAGAGCTAAACTGATGGGGACTGCATGTATCGGGTGTTGTCGATGAAGCTTAACTTATTCAACCCTGAATATTCCTTTAATCTGTTTTAGATGATCAGATGTGGCTCTAATTTATACATTTACTGATCCTGTTTGGATTAGTTCTATACGACCATAAAGAGGTTTAACAGGTGAAAGGTCAGGGTGTGTTGTTTGTTCATGAATGAAGGTGTGTCACTCTTTCATAGGCTGTTGTTCGCTTTCTCAGATTCAGGTTATTGAGGATGACAAAGCAAACAAGGGAAGTGAACCTTTTACTACAGGGGTCAGAGGTCAAGCCCCACCTCTTGTCACCACCAAATTCCAAGTTAGAGATCAAGGTAAAAATACAGATTAGATACTTGGATGGAATCGGAATTACGGAATACTGTACAGTGCATGTATGTAAAACAATGAGCTTTATTCCAAATAAATGTATTATATTAATCTCTCCAAAGGGAATGCAAGTCCACGCTACATCCGTTGTACAGCCTACAACATGCCCTGCAATTCCGACATGGCTAAACAGTCCCAGGTGCCCCTGGCTGCTGTCATTAAACCCCTGGCCCCTCTGCCTGCAGATGAGGTAAAATACATGCACTACTGCATGTTGTTGTTTTGCTTTAAAATAATTGGAGGAGGGTTTGTAGATAATGGCATGTCATTCCTTTTTACTCCCAGACACCACCATATCTTGTGGATCATGGAGAAGGTGGTCCCATCCGCTGTAATCGTTGTAAGGCCTATATGTGCCCGTACATGCAGTTTATCGAAGGTGGTCGTCGTTTCCAGTGTGGCTTCTGCAGCTGTGTCACCGAGGGTTAGTAATGCTACGTTAGCACGCTTATCATGTTGAATTCATCCTAATTGACATCTAATGTTTTGGTTTCTGTCCTCCTTTCCCACTTCTAGTGCCTCCCCATTACTTCCAGCATCTGGATCACACAGGGAAGAGGGTGGACTGCTACGACCGACCGGAGCTCTCGATGGGCAGTTATGAGTTTATGGCTACTGTGGACTACTGTAAGGTACAGTATATGTTTCCATCTTGCCATTACAATCTTAAAGTGATAGTTCACTCAAAAATAAAAATTCTGTCATTAATTGCTCACCCTTATATCGGTCCAAACCCATAAGACCTTTGTTTATCTTCGGAACATGAAGATATTTTTGATGAAATTCAAGAGCTTTCTGCAAGGCTCCCACCATGGTCAAGGCACCAAATCATTGTAAGGACGTTGTTAAAATAGTCCATGTGATGTCAGTTCTTCAACGTAATTTTTTTTTTAAAGTTATAAGAATACTTTTTAATTTGCAAAGAAAACAAAAATAACAACTTTATTCAATTATTTAATCTCTCCCGGGTTTGGAACGACATGAGGGTGAGTAATTAATAACAGAATTTTCATTTTTGGGTGAACTGTCCCTTTAGGAAAATTCTGTGCTGATATGTATGGGATGTAATTTTAAATATAATTTATTGACAGAACAATAAGTTTCCTCAGCCACCAGCCTACATCTTCCTAATTGACGTGTCCTACAATGCTGTGAAAAATGGCATGGTGGGAATCGTATGTCAGGAACTGAAGACACTGTTGGATTACCTGCCAAGGTAAGAGTTTAAACAAGAACCACTACAATCAGAATAACAAAGAACATTAATTCATATTTGTTGAGCAATTGACATTACCTATTTATTGTTCCTGCAGAGAGAATCCTGATGTGGAATCAAACATTCGAGTTGGCTTCGTCACCTACAATAAAGTGCTTCATTTCTATAATGTGAAGGCCTCCCTCGCACAGCCACAGATGATGGTTGTGTCAGATGTGGCTGACATGTTTGTGCCCCTACTGGATGGATTTCTGGTCAATGTCTCGGAGTCCAGGGTGGTTATTGAGAGGTAGGTTCAGTTTTTGTACACTACAGTATAGGGCTGCACGATAAATCGCATGCGATTGTCATGCACATCTCGTCAGTAAAGCCAATTCTGTGATTAGTAGTAAATCTCCATCACGTGCATTCAGCTGGAGAGGCAATTAATACACAGAGCCGTAGATCACTGACAAGCTACGCAATATCGGATTCATAATCGCAGATGAATCGCAGTAATATTGTGCAATATTTTTGTGGAGTGGAGTACTTTCATAGTAATTTTTTTTTTAAGGATTCTTTGAATAGAAAGATCTAAAGATCAGCGTTTATCTAACATACACTATATCATTTAAAAGCTTGGAGTCAGTGTATTTTTTTGGGGGGAAGAAATTATAGAAATTAAAACTTTAATTTAGCAAGGATGCTTTAAATTGATCAAAAGTGATGATCAAGACATTTATAATGTTACAAAAGATTTCCATTCTACTCCATTCCATTTCACTCAGCTGTTTTCAACATCATCATAATAATAATAATAATAATAATAATAATAATGTTTTTTAAGTGGCAAATCAGAATATTAGAATGATTTTTGAAGAATCATGTGACTGGAGTAATGATACCAAAAATTCAGCTTTGAAATCACAGGAATAAATTACATTTTAAAATATATTTACATGAAAATCAGTTGTTTTAATTAGTCAAACTATTTAACAATTTTACTGTTTTTGCTGTACTTTGGACCAATTAAATGCAGGCTTGGTGAGCAGAAGAGACTTCTTTAAAAAAACGTTAAAAATCTTACTGTCCAAAAACTTTTGACTGGTAGCGTATGTGTTATTGTAACATCCATATTTTAGTACAGTTTATCTATTTAAGCTAGGGTAAAACTAGGATACCAGATTTTTTTTGATCATCAGTGTATTGATTAAGAAAATGTATGTTGCCCCCAGTTTGTTGGATCAGATCCCTGAGATGTTTGCAGACACACGGGAAACCGAGACTGTGTTTGGGCCTGTCATTCAGGCTGGGCTGGAAGCGCTCAAGGTATTTAATCTCATTGCATCAGCACAAGTTTCATAGTTCACAGTCAGTGTATGAACATCATATGAATGTTAATGATTCCCACAATGCACTGTGATTCAGAGTGATGTCTTGTAGTAATTAAATGGAGTATTTCTTCTTAGTGTTAATGGAAGAAACTTTTTTTGGAGTGGAATCATTTGGTAACAGTGACATTTCTGCTTTGTCATTTAGGCTGCAGACTGTGCTGGAAAGCTCTTTGTTTTTCACTCGTCTCTTCCCATCGCTGAGGCTCCAGGCAAACTAAAGAACAGAGAGGATAAGAAACTAGTGGGCACTGATAAAGAAAAGGTATAATGACTTCTTCCTCTCAAATCTGTACTGCTCTTTACATTGTGTCTGTCTCTGATAAATGCAATATTGAATGCACTCTCTGTTGGGAATTTAGTTGGTAGTTTTAAAGGACCCTCTCCATACGGCACATTGTGAAATTCCCATCTCCATTTCTTTTGCAGTCATTATTCCAGCCGCAAGTTAGTTTTTACAACACTCTAGCCAAGGAGTGTGTTGCACAGGGTTGCTGTGTGGACCTCTTCCTGTTTCCCAACCAGTATGTTGATGTAGCAACATTAGGGGTGGTCCCCACTTCAACGGGTGGCTCCATCTACAAATACACCTACTTCCAGGTAAGAGAGAACTAATAAAACCTATTCCTATTCATTAATACCATACATGACCAGAGGAAATCTCCTTAACCAAAATGCACTGTGATTATACACACTATGGTTTGTTTCAGGCTCTATCTGACCAGGAACGTTTCCTCAACGACCTGAGGAGAGATGTGCAGAAGCAGGTGGGCTTTGATGCTGTGATGAGGGTCCGCACCAGCACAGGTGAATACACAACTCTGTACATGCCATTTACCTACCACAATATATTTATTCACTACCGATTAGAAGCTTAGGGTCATCTAGTCATGTGACCTTCATCCACTAACTGTTTTTGTTGCATTTTTATCATCAGTTTTTAATGTACACTTATATAATGGAGTTATACTTGTGTGTGGTGCTGTGGCAGGTATCCGGGCGACCGACTTCTTTGGTTCCTTCTACATGAGCAACACCACAGATGTAGAGCTGGCAGGACTAGACTGTGACAAGACCGTTACCGTGGAGTTCAGGCATGATGACAAGCTCAGCGAAGAGACTGGAGCTCTAATGCAGGTGTGTGTGTGTCTGTGTCTAGTATTGCGCACACACATGTGAAGTGTCAGCTACACTGAGTTCAGTCATCTCAACATTTAATGACTTCAGCTGTGCTAACCTTTTTTGTCTGTACTCTCTTTCTCTCGCTCTTCTTTCAGTGTGCGGTTCTGTACACCAGCTGCAGTGGTCAGCGACGACTTCGGGTTCATAACATGGCAGTGAACTGCTGCTCTCAGCTGGCAGACCTGTACAGGAACTGTGAGACTGACACCATCATCAACTTCTTCGCCAAATATGGTGAGTCAAACCACACACATCCTCTCACACCGCTCGGATAAACACCGCTTCACTGCTTCCTGCACTAGCATTCTTGGGCCAGCTTTTACACCAATGTAAAATTTTATTCTTTTTTATTTTTATTTTTTTTATTTACTTATTTGTGTTTTTAAGGGGGTTTTGTTTCAGTTTTTGTTGTTGTTGTTTTCAAAAGATTGTTGTTGTTGTTGTTGTTGTTTTTTTTTTTTTTAATGTATTGTTACTTTTTATCTCTTTTATTTATTTATTTTAGCTTTTGTTTTGCTTTTTGTTAATGTTTCTTTTTTTTCTCTTTTGAAAATAACAGCTCCCTTTCCAGTCTCTTAACTTCATTTAATAATACATCATTGTCTTATTTTTGTTTGGTGTTTTGTTTTTGCATTTTTTTTTAAATTAATTAATTTATTTATTATTATTATTATTATTATTATTATTATCATTATTATTATTTGATTATTTGCTTTTTTTTATTTTTTTATATTCGTTTTTATTTATTTATTTATTATTTCACAGCTTTTTTGGTTTTTGTTTTGCTTTTTGTTCATGTTTGTTTGTTTGTTTGTTTGTTTGTATGTTTGTTTGTTTGTTTTGTGAAAACCACAGCTCCCTTCCCAGTCTTTCGACATCATTTAATAAATACATCGTTTTATTTTTATTTATTTATTTTTATGTACGTACTTATATTTGTTTAATTTTTCATTAAATCTTTTTATTTATTTAGCTTATATTTTGAGGTTTTGTTTTGCTTTTTAATTTATTTTTGTATATTAATTTTATTTCAAAAGCTTTTGTTTTGACATCTTGTTTTGCTTTCTTTCTTACCTACCTCTTTAGCATCTCAGTGGAGGCTGAGATGTTAGTTAACTGTAATATAGCCATTTTCATGTAAAAGTTTTGAAGATAGTTTACTTTTTTTAAAGATGTGTTCTGGGACCTGAGTTTATGGATTATATTCTTGTATGTGTTTACAGCATATCGAAGTGTACTCAGCAGTCCTACCAAGAATGTACGTGACAGTCTGGTGAATCAGTGTGCACAGATCTTAGCCTGTTACCGCAAGAACTGTGCTAGTCCATCTTCAGCAGGGCAGGTAACTATGAAAAATAATAGTGCCATAACCAACACAAATACTATTTATTAAAGAATAAATATCTTCCTACATCCTGCATTTGGTTGATAATTTCTTATCTGTTTGTCTGCGTACAGCTGATTTTACCAGAATGTATGAAGCTGCTGCCTGTGTACCTGAACTGCGTATTGAAGAGCGACGTTCTGCAGCCCGGGGCGGACGTCTCCCTGGATGACCGTGCCTACCTGAGACAACTGGTCAGCACTATGGATGTATCTGAGAGTCATGTGTTCTTCTACCCACGTCTGCTTCCACTGGTGAGGGACAAACACAATAATATCAGCCTGTTTGATATTGTAATTGAGCTGTGATGGTTATGATGTTCTCCGTTCTTCTACAGCAAAAGCTGGATGTTGAGAGCATGTCTCTGCCTGTGGCAGTGAGAGACTCAGAAGAGAGGCTGTCTAGAGGAGGAGTGTACCTGTTAGAGAACGGACTGAACGTTTTCCTTTGGGTGGGAGTCAATGCACAGCAGGAGCTGCTTCAGAGCATCTTCGGCACAACGGCCTTCAGCCAGATAGACCCCAACATGGTACAACCCCTTAAAAATGCTGAGAAAATAATATGCATGCATAATGCAAATAAATAATTTTGGTTTTTCCTCATACAGAAGCAGTTACATAGCTCTAGTATTACTTATGAGCACATATGAAACTTGAATCCTTTGCCTAGGATGCTTGACCTGTTTTTGCATGTTGCACTTCATGTTTTTTAAACTATGATGTGAACATTGGTGATTTTTATTGTGTGTTTTGTTGATTTAGACCTCTCTGCCGGCTTTGGATAATCCTTTTTCAAAGAGACTGAGGGAGATTATCGAGTCGGTCAGGGCACAGCGCTCACGATACATGAAGGTAAATACGTTACAGGGCTTGATATTATGCTTTTGCAGATATCTGTCATTCAAGCAGCTGAAAAGATTGTTTACTTCCCTGAACGCTTGGGTCACTTGTGTTAAATTTTTTTTTTATTACTATCTCAGTACAATAAAATTATAAGCAGATGAAAGAAGCATCAGGATGTCAAGATAATCCAGGAATTATGTATGACCTTGATTAAGGGGGAAAAAGGGAGTGGTTTTATGTCCAGATTAATGTTCGTCTGTGATTATTGGTCACTCGTGATTATAGGGTGACACTCGAGTTCTCATAAAAAATAAAAAAAATAAAATAAACTTTATTTATCACTTGCGAATCATCACTTGCGAATCATTTGACTTAGATCGGAAATTTGTGTATCGTAGATCATTTGATTCAGATCGGGACTTTGGAGCGCAAATTGCATATCAGTTGATTTGGATCAGAATTTCACATACCAAGAATCATTTGACTTAGATTGGAAACATACGTATCGTGAATCATTTGATTCAGATCAGACTTCGGAGCATGTATCGTAAATCGTTTGATTTAGATCGGAACTTTGTGTAGTGAAATAATTTGATTTTTAGATCGGAAATTTGCGTATCGTGAATAATTTGATTAAGATCGGGACTTCGGAGTGTGTATCGCAAATCATTTTATTTGGATCGGAACTTCACGTAGCGCGAGTCATTTGATGTAGATTGGAACTTTGCGTATTGTGAATCGTTTGATTCAGATCGGGACTAAGGAGCATGTATTGCAAAATCATTTTATTTAGATTGGAACTTTGCGTGGCGTGAATCATTTGATTCAGGGGGGAACCAAGGAGCACATATTGCAAAATCATTTTATTTTGATCAGAACTTCGCGTTGCGCAAATCACTTGATTTAGATCAGGACTTAGGTGTGGGTTTGTGAATCATTTGATTAAGTCTGGGGCTGCACAGTGTGTATCATGAATCATTTGCTTTAGAACAGGATTTCGAAACAGTTTCGCAAATCTTTTTTTCAGATTTTTTTATTTTTATTTTTTTTTCTTAAACAGTAGAAAACGCCAATCTTTAATTTAAGATCTCTAATTTAAGTCCATGAAAATCAAAAAAAGTTTTGCATAACAAGAATCATTTGATGTAGATTGACTTACTTGCGTATTGAGAGTCATTTGATTCAGATCAGACTTCGGAGCATGTATCACGAGTCATTTGATTTAGATCGGAACTTCACGTCCCGATCACTCAAGTCCTGATCTGAAATGATGATTTGCGAATCATTATTCAGATCGGGACTTCGGAGCAGGTTTGTAAATCCTTTGCTTTAGATCGCAGCCTAGGAACATGAATCACGATTTATTTAATTCCGATCAGGAGTTTGGTGTTTGGTTTGCGAATCATTTGATTCAGTTTGGGACTTTGGAGTGTGTATCATGAATCATTTGTTTTAGAAAAGGATTTCAAAGCGGTTTCACAATCTTTTTTCTTAAACAGTGGAAAACTTCAAACCATAAGTGAAAAGTCCTTGAAAGTCCTGGAATTTCATTTTACAGTATCTGCACGAACTATGAATATAAGTCTTTATCAATTTTTTTATCAATTTATCAATAAAAGTATTAATTTCTTTTTTAAAAAACCCCACAAACTTAAATGGTATTTTATATTGTTACAAAAGATTTCTATTTTAAATAAATGCTGTTCTTTTTACTTAAAATACAATAGAAAACAGTTACTTTACATTTGACATAATATTACTGTTTTTTCTGGATTTTTAATCAAATAAATGCAGACTTGATAAGCATAATAAACTTCTATTAAAAAAAAAAACATTAAAAACCTTACTGATCCCAAACTTTTGAACAGCAGTGTATGTAGCTTTTGTTGGAGTTTTTATTGAATTTTATTTAAATTTTTTTGGAGTTTCACTACTTTTAATGTTATTAAACTTTCTCATTTTAAAAACTGTCCAAGACTAAATGAATATAATTGTGAATAATCATTGTCTTTCAGCTCATGGTGGTGAAACAGGAAGACAAGCTGGAGCTGATCTTCAAGCACTTCCTGGTGGAGGATAAGAGCAACAATGGTGGGGCCTCTTACGTGGACTTCCTGTGTCACATGCACAAGGAGATTCGTCAGCTCCTGAGCTAGGAGCATCAGGTCCCCCTCCCCTCTCCTCCCTTGGCTCTGTCCTCAGAAGCGCTTTAACTTTTTATTTAACATAATAAACAAAATCCCTTTGCCCATCCTCTTCTCTCCCTCAAGTATAATCTCATCCACGTGACTCTTGAGGAAGAAGCCACCTTGTAAAGGAAATGTCGCTCCGTCAGATTACGGTGTTCTTTTGGTTTTAGTGGTGGAAGTTTTGACCCAACCTTCTCCTCCTCCTCTCTTTTCGCTGACAGGCTTGTGAGACTATGTGTGCGCGTGTGTGATAGAGAAGGAGATATGCTGTTGATACCGCTCTACAGCTGATCTGGGATCAGGTTGTGAAGACTTTGTGAAATGAACATCTTCAGAACAGCTACCAGGTTTTAGAGTGTGTTTGACTGTGAACGTCGATGTTGATTGTACTGGGTGTTCTGTGAGAAACACTAGCACTGATTAATGGTCTCTAGGTACCGAAGGACAGACGAATAACCACATTAGAAATTAATCTAGATCTACTCAGAATACAGTGAAATGAAATCCCTTATCTTATTCCTATATGAATCGAAAGATGTTTTTAGAACAAATTAGATTCATGTCTATCCGATTATTTGTAATTTCTCTGCTTAATTTCTGTTTCCCTTTGATTATCTCTCAACCTTGGCCTTACCGATACTGTCTCTCCTTTTTCATTCGTTATTCTGTTGTCTAATTTTTTGTCATTTTCACCTTTTTAAAGTGTGCAAAAAACCTAATAGACTCTATGGGAGTGTGAAGTGTGCTGTTAATCGTTCAAAATGTCTTTTACTCTGAGAAAACATTCGAAATAAAAGTCTATGCATCAACTTATCTTTAAAAGAACAAGGGAGAGCTGTTCAAAAGCCTGAGCCGAATGTTGCGCTGCTTTTCTCCTTGCCATCGCCCTTGTTTTCTATAAGAAGCAGATATGCCTAAACTGATACGTTAGTGGCGTTTCAGCGTCCTGGTGAAGAATGTGAATCCCTGCGGAGGCCTGGACAGGTAATTGAATTTCAGATGAGCTTCTGTGGAGGATGAGAGTTGTCAAAACCCTATAGATGGTTTAGTAATTGGGCAAGCATTCTGGCATTCATCCAGTTCCCTATTAAATTCTTTTTTTTTTTTCTTTACTGTATGGTCTGTAAGAAACCTGTATACTACATGTGCTTGTTCATGTATCATTTATGATTTAATATTATGTTCTAAATCTGTTTAAAGGAGCAGGTGGCGTCTCTCTGCTCTAGGGTATTAATCTTTGTGCAATGGAAGCCTGTGCTGAGAGTGGAGTGCGGGACTCATTTAGAAACTGACCATTTCTAACCGGTTTTCCAAGCGAGCGCGTCAAGCACATGCGGAATTGTGACCTTACAAGCAATCAACACTGAATACCTTGTCATCACATTTATTACATGTACAGAATTAAAAATCACATTTTAAAAATGATGTCAAGCTAGTGTGCTTTGTTGAATCTTTAAGTGATTTGCATATGATGTTTGGGTGGGTTGAAGAATGATTCTTTTTTTTTTCCCCCTCTTAGTGCTTTTACAAGCTCATATTCTGAAATATATCTTTATCTAATATTACAAAGCTCTTTTATATAGAAGGGTGAGCTGGTATGTGTTTATCAGAGGTGTATCCTAGTGAGGTTCTCTTTAGAATGGAGGGATCAGCCTTTGAGTTTACTTTTTTCATGTTTGTGTTTGTCTTTAACCCATACATGTTTTTGTTGGCCATAGACTCCTCAATGTCTTTCAGAGTTGTCTTCTTGTTTCATCTATGCCTCCTGACTGCAAATAAATACCTATATCAATTCATTGATTGACTCCTGCGCTCTTACAAATCCATCACCTTATTCTTCGACGCGAATGTAAGCCTATGGGCGACACTTCCGGTTCATTAGCCGCTATGGGGAAATGACAAGAAGAATAACGACGTCACGACAAAACTGCACTACAAAGCACTTGTGTTCATAATATTCATAATTAAGATGCAGCAATCTGCAATATCAAGCAGCAAACGAGCCGTTTTGTACAGTTAAAATTAGCTAGATGGATGAGACCAGAAGCTAGACCCATAAAATATACAAATCGCAAAAATAAGGTGGATATGCAATTTACTTGATTCCGTATTAAAACTATATGATCAAATGCTGCAGAAATGTGAGGTAAAAGTCAAGGAAAATGCACACTGAGATTTGAGTTCTGGCCTAATTTTGATGTATTTGTTTCGGATGAGGTGGATCTTGTGTCGTGATCTCTGATCTTAATCCCGGCTCAAAGCACATTCCGTGTCCAGAGCATCAGACTCGCTTAAAATAAATCTTAAGCTGTGTTATGTAACCGAATGAGCCGGACTTTAGGGGGAGTGATGTGATTGTTGCATTAAAGGTGTGTTTATTAACGTGGTTTCAGAGTTATAAGCATCGTGGAGGCACGTTTTACACAGACGACCACTATGTATACTACCGGTCAAAAAAATTGGCGGGTCAATTTTTTATTTGGAAAGAAATTGATTTTATTCATCAAGGACGCAGCGTCAGTGTTGCCAAGTACGCAGTTTTCCCGCGGAATAAGCCTATTTTAACACTGATGCTGCAGGTTGTCTTTTAGGTTGGAAGAGAACCCAATAACGTGATATTTAGCTTCTGGAATGCGAATTGTATGAAGAGAACCCCCTAGAAACGCGATTGGACTAGTTTTGAGTACCAACTGGGTGGGTTTTGTTGTGAAAACCTGGCAACCCTGCAGTAAATTGACCATTCGCAAAGGTCGCAGTGGAAAATACATCGCGGAGCAAAGAGGAAACCGACAGCGCGCTGAGACACAAGACAAAACAGGTTATTTTAGGTATGAAACAAAGTCTCAGCTTTCAAATTTTGTCATTTTTCAAAGAATTTAGAAGGTAAATACCGTTTTGTGTCTCTTCGTTGTGTCGTGAGTGGTGACAGATCGCTGTGACTAAAATGGCAGATTCGGCGTTATGATTGGTTAGATCGCCTGTCAGTCAAACTCCCTGCGAAGGATCAGTTGTTTAAAAAAAAAAAAAAAAAAGAGGTTGAAAATACATTTATATTTCATTACTAAAGAATAAGAATTAATATTGTTCTTTGGAACTTTATATTCATAAAAAAAATCCTCCAAAAAAACAACAGAACTCCACTTACAGAACAACAATTTACAAATAATTTACTCACCCCCTTGTCATCCACGATATTCATGTCTTTCTTTCTTCAGTCGTAAAGAAATTGTTTTTTGAGGAAAACATTTCAGCATTTTCCCCATATAATGGACTGATATGGTGCCCCGATTTCGAACTTCCAAAATGCAGTTTAAAAGCGGCTTCAAACGATCGCAAATGCGGCTGTAAACGATCCCAGCCGAGGAAGAAGGGTCTTATAGCGAAACCATAGGTTTACATTTAAAAAAAAATACAATTTAAATACTTTTTATTGTCAAACGCTCGTCTTGCCTTGCAATCCTTGAACTCTGTGTATTCTGGCTCAAGACAGTTATATGTCGAGAAAACATATACAACATATAAAACGTATTTTCTCCCTCAACTTCAAAAATCATTTCAAAATCATCCTACATCGCTGCAGAAGTACCGACCCAGTCTTTGCAAAGTGAACATGCAAAAAAGATCAAACACCCTTTAAAAAATGGTAAAACAGGGATATAGGATGATTTTGAAGTTGAGGGAGAACATGAGATGGGAGTTTTTCAACATACCCTAACTGTCATGACCCGGAACAAAAACAGTCCAGGCAGATCAAGACAAGACGAGCGTTTGGCATTAAAATGTATATAAATTGTATTATTTTTATTAAAATAACCGATCTTTACGCACGACCCTTCTTCCTTGGCTGGGATCGTTTGAAGCTGCATTTAAACTGCATTTTGGAAGTTCAAAATCGGGGCACCATATCAGTCCATTATATGGGGAAAAATGCTGAAATGTTTTCCTCAAGAAACATAATTTCTTTACGACTGAAGAAAGAAAGACATGAACATTGTGAGTAAATTATTTTTAAATTGTTTCGGAAGTGGACTTCTCCTTTAAGCAGCACAACGGTTTTCAACATTGATAATAAACATTCCTTGAACAGAAAATCAGCATGTTAGAATGATTTATGACGGACCATGACACTGAAATTTGGAGTAATGGATGTTGAAAATTCATTTTTGCCTTCACAAGAATAAATTACATTTTAAATGAATAATAAATTACAAAATAGTTATTTTAAATTGTATTAATATTTCACAATACTGCTGATTTTTCTGTATTTTTGATCAAATAAATGGAGATTTGTTGAGCTTAAGAGACTTAAAAAGCAAAAAAAAAAACATTTTCTTAATATTGTTGAACTATCTAGTAATTTTGATTGCTTTACTTTGGTTTGCAATTTTGATAATACTTAAATATGCATGTGAGTTTAATAAAATCTCTTTTATTATTTTTTAATAAACACTAATCTACCAGTGCAGGCGTGATATTTTAAGAGGCAGTAAATGAAACTAGCAGCTGCAGTCTGTCTCTCACTTTTGTCTCTCTCGTTCTCTGTTTATATCTTGTGAACTAGATTAAAAAGGATCTGCTGAGGCACATCAGCTTGAGGGGTATTTTGTTTTCATGTCTCTATAACGCTCCCATCCTGACATGTGTACTGTCTTTCTCCGCCAGAGTCACATATCAAGGCCATCTAAATTCTTGTGCATGCCTATAAGAATACATTTTCGCAGACAAATATAAGAAACAAAAATATTGGTAACTCCAGATGTTTGTATCTCTAGAAGAAGAACAAACCCTGCCCCAATACTACCTGCCTCTAATTAACATAAGCATGCTGCAAATCATATTTTGTGGCTGTGCCATAAGCTAAAGGCTATTAGCTGTCCCGTCCATCAAATACATAAGACATAAATCTGCACTCGTCAGGTGATTTCATGTGGTTTGTATATATGTGTGATTTATTTGATATGAAGTGGAAACTGCTTTCTTTCACTGTTCACCTTTTTTCAGCATCTCTCCTGTACTTTTGTTCATTAAAAGATTTTCTTGAACTTCCTGTGTAATAAATCAATATCTGTCAGTGAGTAGTATTATTAGAAAGGGCAGAACAGTCATAGAATGACCTACCGTATACAGTATATTACATGTGAAAAGTATATTACACTGAAGTTGACTACATGAAAGACTTAAATGAGATCAAATAAGAGGCTTACATTATTGTTCATGTTATTAAATTTTCTTGGAATACCATTCATAAAATATCCCTCCTGCCTAACAGATGTCACGCAAATTTGTCCTGACAAATCGCACTAGATTTGGAAATAATAAATAAAATACGTATTTAAAAAATCTAATATAAAATGTCTTAAAACATATGGGTCAATGATGTGACACCTAAATTTTCTGTCCGATTGCATTTTTTTTTTTTAGATAAAATCTGTTTTAAATGCATAAAAAAGATGGCATATATATGAAGTACTTCTGTTATCTGTATTTTTTGTTATTCAAAGTGTCAAAATGTCATGTGGTGCAACCATCCAGCCATTTAATTTTCATGTTTGATTTCCAAAGTCTTTTGTAATCCTGTATATAATTGCAAAGCATTTGTATTTATATTTCCTTCATAATATACAAACAAACTTTGTCAGATGATTTCCATTTTATGAAATATCATGTGGTGCGACCATAAAGAAACTACCATTTTGTGACTTTTATGTTGAAATCCATTCAAGGATAGGACTTTGCATGATATACCAATTTGCCAATGACCCATGAAAGCATCAAGCAGGTTTGTAATTCTCTTTCAATTTTGGAAAAATAACCTTAGGATAACCTTTTTAACAGCTGGTATGTACTTACCAAATTTATCATGTAGTATAACCTCAAAAAAACTATGAATATTAAGTATTTATTTTGACCTTTTGTGGGAAGCTATCTTGTTTTGTTTAGGTGGCCAATTCTGTGCTTGTAAATTTGGACTGAATCATGTGGTGCGACCAAATATCATCTGGTGTGACCAATAATAGGAATAACTGTATTAAATTAAAAATAAAATATCTAATTTTTGTGGTTGAAATGTGAATCACTGCTACAGCATGCTTAAGTGAATGGTATTTTAAAAACATTTTTATCAGTTTTATGCAGTTTATAGGAAAAATAAATCTGCTAACTACATTTAAGGAGGCAACTCTAAAATTGTAAAACAAAAACAAGAGATTGTTATTTACAAGTACTCAAAATAAATGCAAATACTTTGTTTCTAAACACTAATTAGAGAACATCTAAAAAAAATGTTAAGCATGTTAAAGAAATGAATTAATTTTAATATAAATTATGGTCACACCACATGACATTTTTTAAGGTGATGGTCAATAAAAAATGAAAAAACACTAAAGTCACTTAATTTAGAATTTTAATATGAATTTATGTGTAAAAAAACATTCTTAATGTTTGAACAATTACAACAGATATTATTATTTTTTATTTTTAAAAATCCTTATATGTCAATGACCCATTTATATATATATATATATATTATATTATATTATATTAGTATAATTTCTATATAATTTCTAATTTTATACATTTTGTGTAAAAAAAAAAAAACATTGTTTGGAATAGGACCACTTTTTATGTATCACACATATATCACATGCACAACTTGTGGGTTGTATCTTGTATGTTCTGTCCAGTGATGTGCTGCTGCCTCTGTGACGTAATGGAGAGTGAACCCATGGAGACTGGGGCTCATGGAGACTTCCCTGTTTGTGTGCAGCAAATCAGGCCTTTGACACCTGCTGTGAGATCAGTCGCAACCCACATCAGACATTTAGCATTAACAAGGCCCCTGCCACCCTCATCTCTCTCTCACACACACACTCACCTCACGTTCTGCTTTGAAGCCTGCCTCTCTAAGTCCGAAGCAGAAGTGATTAGCTCCTGTCCCGGGGGACTGATGTTTAGCTGGCCTGCTGAAGGGACTGTGTGTGACTGCTGTATTATCTCAGCTATCTGCTCATTGATCCTGCTACTAATGCTGCAACCAATCCTGAACAGTTCTTCCTCAGAATTTTAATACTTATGTAGCCTATTTACAACCCTAACTATTAAAATGATATCTTAAATCATATGGCTTGTTGGGATGAAATATGCTCTAATTAAATAATTAAATGAACAGTGTTATGACAGAACCCAATTCTGTTATGATTTTGTGTGGGGAAAAGATAAAATATACAAACTCTGTATTTTCATACAATTTATATATTTGTATATAAATAAATAAAACAATAATTAAAATTACAAAAGTACTGTCACAATAACTTTCAATTGTCATTTTCAATTTCAATATGCAGTAAAAATTATTTTCATGGATTTTCATAATTTAAGATTGAGAAATGACACTGAGGGACAGTAGTAAATTAAAAAAAATTATAGTCTATATAAAAATATATAGTCTAATAAAATTATTGTGTAAACATTATATATAGTGTAAACAAAGACACACACACACACACACACATATATATGTATATATATATATAAAGATTTGTATTCTGTTTACACTATATATCTTTTTTTTACAATCTAATCTTATTTGTTTTTTATTTTTATAAAAGTTTGAGATCAGTACAATTTTTGAAGTTTTTTTTAAATAACTCTTTTCTGCTCATCAAGGCTGCATTTATTTGATTAAAAATACAGAAACAGTAATATTGTGAAATATTATTGCTATTTAAAATAGTAGTTTTCTATTTTAATATAGTCTTTTTTAATCAAATTTTATTTTATATTTATTGTACTTTATGGTTGTTTTGTACAGCACTTTCATCAATGTAAGCTGAATTTAAATGTGCTAAATAAAAATTATTTCCTTTCTTACTATATACTTTAAAATAGAATTTATTCCTATGATGCAAAGCTGAATTTTCAGCATCAGACTGGTGTAATGGCTGATGAAAATTCATCTTTGCATCACAGAAATAAATTATATTATAAAGTATTTTAAAATAGAAAACCACTATTTAAATTTTAATAATATTTCACAATATTAAATTTTTTCTGTATATTTAATCAAACAAAAGCAGCCTTGATGAGCAGAAAAGACTGGTTGAAAAACATTACTAAACTTTTACACTTTATATATCAAACATAAGTAATTTCATAATTTAAAACTGACAGTATGGGCCTGGAAAGACGGTTAAACAAAAAAGAAAAAAAAAACATTTTAACATTTTAAAAGTAACAAAAATAAATGAAGAATGAAATAATAAAGTAAATGATGTTTCAAAACAGGAAATAAATTCTGAGATTTAATTAAAATCACAGGGCCATAAAAACACCCAAAACGAAAAAGAAAAAAACCCTACAAAAAAAAATGCAAAGACTGACTAAAAAAATCAAGAAACTGTATCAATATAAGCCTACGCCTTAATAAAAAACAAGCCTGTTTTTCCTATAAGAAATAATTTGCACAGTTCGTCCAGCAGGTGTTGCTGCTGGTGTCGGTGTGTTTTTAAGGACAGTAAACACACACAAGCTCTTGTTCTGTCCTCGTGTAGCCTCTTTCTGTCATAACACATTCAAATAAGTGAGCGTTCACGCGGAAGCGTCAGATCTGCGTGTCCTCGATTAAGACCTGCAGATGAACTTTAAGTTTCTTCTTAAGGAGACAGAATGAAGGCAGAGTTCCCGCGCCATCTGTACGTGTCCGTGTGTTCGCCTGTCAGGACAGCTTTCTCCACCCACCAGGATGACCACCTGCCTACCCGAGCATCATCACCTGTCAGCTATATGGGTCACAGCTGTGCATATGCTAGCGCGAATCCAAAATAAGCCAGAATATATAGTTCCGCGTCTATTTTCATTTCCAATTAGAGAAAGAAACGAAGCTCCGTTTCAGCGGTTGTCAACCTTTTTGATTCGAAGTTAACGCGACATTATAGCTCAACTTACACTGACAAAATAGGACTGTGGTTATTAAATATTTGTTTGGTTATGACTAAACCTCATTTAAATTTGTTTTAGATGTTTATAATGTTATGCTTACCTGATACAAGCTTCGAGTTTTTTACGATGCGTCATCGGTCGGCCATATTGACGGCACTGAATGTAAACAATACTGAACCAAACAAAACTCGCCTATTTTGCTGATTATTGCTAGTGAAAATTATTAGTTATGGTCAGTTTTTTTGCTGTACTAATTGGTCAGACCAGGAAAAACATGCCAAAAGTAATAACAAATCAAAGAGAAGAGTTCAAAAAACTGTCTGAGGAACAAAAGGGGTTTGTGGTTGGCCAAACTGAACCAGGACATCCAGGCCAGGAATCTTGACAGCATTTGTGTCAGTCCAGGTAGGTAAAATATAGGGCTAATATCTTAATTAATACTGCTTGTACGTATCTTTACAACCTATTAACTGCACCCTTTCCTGCTTGCTAAGTCCTCTATGATTTAGCAGCTTCCACACATTTTTTCCATGGTTTAGACAGCTTAAATTAGCACAACATATTCAGTAGTACATTAACCGTGCAAATACTGTTGTTCACATACTAATATCTCCAGTATGGCCGTACGTCTGGGTAACTGACCAAGTTGTGACGTAAGTCCAAACCCTCTATACCTGCATACGCAACATGCATGAACACAGCCATTGGCTCATTGCTAATTTGGGGCGGGATTATCAACAGACGGTCTGAAAACCGCTCTAGTACTATTCACAGTTGTTGATGCTGATGGAGAAATAACCCACTTCCCCTGCTTATTTTAGCTTGGGAACAGACAAAGAAGCAACTTTGTGATCCTGCAAAAACAATACAGACGCAGTTTGTTGCTGAGGCATTGCAGGTGTGTGCATTTCAAACCGGTAAGGTTAGAGAGCTGCGATATAGATAGCTAACAACAGAGGAGGAGAGAAAGGGAAAGAAACGAAGGAGGAAAGAAGGCAGGCATGCTGCACTCCTCTGCACTCCCTCAGTCCCTTGGCTCGTCTATCACTGCGTTCAGCCCCCGCCGAGGACTTGCCAAGGAGAACCCTGGAGCGAGCCTCCCAGCACCTGACCTCAGATCAGTCCTAATGCGCTGGCTGCAATAAGCCACAGCGTGGAAGCGAAAACAAGAAACTAATCTGGAGTCAGCTATTAAAGGGACGTTTCTGCCCTAGAGCAGACATGCTCGGGCTTGACCCACATTGTCATCAGGCCGTTCGTGTTGCCACTCCGGATGCTGGCTTTGCTCTCAGCCGCTCCCTATCAGGGGCACCAAACAGCTCACGGTTTCACACTTTGCTTCGTAACCTGCGTGCATTTTTAACATGTGAGACCGTGTTTCTCATGTAGTATGGAAGAATGGTATCTATCAAAAAAACTCTGGAACAGATCCATTAGTATGACTTATTTTCATGCTTCTTTAAAATATCAATGTCAGTAATTTCGATAAATTGTGGCAATTCAGGGAACAAATTATTTTAAAATGGTGTTAGGACACATTTAAAGGAATAGTTCACCCAAAATTTAAATTCTGTCATTAATTACTCACCCTAATGTCGTTCCAAACCCGTAAGACCTTTGTTCATCTTCAAAAATCAAATTAAGGTATTTTGGATGAAATCCAAGAGCTTTCCTGCCTTGATAGCAGACTATTAATGACAGAATTTAATTAAAGACAGAATTTAATTTTTGGGTGAACTATCCCTTTAATGTAACACACATAGCATGAAATATACTACTGTTCAAATGTTTGGGGTAAGTAAGGTTTGTTTGTGAAAGAAATTTATATTTTTATTCCGCTAGGGTGAATTAAATTGGTCAAAAATGACAGTAAATACATTTATAACATTCATTTATAATTCAAATAAATGACATTCTTTTAATGTTCTATTCATCAAAGAATTTTGAATGACGTATTACAATTTACACAAAAATATTGTAAGAATATTATAATAAGAAGCACAAGTGATCATGTGACACTAAAGACTGGAGTGTCAAAGATTTTAAATAGAAAACCTTTGTAATAATATTTTACAGTAATACTACAATGGCATGCGAAAGTTTTTGGAACCCCTTGCAGAATCTGTGAAAATGTGAATAATTTGAACAAAATAAGAGAGATCATACAAAATGCATGTTATTTTTTATTTAGTACTGTCCTGAGTAAGATATTTTACATAAAAGATGTTTACATATAGTCCACAAGACAAAAAAATTTGGTGAAATTATTAAAATAACCCCCTTCAAAAGTATGGTAACCCTTGGTTCTTAATACTGTGTCTGGTTACCTAGATGATCTACGACTGTTTTTTGTTTTGAGATCCATCTTTTCACACTAAGGGCAATTGAGGGTCTCAAACACAATTATTAAAAGAAGTTCAAATGCTAACTGATGCTCCAGAAGGAAACACGATGCATTAAAAGCCGGGGGGTGAAAACTTTTGAACAGGATGAAGATGTCCAATTTTTGAAATTTTGTTGAAATATCTTTTTTTTTAGTATTGCCTTTCAGAAGCAACATAAGATACCTGCATGTTTCTTGGAAGACAAATTAAGTACAGTTTACCTTGATCTTCGAATTTAAAAGGTTTTCACCCCCCCAACTCTTAATGCATCGTGTTTCCATCTGGAGCATCAGTGAATGTTTGAACCTTTTTTTTTTTTAAAGTTGTGTTTGAGTCCCTCAGTTGTCCTCAGTGTGAAAAGATGGATCTCAAAATCATAGTCACTGCTGGAAAGGGTTCAAATATGCAAAAGATGCTGAAAAACTGAAGAATCTGCAGGAGCTGGAGGATTTTTCTGAAGAACAGTGCTCGGCTTAACTGTTCAGAACAAACAAGGGACTCATGAACAACCATCATAAAAAAAAAACAGTCGTAGATCATCCAATTAACCACACACAGTTTTAAGAATCAAGGATTCCCAAACTTTTGAAGGGGGTTATTTTAATAATTTCAGCTATTTTTTGTCTTGTGGACTATATGTAAACATCTTTTATGTAAAATATCTTACTCAGGACAGTATTAAATAAAAAAATAACATGCATTTTGTATGATCTCTCTTATTTTGTTAAAATTATTCACATTTTCACAGATTCTGCAAGGGGTTCCCAAACTTTCGCATACCACTGTATATTTACTCTATTACGGTATTGCAGCCTTGATGAACTTTTTAAAAAATGTTAAAAATTTGTTTATTTATGACACTGGACAGATGCAGCAGATGTGATCTTTATTCATCTCACTTTCAAAACAGAAACCAACATCTCAGTTAATGAAGTTATAACTTGTGAAAGACAAACAAACTGAAGATGGAGGAAGCTGCTTGGCGAGTCAGTTTTTCACCCACGGTTGTTTTTAGTTTGAAAGTGACTCACTGTAAAAATGAATAACTTTTTTGGTTAGTAATAATAGTGATAAATGATATCCAGTGTAATATGAGCTAAAAAGCAGGTTTAATGTCAATAAAGCAGTGCTTTAAAGGGTTAGCTCATCCAAAAATGAAAATTCTGTTATTAATTCCTCACCCTTAAGTTGTTCCAAACCTGTAAGACCTTTGTTCATATTCGGAACAGAAATTAAGTTATTTTTGATGAAATTAAGGTTGAACCACTGATCCCTTGGAGTATTTTATCGATGTCCTTACTGCCTTTCTGGGCCTTGAATGTGTTAGTTGCATTGCTCTCTATGCAAGGTCAGAAAGCTCTCAGATTTTATCAGAAATATCTTAATTTGTGTTCTGAAGATGAACGAAGTGCATACAAATTTGGAACGACATAAGGGTGAGTAGTTAATGACAGGATTTTCATTTTTGGCTGAACTATCCTTTTAACTGTAACAATGGTGCTTTTGGGATACATCAGACAAAAAAAGGTTGGGAAACACTCACTTAATGATATCATGTGTTGTGTCTTTGATCCAGATGGTTATTCCCGAGATGTCATCATCAGCCACCTTCCCCCAGAATAAACACAAGCTCCACCTGAGTCATCCATCTATTGACGTCTGCTGGTGTACGGCATGGAGGACAACTGTAGGATAACTTCATATTGGGTGTGTATTTCCCTCTCAGCATGGGTGCAAATTAAAAAAAAAAGTGTCCTCTGTGGTTTTGTTCTATGTGTTGATCAGTCCAATGTGTCTTTCTGTCAGTCTATTCTGACGCTCTAATAGTCAGTCTGTCTGTTTCACAGCCTGTCATGTCAGAGTGGATGAGAAGTCGACTTCACGCTGTTACTCAAGGTGACTTTCCTGGGGTTTTTTTGTTCCTCAGGTTGTTTTTTTGTGGTTTAATCATGAAACTGATGGCTAAATAAAGAGTCTGCTATTCAATAGAAGACACTCGCCTCCTAGTTCCATTATGATTATGCGAGGATTCTGAATATAAAAGCATCATCTCATCAAAACATACAATAGAGGATCCACAAATATAAATCCGTTGCCTATGAGGATGGCAATTTCATAGAAACAGAATATTTTGTTGCTTTTTCCTCAGTTACAAGTTTTAAGTATTTTGAACTTAAGATGCAGAATGTTGTTTTCCTGTGGTTACAGAGCAATTAGTCACATGGAATTTACAGCTCAAGTGGCCATTAGCAATAATGGCAGTATGCAGGTCACGTACTTGAACCAGCCGAGATCTTGCAATTAAGATGAATTTGATTAGTTATTTGTATTAATATTATTGGCCTGACCTTGGTTATATAAGCAGAAAATGTGTTTTAGAGATGGAGAAAATTACAGTTTATTAAAAGACTGAAACCAAACATTTTATATTTCTTCAGAAAAACTCAAACTCAATTGTGCTCTATTAGACCA
Source organism: Labeo catla (assembly GCA_012976165.1). Classification (NCBI taxonomy): domain Eukaryota; kingdom Metazoa; phylum Chordata; class Actinopteri; order Cypriniformes; family Cyprinidae; genus Labeo; species Labeo catla. The sequence goes on from VONZ01000244.1 coordinate 194,706, forward strand.
GGGATACTTATTAAGAATATATTAAGAAAGGTAATAGAGTTGATTTTGAGTTCGTTTACTTTAAAACAAGTGAATTGCAATTGCGAGTTATAAAGTCAGAACTGTGAGATATAAACTGGTAATTTTGAGAAATAAAGTCACAATTCTGAGAAATAAAATCGGAATTGCAGGATATAATCTTTTTTGTGACTTTTTTTCTCACAATTGTGATTTATTAATTCAGAATTGTGACATAAACTCACAATTCTGAGAACATATCAGTCTATCACATCTCACAATTTTGAGAAAACAATTCAGAAATGCATGAAAAAAATATACTCGCGTTTGCGAAGAAAGAATTGCGAGTTTTTCCTCGCAATTCTGACTTTGTAACTTGCAATTGCGAGTTTATATCATGCAATTCTGACTTTATAACTTGCATTTGTGAGCATGCAGTTCTGACAAATTAAGTTAAGAATTGCAAGATATAAACTTTGTTGTGACTTCTTTCTCACAATTGTTATTTATTAAGTCAGAAATATGAGCTGTAAACTCAGTTCTGAGAACATAGTCTATTTTTACTCAAAATTGCAAGAAAAAAAGTCAGAATTACGAGGTTCATACTCGTATTTTGAGTTTATATCTTGCAATTTTGACTTTATTTCTTGCAATTCTGAGAGGAAAAAAAAGAATTGCAAGAAAAAGTCAGAATTACGAGGTACAAACTAATATTTGTGAGAAAAATCAACATAATTTTGAGTCATATCTTGCAATTCTGACTTTATTTCATGCAATTCTGAGAAAAAAAGTCAGAATTGCACGTTTATGTCTCCCAATTCTGACTTTTTAACTCACAATTGCGAGTTTATATCTTGCAGTTGTCTCTTTATTTCTCACAATTCTGAGAAAAAAGTCAGAATTATATGTTTATATCTCGCAATTCTGACCTTGTAACTCACAATTGCGAGTTTATATCACATAATTCTGACTTTATTTCTCACAGTTGTGAGTTTATAGCACACAGTCCTGAGAAATAAAATCTTAATTGTGAGATAAAAAGTCGCAATAACCTTTTTTTTTATTTTCAGTGGTGGAAATGGGCTTCCATAGTCTTTAGTGTCTTATGATCCTTCAGAAATCATTCTTATATGGCAATTTACTGCTAAAAAAAAAAGTAAAACCTTTTGCTGCTTTCTGGGGAAGTTGATACATTTTTCTTTAATATTTAAAAAAAAAAAAAGTTTACAGAAATCTTTTGCAACAATATAAATATCTTTCTGACCCCACATTTTTGAACTGTAGTGTACTATGTGCACATACTTTTTCGAACAATTTTAAAAATCAAAAATACCTTCTTAGTTCAAAATGCTAGTGAAAACATGACTCCGAAATCTGTCTTTTTGATATCATACGGGTGAATATATGAAGACATTGACCCAGCAACTACTTGGTATTCAGCAGCTTGGCTCGCCCACTCATAAAATAAGAAGGATGAAGTAGATTCATGCAATACAGCCAAAGAAGAACTGTTACTCAGGTGGGTATATAACTGTAAGTAAGTGCTAGATGTTCACAAGATGTTTGTGTCAGCATAAGATGCCTTCAAAGTCAACATGAAAATCAAAATCCACCCTGTTTGCTTCCTTAATTAGACATGTTTCTGATTCCGATTATGGATTTATAAAGGCCCATTCATGTGGTCACACTACAATTCTGCCTCGTGAAGATACGTCACATTGCAGAAGTAAACGTGTTTGAATGTCATTTCAGTTTTAAAGGTACGTTAATAAAAATACAGCCTGTTTAATTCTAAGAGCCAGAAAGAGGATGTAAAACACTCATGTAAAACTAAATTATGACTGTTGTTAACCTTACAAATGGCTTCCAGGTGGAAAAAAATGATAAAAAGATTATGATGTGACCTGTTTAATATCTCCATTCAAAGGTAGATCCAAAGGTAGATAGGAGTATTAACAGGATGCTCAGTTGTTCAAGCCACTGGATTTTCCTCTAAACTCCTCAGTGAAGTAGCGAGAGGAGAGAAGATATGCTGACTGCGTCTGATCTCCAAAGCACTTCAAAGTCTAATTAGACTGCAGGATTACAACATGGAAGAGCTGATGTGAGAGAACACATTGTGTGCGCCATCACAGTTATAGTGAGCGTTTCATTTGGTGAGTATGTACCAAGGGCTCCAAACGTCAGGTACAATGAGTGAAAACAGTTTGATTTGACATTTTATATGATAAATACAAATTTTTGATGCCAGATGTAAGCTTGTTTGATTTAAAATGCCAAAACTTTATTTCCAGATCTAAATTAAATTTTGAATACGAGTGCAGGCTGAAGGACCAATCCATCACATCTAGTAGTAAATAAAAAATATTTAAGCTCACTGGTGAAATTTCACTACATAATAAGTTCCACGACCTTTTCCAACAATGATAATAATGAGAAATATTTCTTGAGCACCAAATCAGCATATCAGAATGATTTCCGAAGGATCATGTGACACTAAACGCTGGAGTAATGGCTGCTGAAAATTCAGCTTTGCATCACAGGAATAAATTAATTTTGAAATATGTTCTGATAGAAAACAGTTGTTTTAAATTGTAATATTTTTTTTATAACATTACTGTATTTTGATTACATAAACGCAGCCTTGGTCTTCTTTCAAAAAATTTAAAAATCTTACCAAACCCAGACTTTTGATAGTGTAGGCCTATACACAATGTATAAAATATGAAATGTAAATCAAATAAGCAGTTAATTTGAGCCTGACCAATTAATCTATGATTAATTTTCAATTTTAACTATTTGCCTTAATCTTCAACGTGGAAGTACGCCTATGGGTGAGACTTTTGGTTCATTAGCCACTATAGGGAAATAACCAGAAGAATAACCACAGTAAAACAGTTTGCACTACAAACTAGTGTGTTCATATATTAAGATAATATATATTAAAATAATATGATAAGACATACCAATTTGCAATATCAAGCACTGAAACGAGCTGTTTTGTAAGCTAAAAACCGCTGGACGCGGATGAGACCGGAAGCCAGACCAATAAAAGCTACAAATGGCTGCTCACACTCTTACGGGAAAAATAAGTTGGATACAAAAAATGATTAAACTAATTCGTGTAATATTGTTGATTTGTGCATGTATTATATATTAGAATTTGCTATGGATGTGCAGAGAGATGGGGAATGTCTCTTTGGTTTCTCTGTGGGTGTAAGGAAGAAATTTGAACTGTCATGTACCATCAGTACTGCAGCCCATCTCAGAGCAATGCAGCGACCCACGCAGCTCACACACACACACGCACACACACACACAACAGATAACACAACCGACTTTTTCTTTGTGCCGCTGATGACCTCTCTCTGTCTGCATTCATGCAAAAAGCACAAACACGCACACAATGAGTAATGGGGACGCAGGAGCTGCAGTTAAGTGTACATCACTGTTTATGTCTTCATGCATTATTCACATGTACAGTCAAAACGTCTGTCAACGTCTGTTCTACTCATTTGCACGGCCTTCTTCAGTCTACTTAAAAAACACGCTGTTAGCCTTTTACATTTCCATTCATTTGCACACACACATATACAGTATACTGTTGCTTCAAAAGCCTCCTCAGCTGACAGGAGGACGAGCCATATTGTTTTCGAGGCATTGAGGTCGACATAATATCAATATGATTTATCATTTACTTTCTTAATACATATTCCTACTCTGTATTATGACTGATTAATCAGTTATCGCAGATAAACATGTAATTTGATCCACCTATACATACAGCTTATTTTTCAACGGTAAGCCGTTTTCTGTGAATTTGCGAGAGGGCTTCCGCTGTACGGAAATGGCGAGAAGAATAACAAAGTGCAGTAAACGGTAAAACTGTTTCCGCCACAAACCACTACATTCATAATGGACCTTTCTCACATTTCTGGGTTTCTAACAGCGGAAGTCGTCATAGTTGGGTAAAATCCGATAGCAGTGAATGGGAGAGTACCACAAATATATTTTTTGCATTCCCATTTGCTCAAATAACAAAAGAAAAACTACACGATAGTGTTTTACGACTTTCATTTAAAGGAAAAAAAATGAGAGAGACTGATATCGGCAGTCAGAAGAGAGAACAATGTCAAATTTACCCTCCCTCCCATAGACGCGGCATTAGAAACACCGTCGCATAGCTTTAACTAGTTTTTTGGCAACTTGATGAAAATATTTTTAAAAATCGAAATATAAAAAAGTTTAAAGGATTTATGATGATGATGATGACCGTTAAAACGCGTCATCACAGGTTTGTGAAAAGGGTCCATTCAGATAACACATTGAAGTAATATGGTAAGACACACCAGTTCGCAATATCAAGCAGCAAAACAAGCTGTTTTTTTACACGGTAAAAATAGCAAGCCTCAAACATAAAATTTACAAATCTACACGCCCGCTTTTACGGCAAAAAGGGTGGATACGTTTGCTATTCAGTTGATGTTACATAGGCTGCTCTGGTAGGAAAAATATGTTTTTATACATTAATGTGGGCTTCTGTTTGTTAATTTAGCTTTTCTAAAATCTGTACAGTAGTTACACATCTAGCCGTTTTTTAAACTATCAGTATATGACCCTGGACCACAAAACCAGTCATAAGGGTCAATTTTTCAGATTTATATATCATCTGAAAGCTGAATAAATAATATTCTATTGATGTATGTTTGTTAGGACAATATTTAGGTAAGATACAACTATATGAAAATCTAGAATCTAAGGGTGCAAAAAATCTAAATACTGAGAAAATCGCCTTTTAAAGCTGTCCAAATGAAGCAGTGCATAATCAAAAATTAGGTTTTGATATATTCACAGTAGGAAATTTACAAAATGTCTTCATGGAACATGATCTTTAATATAATATCCTAATGATTTTTGGCATAAAAGAAAAAACGATTATTTTGACCCATGCAATGTGTTTTTGGTTATTGCTACAAATATACCCATGCTACTTATGACTGGTTTTGTGGTCCAGGGTCACATACTGTGAGAAAAAGAGACTTCTTTTTTAAAAAAATGTTACAAAATCTGACCCCAAATATTTGAACATTAATATACATGTAAATACTGGTTATGTCAATTAAACTGTATAGCAATAAATTATAAGCTATACAGGGTTATAACTGGGTTATCATATGTCAAGTTGGTACAACAAGTGGTCTTATTTATAATATTATATTCTTTGAACAACATGATTTCTGGTAATGTAACTATTGCTTTGCTTGTTGTTTTGACCCCAGTTTACATCAAAATACCTTCTTTTGTGTTCCACAGAGGAAAGAAATGCATGTGGGCTTGGAACTACATGAGGGTGAGTAAATGATAACAGGATTTCCATTTTTGGATAAAACTCCCTCTAAGACTCACATTACCAAATGAAGATGCACAGTCTGTGTCAGAGAAGCACTGTACACTCACATCTCATCACACCAACCAAAACGGTGAAATAATAGTACAGGAATCACAGCCCAGTGTGCACTGCAACAGAGGGAAAGCTCTCCAGAGAGAACATAAAAAATGGCATTCATTTTGTTTTTCAGCATCTATCCACTTATATCTGGTTTCATCTCTCCACCCAGCATGTCTTTCTCCTTCCACCTCATATAATATCTCAACACATTTTCTTTCTGTCCAGCAAGGCTCTTTCCATTTCTCTTTAATAATTCAGAGCATGGTGCTACAGTGGCCATATCTTCATCAGAGAGCATGATCCCATCCGTTTACTCCTCTAGCCACTGAATGTGGTCAAAATAGTACCAATATTTTTTTGAATAAAGTCGTTATTTTTGTTTTCTTTGTGCATAAAATGTATTCTAATAGCTTCATAAAATTAAGGTTGAACCACTGATGTCACATTGACTATTTTAACAATGTCCTTTCTACCCTTTTGGGTGTTCAACGTAGTAGTTGCGTTGCTGTCTATGCAGGGTCAGAAAGCTCTCGGATTTCATCAGAAATATCCTAATTTGTGTCCTAAAGATAAACGAAGGTCTTATTTGGGGTTTAAAACAACATGAGGGTGAGTATTTAATGACAGATTTTTCATTTTGAGTGAACTATCCCTTTAACCCAATGTAGTGTAAAATGTCATATTTCTTGGCTGTTTAATGAAGTAATGAGTCAAGAAAGATATAAAAAGTTACAGTGGATTTTTCAGTGCATTTGTCACATGGAAATTGAAGGTAAAGTCAAGTGCATTGCATTGTGGGATAGAGTATTCCACACAGTGCCTGAATTCAAGAAGTATCCCAATTAGCATAATATTCGTCCTAAATAGTATTTGAAAATAGAATTAGTATGTCCCAAATCTGGTAGATTTCGCCCACTTTAACACTGTTGCCGTGGGTCGTTTTTGATGTCCGCGAGTTGAATCGACCCCAATAACGTCATATTTAGCCCCTAAAATGCACTACAATGCCCTAAAAAAACGTGTATTTTATCTCCCAGAATGCGATTTTTAACGGGAACCCCCCCGCCCCGACCCAGAAATGCGATTGGACTAATTTTGAGTAGCGACTGGGGAGGTTTTGTTGTGAAAACTTGGCAACCCTGGGACGAGGGGTCGATTAGAACTACAAACACGCATAAATAGTGTTTAAAAACTGGTGGTGGATATGCACAAGTGATAAATAATCAATGTCAAACCTGATGAAAAAATATTTGTTTAATGGTTTCCACGTTATATCTCATTTGCAGCAACATTGTTAACTTTTATAATGATACGTTTGGTCATTAACTTTTAAGTGCGTCATTATGCAAACACATGAGTTCTCGGCATAAAAGACCTGTGACTGGCAGATCAACATGCCTCTTTATTTTTCTTCAGTACACTTGTCTGCTATTCGGCTACATATTCAAAAGTATGTACTTTTTCTTCACAAAAAGACTATATACTTTTAGGGCATAGTATAAGTAGGCGAGCTGGCATGCTGCATAAGTGTTTTGATACTGCTCAAGCCCCGCCCACATCTGCTGACAGACTCTCCTGTATTAGCATATTTCTGCTATTAGCCATAGATATAAAATATGTATAAATTCCCCATTCGACTGCTCCAAGCATGTAGATGAGTCTGACATCTTGAAACGGTGAACTTGGCGTCATTTACCATACTATAGGTTCGCAGACCAATGGCTGTGTAGGATTGTGGCATTTCGAATATTCAGTGATTACTATGGTGAATGACGTCAGGTTGACCAATACAATATGGTGGACGGCTTACGTATAGTGGCCCATAGAAACAGTCGCTAATGAGGCATCTATGTATACATATCTATGCTATCAGGCAGTTGTATACTATCGGCCACTTTCTTTGCGTTCGAGTGGCTGTAGCGACAACAATGTCTGTCAGGTGTTTTGTATTTGGATGTAAAAGTGAACACAAGAGCCTTCATTTTCTCCCAACATCAGAGCCACTGAGGATGCAGTGGATTAGTTTTGTTTTTGACGATAAAGTGCCACCGAATACACAGAAAACAGAAAAGCTCATTAGCATTTAAAGAGACATGCACACCAACGTGTCACTGTGAACAGAGCTGTTGTTTTACACGACCATTGAGGAATTTTAAACAAAGTATTTTGCAGACCTTTCATGAAGACCCTAAAGAATCATACCATCTTGTGAAAAATGGTTATCCAATGTACTTGACTTGATCTTCCATTTGAAGACTGACGAATGAATCAGAAGTGATATAATTTGTGATTTCTAACACCTTTCTTGACTCATCATTCAATTAGATGGTTACAGTTTAATTAGTAGTAGTAGTAGCAGCAGTATATGCTAGTAAACTTCATCAGACCGGCATCCATAATATCCCTGTTCATTGCATTCTTCTCTTCTCACTCTCTCGTTCTCCGTGTTTGTAGCTGGTCTTATCTCTGCTGAGTTCAGGCTTGGTATACAGCGTAATCTTTCTCGCCCCCCTCCACCGCTCGCTTTATTTCACCTCTCTCGTCGTCTCTCGGCGGTTCGCTGTGTAAAGCAGGTCAGTTGAGAACGGGCGTTGAGGGGGAAGATGCTAACACAAGCTGAAGTGTGCTGCACTCTGTTACATAAACACTGTGGGAGAACCTCCGGACACCTTCCCACAGGCCTCTGCTCACTAGCGCTGAAGCTAACATTATCATGTAGCGCTCTGTCCTCATACAGCCCCTCCACGGCCCGTCGGCCCGCTTAATTCAACTGATACACACAAGCCCTGTCACTCAAGGGCTCCGCTCAATAACATGTGAAAGAACACCACTTACAGCACATTGAGTCACTTTAAGTCACTTCTGGGGCATGTCTGAACTATAAAGAAAGCTTAAGAAATGATAGCAAAGAATAAAACGCATTCATGCAAGCAAATCCAAACACAAACTCCTCGAAGGGGCTGTTCCGGGGTGACACATGAATTATACTGAGAGAATTTAGGATACAGGAAAGGAAAATCATAAATAGAAACATAATACATAGATGTCTCTACTAAAGACCAATGAAATTAATTGGAGAGGAAATAGACTTAAGCTTTTTCTAGAAAAATAAATATATATGATTGCTTATATATATATTATATTATATTATTGAGTTTAGGTAAATTTGGATGTTTTTTTCCCCATTGAGATGACTGGGAAAAAAATCTCCCAGTTATCCAAAATTAACCCTGTATGTTATATTATATTATATATTATATCAGGGTGGGATGACTGGGAAATTGGTAATTATTGAAAAATATAGTAAAAATAGTAATATTAATATATTAATAAAAAATAAAAATATGAATAATAAATAATAAATAATATAAATGCAATAACTTCCAATAAATGCTATTCTTTGATCATTCAACTTGATATAGAAAGAAATAATAAGAAATGTTTCTTAAGCAGCAAATTAGCATATCGTAACACTTTAGTTTAGGGACCAATTCTCCCTTTTAACTAGTTGCTTCTTAGCATGCATATTGGTATATTGGCTGTTTGTTAGTACTTAGAAAGCACATATTAATACCTTATTTTGCATGACCATATACTAAATCCCTTAATCCCACCCATACCTAAACTTAACCACTACCTTACTAACTACTAATTTTAATAGTTTATCGGGACAAAAGTCGTAGCTAATAGCATTGCAGTGTAGTTGATAGCTACTAATAGAAGATCAGTCACAACAGTTGGGACTTGTGACACACTGAGCATATGATAAGGGCCAGCACTTCATGCTACATGTGATAATGTGCTGCACTTGTGAGCGAAGGTGCAAGAGTGACAGTGAATCTGCAGGGAGCATATGGAGACTCAGAATGACTGATGAGTTGAGTGTCTGCCCCAATGGCATGTCAGAAAATTAGAGACAGTGACATTAACAGCTGAGAAAAGCTCACTCTTCTGTTGTTGCAACCTGTTAGCATCTCTTTCTCTCTTACTGTCACTTTCAATCTCTTTTACACTCTTTCTCTCTCACTCACTTGGCTCTCACACTGACAACATGTAGAAGTCACATACTAAGTATCCTTGACATTTAGGTTAAGAAGAAGCTACATGTGCCAACATGTTTGCAACACTACCTGATGCAGTGTTAAAATGCTTAGGCCTGAGTGACTGCTCATGTGACCTTAATTCAGGCATTCTAGTGTGAATATATATATCATAATTTTATGTAAAGAAAATTATAAAAATTAATTCAAATAACACAATAATTCCAATTAAAAAAAAAATATATATATATATATATATACACTTAAAATTGTTTATTTAATTGTAAATAATGAAAATTTTAATGTGTACTTTAAAACCATGTTTTACCAAGAATTTAAAAAAATAACAGAAATCAAGAATGCAGAGAATCAAGAATTTTGCAGATTTAGAGAAACATTATGACATTAAATGAATAAGAAATATTAAATATTTCTAAAGCTGTTTCAGAAACATTTCTCAAATTGTTGTCATATATATTGGCTGCAGGCTTTTATATTTAGTTATTTTAATAATTAAAAAATAAAAAAGTGAATAAATTAATTTTCAAAACTGAAAATATCGTGATTAATCGCATCCAAAATAAATGTTTGTGTTTACATAATAAATATGCATGTATTGTGTATGTTTATATGTATACACACATGCATATTTATATATATATATATATATATATGTGATGCGATTTAGGAAAACCCAACAACCCAACTCTTTTAGGTTTTAAAATTGAAAATACTTTACTATTTGCAGTTATTTATTCCATTCATATTTAAAATGCAATTAAATATAATAAATAAAATACAGTAAAAACCCATGAAGAATTCAGTTTTTAGTAGCGTTGTCAAATCGCTTATATGCGATTAATCGCATCCAAAATAAAAGTTTGTGTTTACATAGTATATGTGTGTGTATTGTTTATATGTATATATAAATGCACACATACATATATTTAAGTTATATATGAAGAGTTATTTTGAAAAAAGAGATAACTCCTTTTTTATTAATTTTCATAAATCATGTTTTTATTGTATTGTCTTGTTTTTATTGTGTTGTACTGTGTTTGTCAACTGTTGAATGTTTCATAGAGTTTATAAATTAATGTATGGAATGGCATGTGTGTTTCCGAGTGCTTCGAGCTCTTTCTCCATCTCCCAGGGAAGAGCTGAACTCTGTGCTCCTAATTCCAGCCTGGTGAAAATAAGCCCATTGATCTCTATTGATTGATGACTAATTTATGTTCCTCCATCCAGAGTGTTATGTCTTGCAGCGTGAGTTGCAATGTGGGGAGTTTACTTCATTTGGCTGCCATTGTAGAGTCTCTGCAAACAAGTCAACTGCAGTGAATTCAGATCAACATCAGAACCGCAAACACTTGCTGTAAATCTCTCTGAATATAGAGTGTGGTTATTTCATCAAGATGGCATATGGATGGTGGTTAATTCTTGATAAAACCTCATTTCATGTGTTCATTCATCTGATTTGCTACTGAGTTCTGCCTCATATATCATTGGCTAAATGTCCTCAATGATGTCTTGTGCATACCTGAACATGTATAAAGATATTGGATAATCAAATGATTTGCATGTTTAGGATGTTCAGTTCAAGCTTGTCATTTCATTGGTTGGATGTTTTCCGTGTGTGAAATCTCTGCATATATTTTAATAAGGCAACGTGGGTAGGTGTCAACAGAGAGGTTGAGAAGGAGGAGACAGACCACATACAGTTTAGTTCAGATTTGAGGGAAAAATAGCTATAATAGAACAGGCGGTAGAAGAAAACCACATGCTGCAATAAACATTTATTTAAAGGGATAGTTCACCCAAAAATAAAACATTACGTCTTCTTCGGAACACAAATTAAGATATTTTTATCCGAGAGCTTTCTGACTCTTTCTGTTCTAAGGCACAGAAAGGTATTGTAAAAAGGTATAGTAAAGACATTGGTAAAATAGTCCATATGAGATCAGTGGTTCAACCGTAATGTTATAAAGCTATGAGAATGCTTTTTATGTGCAAAGAAAAGCAAAATTATAACTTTATTCAACCATTTCTTCACTGATATCACATGGATATTTAAACCATGTCCTTACTATCTTTTTGGGCCTTGAACGTGTCAGTTGCGTTGCTGTCTATGCAGGGTCAGAAAACTTATGGATTTCATCAAAAATATCTTAATTTGTGTCCTGAAGATAATCGAAGGTTTTATGGGTTTGCAACAACATGAGGATGAGTAACTAATAAGAAAATTTTGAAGAAGATGTAATTGTAGTCATTATAGTTTTTATTAATATTTTGATTCAGCTTTTATTTTGATATATTTTAGTCTTAAGTTTTAGTAATTTTGTTGTGTTTTTGTAATTATTTAGTAGTTTTTGTCTATATATAGTTTTTATTATTTTATTTCAGTTTTATTTTTTGTTGTTTTAGTACATCAAGCTAAATTAAAATGAAAAATGTTGCTTTGGCATCTAGCTGAAGCTGATGTAACATCAATTTAATTTAAATGAATGTAATGAAGTAGTGAAATAGTTTTGTCTTTTTTTGGTTTTAGTTTTAGTTTCAGTTTTAGTTTTAGTTATCTATAATAACTATGTCTTAAAGAAACAGTTATTTCAATGAAAAAACATTGATTTACACTTTTTTATTGTAAATTGTAAGATGACATTCTTTTTACTTCCAAAAACTGTGCATTAAACAGTACTGTAAAATTACATTAACCATCCTAATTAACATTTTTTTTTGAATGTGCTGTTTTTATGATCCAGCATGAAGTACAATATATGATAGTATTGTTGTCAGATTTTATTGTTGATTTGAAATATATTATTGATATAAAATCATAACCAACAGTTTTGGAATTGAATGAGCTGAAGGCATTCTTATGGACCACACCGGATTTATGTTTATGACGGACTAATGGATGAAAGTGCTGAATATTTCAGATGAACAGTAAAAGTCCATCAATTATGAATGCCGCTTGTATTTAGTGATTACACAGGCCAATAACTGTGAGCTCACTGAGGAACATCGACAATATAATGACACATTTCTTATAGAACTGTTTTTGGAAAATAATCTTCATTTAGAAAGCTGTAACTACTAAATGTACTATGCAAACTGCTAAATGCTAATCATGACACGGGCTCAATGAAGTGACTTCATCATTGTGGGAATTAATCACAAGAACGGATATTCGTCAGCAATAACAAACTTTATTACTTAGATGTAATGGTCTTCTCTCATTTGTTTTCATGATGAAACTCCTAACCTGACGCTTTAAATGGAGAGCAGACTTCATCTTTGCAATCTGGCTTGAGAGTGAGAGAACACACTGTCCCCTGAGCAAAGGAATTGAAGCACTTATAAGGTGAGATAACCTGACAAGCAAAGTCTTTTTGAAAGTGAGTTTGGAGCGTGCAGTGGGGTTTATAAGAGCATTATGGCCAGATGATGATGTGAAGTATTCTGATGTTTAAATGGAAGCTAAAGCAATGCATACTGAGAGACCTGTGCTCTGATATTATTCATCTAAAATTATTTAAACTAAATATTTTTTAATTACAATATGCTGTTTTTATGGCCTCGTGTTCATTGACAGACCAATAGGAAAGAAGCAAAAGGCAAAAAGTTGATTCAAATAATAATTTAAAAAACTTAATAATGAAAAAATAAGAATTCACCATTACCAGTTACAAGACTTGTGTACATTTTTAATATTTGTATGCATGTTCTTACGTTGCCAAAAATGATTGATGAACTATTAAACGTTTTTATGAGATCCAGTGGGATAACACGACAGAAAGTCCTGCCAGAAAGAAGTGAAATGAAAGTCATTTCTGTCATGATATCCAGAGGACACACCTCTCTTTAAAAATACATTAAAGCTGAAACTAGCTAAATGTTTTTAGATTGTTAATAAAAAATAAACACAACAAAGTGCATAACCAAAAATAGAAAATAAACTTCAGAGAGAGAGAGAGAGAGCAGGGACATTGCATACTTCCAGCTATTTTAACTCTCATACCTAATTCAGTCTGTTGGTCTTTTGTTATCATAATGCAAAAGTACAGACGCTCTGTTACAAAATTTCTAAGCATTCAGGAATTTGTGATTTGTAATGGAAAAAAATACCAAATGATGATAAGGATGATGCTTTAATATCATTTTTTTCTATACTATCATTTTTGGATCAATTTGTTGAATAACAGTATTAATTTCATTCAAAGAAAGAAAGAAAAAAACATTCTGACTGCCAAACTTTTGTATATATTGTTACAAAAGAATTCCATTTGGAATAAACGCTGTTCTTTTTTGACATTTTATTAACCAAATAATTCAGAAAAAAAATATTACAGGTTCAAAAAAAATTACGTAGCAGAACTGTTTTTAAAATTGATAATAAATCAGCATAATAGAGTGATTTATGAAGGATCATGTGACATTGAAGACTGGAGTAATAATACTGAAAATTAAGCTTTGCCTTCACAGGAATAAATTACATTTTGCAATATATTAAAATAGACAACCGTTATTTTGTCCATAATATTTTACTGAATGCAGCCTCAATGAGCATAAGAGACTTACTAAAAAAAAAAAACATTAAAAATGTTTATGATCCCAAATGTTTAAAGAGTAATATAGATAGCCACTATTTTTCTGTTTTAGATCGTTTTAATGTTTTATAATGACCATACTGTAATGTTTTTTTATATTATTATTAAATATATTACAGATAGATAAGTGAATTGAAATTATTTATTTAATATTGTGTTGGGTTGCTTTATTGTACTCTATAGTACTACTTAGTATTATATTCTGGCACGTTTTTATTTGTTCCTGTACTGTTTACAGAACTGAATGCTTTTCGTTGTAGTTTCTGCCATCGATAATATGCATATATTAATGAAAAGGATCAGTCAGTCTGTCACCCTACCCGTGACTTTGCTGATTGCAGGCAAGTCTCGCGTGGTCTTGCGTGATTTTCTCTCCACCCCCACCACCATCCAGCCCCTCCCCTCCGCTCTTTCCGTCTGTATCTCCCTTCTTTCTCTCTCTGGAACACATGAGATTCTCCTCCCGAAACCTGAACCGCAGCAGCAGAGGCATCGACCCCCCTCCCCACACGCACACACAACATGGCTACAATTGTAACCTCGACCAGGTTTACGGACGAGTATCAGCTTTACGAAGAGCTGGGAAAGTAAGTGCGCGCAACATTGTAGCGGTGTGACGTCATCGGCGCAAGTTACTCTTGTTTGTTTCGTTCCATTCTTTTATTTGGATGTTGACAGCAGGGGAAATGACTTGCAAAGAGACTCGTAAACCTCTCCGAGAGCCACGCACAGGGGGGCTTGATCGGATCAAGACCAGAACTGAGTACAGCACTCAGTTCTGGACTTGATCCGATCAAGCCCCCTGTGCGGATCTAAGCTTTAAACGTTTTTAACGTCAGGTTTAAAGGGCTGTAGTGGCTTCGAGTAACGTATCTGTAGTGTAGAATGTTGGATAGAGTACACACTGTGTTTTGTGTTCACGCCTTGTTTTATTTTAAGGGCTTGCTGATGGCCAGGAAGGTTTTCTCGGTTACTTTGGCTATTTGGCTGCCACTTTTCCTGACATGAACAACGTGCTTTGTTTTATGCTCGTAACCAGAGGTTAAATCATATTGTTCTGCAGCTGCTTGAAATTATTGCAGCGTAGTGCACTATGTAGCGCACTAAAGAATATGTAGCCGTGTACTTGATATTACAATGAAATATTGAGTGTGTCGCACACACAGTTAATCACACTTTAATATCTTAGGAGGGGAGCGATAAAGAGGGATTATAAAATCAATAAATGAGTAGTGACGCCTTTCTGAGAATTCAATCTCACTTTTGGGAAGAGCATTACAGCCTTCTGACATGCAGATGCGAAGTGCTGTGCACGCCGCCCATTTTTAGAGGCAAATGTCAGAATTGTAGTAGACAGTGTTAAGTCTCATTTTATGATTCACACTTCTTTTTGTCATACTTAAACGTTTAGTCACGAAACGTTTTGCGAACGAATCTGTCTTTGTGTCGAATCTCGCCAATGAATCGGTTGAACCAGTTCGCAAAATTGCTCGGAATGATTCGTTCACAAATCGGACTGAATCGGTCCAATGATTCCTGAATTATTGTTGATGTAGAATCATGTAAATGTGACACATATTTGAGTTGTAAGCAATGAAATTGCAATACACATCTTTACTTATAACTCTAAATAAACAGCGTTTTAAAACATGAAAATGAATCATTTTTGAAATGGTTCTTTGAAGCAAACTGCTGGTCTACTCATTGCTAATTTATAATGGAACTGCTGTTACGTCACTAATGACTGACAGCTCTTTCCAGTTTGTGAGAGTCAGGTGCATCTTTTACTTTTGTGGGAAATTAAGCTCTGTGTGTCCTTCATTCGCAGGGGTGCCTTCTCCGTGGTGCGGAGATGTGTGAAAAAATCCACTGGCCAGGAATATGCTGCTAAAATTATTAACACAAAGAAACTGTCAGCAAGAGGTAAGGCGTTTGATTCAGCACTCTTTCAGAAGCGCACAATGCAGTGGGATAAAGGTGCTTTGTGTGTTATTTCGCTCAGCGTTTGCTGAAAAGACATCATCTCCTGAAGTTGTTCAATTTTGTTGTTTTTGGTCCTTGTCTGTTTATTTGAGGCTGTCTGTATGGTTGCATACTTGTAAAAGTTAAGCGACTAACTTATAGCAGATAAACTCATTTAAGTCGTTTGGGGAAACAGACCAAAAATATTGAAGATTCATCTTGCACTTACAGGCGTATCTATATATTTTTTTCAAATAAAATGCTCTCTAGAATGAGAAAATCTCCTTCCCATAATTCCACCTAATTGTGAATATCACTAGACACATATAGTGATTAGACCAATTAATCAGCTTATATTTATCAATTTTTGAATTATTACATCAAATGGTTAACAGAAGTAGTTATTTTACCAAGTGTCAGGTCCAGCATCAGATTTATTATCTAGTGTCATATATATATTCATATTTTTATATTTTCTCTTTATTTTAGTATTTTAGTATCTTTTTTATTTTTTATTTTTTTTAAGTTTTCATTTAATATTTATATTTTATTATTATTTTTACTTTTTTATTTGTATATTTTCTCTCTTTATTTTAGTATTTTATATTTTTATTTTATGTGCTTTTTCTTTTTTTTTTTTTTCTTTTTTTGTTATATTTTGTATATAGGTTATTTTTTTTTACGCTTTAGCTTCAGTAATTTTTGTACTTTAACACAAATTTATTTCAGTTAGTTACCATAGCATTTAATTTTAATTTTCATGTTATATTTATATTTTATTTGTGACCCTGGACCACAAAACCAGTCATAAGGTTCAATTTTTTTGGAAATTGAGATTCATATATTATCTAAAAGCTGAGTAAAAAAGCTTTCCGTTGATGTATGGTTTGTTAGATTATATATCAGATTTATTATCTCGTTTCATATACTTATTCATATTTTTTACATTTAAAAAAATATATATTTTTATATATAAAAATAGTTTTTGTTTTGTTTTTGTTATATATATATATATATATATATATATATATATATAAAATATTATATATTATTTTTTTTAAGCTTTAGGTTCTGTAATTTTAATATTTTAACGTAAAATTATTTAAGTTAGTTACCATGGCATTTAATTAAATTTTTTAAGGTTTTATTTTTTTAAGTTTTCATCTAGTAATCATATTTTATTTGTGACCCTGGACTACAAAACCAGTCAGTTTTTTTTTTCTTACTGAGATTTGTACATTACCTGAAAGCTGAATAAATAAGCTTTCCATTGATGTAGGGTTTGTTAGGATAGGACAATATTGGCCGAGATACAACTGTTTGAAAATCTGGAATCTGAAAAAAAAAACTTAAAGGTTGTCCAAATGAAGTTCTTAGAAATGCATACCACTAATCAAAAAATATATCAAGTTTTGATATATTTACGGTAGGAAATTTACAAAATGTCTTAATGGAACATGATCTTTACCTAATATCCTAATGATTTTCCTAAATAAGTTTGATCCATACAATGTATTGTTGACTATTGATACAAATATAATTGTGCTACTTACTGGTTTTGTGGTCCAGGGTCAGATTTCAGCTTTATTTCAGTTATCAAAAATGATTTTGAATAGTTTTGGTTTTAGCAATAACTACACAGTAGCAAATCCAAGAAGTAAACCAGAATTCATAGCTGTGACTTGGACTAAAAGCTGTTGCCTATTAAATATAAAGGCACAAGTCCTTTGATGCGCATGTCTCCAGCTTCCTTTTTCAATAGGAAATGCATCAACCTGGGAAAGGAAACTGAACTCCCCCTTATGGCCGCTCTGTACAGACCTGTTTAAGCTCGGTAGCTGTGTGTCATAACCTGGCCTACTGGGATGGTTGCAGTCCTTCAGATAGAGCCCAATACATTCATGCTCTTCTAGAGGGAAAATTGTGCAAATCTGTTTGCTTCTCCCTCTGTCCAGCCCTGTTTTTCCTCAGAACATGAAGAGACGCATGAGAATACGTGCCGTGCCCTGCAGCACAAATCTGGCAAATAGTCCCACCTGCAGTTTTGCAATAATTGTGTGAACCTTTTTGCGCAAGCATGTGTTTATCAGTACCATGTGGTGTCGCAGAACTTACATGCTTTGTTGTGCAGCTCCTGAAGACGAAAGCTGCTTTTGATTAGAGAAAAAAAAAAAGAGATGGCGCTTAAAAAGGGAAAAAAAGGAGCTTTTTTTTTTTTGAGTCATTTCAGTTGAAGAATGAAAAATGGATTTTTATAGGAATAGACAGATTTTTAGGGTGTGTTCAGAGGCCCTGCAGCGCTTGCTATAGGTTGGACGTATTCATTGGCATGTGTTCATTTCTCTCATTTGAATGTTCAGTTGCTGCTCTGATAAACGGGAAAATGTGCGGTATTGTGGGAATGTCAGAAAGGCCTTTAAGCTGAGTCACACACCGAGGAGGATTCTGGGTCAATTGAGCTGATAGTAAACTTTTTTTTTTTTATTATTGCCAGGTGAAAACTGTTCTGAGCCACTGATGATCGGTTGACTTGCAAGTGAATCATGTTGATAAGATGAAATGAGCGTTATTCTGCTGTAGCTTGTTGTAGTTTTGGTCTTCTGCGTTATATATCTAATTGTACCTGCCTCAGCAGGTTGGAGAAGCTCGTTTGTCATAACGGCAGAAGGTTAGCAAGTGAAGTGTCTGGTGCAGTACGTCTTTCTGCCTTCCTCGATTTGCTGATTTGCAGTTTTCCATGCAGCTAATGTGAAATTAAGTGGGGCGCATGGACAGTGAGGGTCTTGTTTATGGCACAGCCATTTTCTTTGTTGAGTGCTCGTCTCCAGCAGCCCGGCCAATTAAGAGACTGGACAGCGCTTCAGCTGTCCTGTTAGCGGAGCAAGAGGGGTGTGACGGAGACCCTTTAAGTGCTAATACGGAGATTCTGGAAGGAAAGGTGTGGTTCTTGTCATCCCGGTGTAACTCTATATTCAATTCATCCATGTCTTGTTTGAGATGGATGTTCGGTTTAATGTTCCCTCAACTTTTGCTGATGTGTGGCCATTTAATTCTACTTCAACTCAAATAGATTAGTTCGCAGGGGATGAGATCTAGTGATTCGATTTAATGCAATGACTTAGATTCCGCTTAATTAATTTTGTTCCTTAGTGATTCTGTTAATGATTCTTAGTGCTTCTGAGGATGTAATTGATCCTAAATAAATTATACCAGTTACCATATTTTGTTTATATGTTTATGGACAAAAATACTAAGTATACAATGTCTTTATATTTATTCCTGGTTTGCCATCACTGGAATAAATATATATAAATATTATAATATATATAATATAATATAATATCAAATTTTCCTTTATTTATAGCTTTCATCTATAATACTAATAAAGAGACATCATATTTGGGGAAAAAATAAAGAGACATCATATTTTATTAAAAACTTTGTATATTAAGATAAATACTGTTTCAAAAATCAAATATACCTTTTTAAAATTATAAATTATATAAAAAAATTATAAATATAATTATAAATGTCACTTCTAATCAATTTAATTCATCCTTGCTAAAAAAAAGTATTAATTTCTTTAAAATAAAATGACACCTTTTTAACTTCAAAACTCAAATTTTGAATGGTAATGTATATTATTTATATGAATTATGGAAAATAAATTAATTTTCCAATAACCAGGTAAAGTTGTATGTATTTCCCCTAGCATTTATGAAAATGGAGTATAAAATACAGTAATAACTGTACTACTATTTTTTTCAAAAAGTAACAAATATACATTTTTTAAAATTATAAATAAAAATATTTACAAATATTTTTAATTGTAAATTTATTTTCTGTCAGTTTTAGTCAATTTAATGCATCCGTGCTGAGAAAAAGTATTAATTAAAATTATTATTTTTATAATTTATATGAATTTTGGAAAATAAAATTAATTTAGCAGCTTCAAGATAACCATAAATCGGGTTAGGGTTAGGGTTAAATATATTGCAAAAACTATTACATATTAATAATAAAATATATTAGTCATATTAATTTATGACGGTTTTTACTCTATTTTCGATCAAATAAATGCAGTCTTGTAAAAAGTATTCATTTTTTAAAAAAAATACATTTTTACAGACTTTTGAATGGTTGTGTATATTATTTATATGAATTATGGAGAGTAAAATTAATTTATCAGGTTCAAAATAACCATAAATCAGGTGAAGATCAATGATTTTTTTCTGTAGTCAAATGGTCAATGTATTTGATTAATAAAATTATAAAGTTATGCATATTTTTTAAACCAAAAAATTCCTATATCCATAGGCCGGCCTAATTACCATAACATTATAAAGCAGTTTTATTTAATTGCTTGCAGCCAGTCTGTCTTTCTCAACACGTTTCGTTCAGACTATAAGCTTACACTTACAGTTTCATTCACATTGATAAAAGAATACAATGTGTAACAAACATCATTAAATTATTTGACTCATTTTTTTTTAAGCCTTTTGTTTAAAAATGAAATGGGTAGATTAAAGTAGTGTTGCTGAAATGCTTCATCATTGGTGGTTTTGACCAAGAGCTTGTTGCAGTAGCTAGGCAACCGCTTTACTTGGGCTGTATTTGATTGGTTGCTGCAAACGAGGAGACTTGAGTTGATAGACTGAGTTGTGGATGAGAACAGACAAAAATCTCCCATAATCCCTTACTGCCTGGTGCCCTGACGTGCACCACACGTCTGCAGAGAAGCAACACGTGAGTCTGACAGGGGCTTAGAGTAGATGAGTCTCACTCCGCACACCTACTGCCCAGATCTGTCAAACAACCCCAAAATCTGGGGTCATTTCGTTTATAGCAACCTGTCTGCGCCGTATGCAGGAATTCCTTTATGTATTCACCCAGATAAATATTTGTGTGATTAGTACTCTGGGCAGGTCACATGACGGCCTTATTAGCGGGTGGGGGAGGGGTTTTCTGAGCCAAGGAAATGTATGGCGTAATGACAGCAGCTGTGTGCATAACGCTTGCAGCTTGGCTTATATTCTGTCGTTTGGAAACACAAAGGTTGAATGTTGTAGAAATAGCAGCAGAAGTCTGGTAGACACGTGTCCCCCCCCACTGGGGTGCAAACGCTTTCCAAAGGGTCTTCGCTGACTCATGTTCTATAAAGAGGCGGCGTCACAGTGCACAAATTAATAAGGCCAAATTACATGTGTTCATTTGAGAGTCGTGGGGGAAAATGTGGGCTTTTCTCCTGTTTTTTTTTTTCTGGTTTTGTTTGTGAAATGTATTTATTAAAAAACTATTTTATAAATAAGTAATACATTTATTTATTTATTTATTTATTTATTTATAATAATAATAATAATAATAATAGTTATTATGATGATGATGATGATTATTATTATTATTATTATTATGATTATTATAGATGAAACATAAATAAAACTTCCCTTGGGGAAAAAATAAAGAGACATCTTTATATACTGTATCAAAAACTTTATGTATCAAGATAAATACTATTCAAAGTTTATTTGATTTGAAAAAAAAAAAAAAAAGTAAAATAACTTTTCCCCCCCTATTTGATTATATTTTAAAATGTAATTTATTCCTGTAACAGCCACATGATACTTTGAAAATTATTCTAATATGCTGATTTAAGACAGAAATTGTGAAACTTGATTCATTTTTAATTAATAAAATGTTTTTAAAAATGTTAAAAGTATCAAAAATTTGAGTGAAATGAAAATCTTTAATTATATTTTTTTTCCTGTGACTTAGAATTAATTTAATGCATCCTTGCTGATTAAAAAAAAAAGAGTATTTATTAATTTTTTTTTCTTTTTTCACTGACACCAGCAGGTTCAAAATAATCATAAATCTGGTGAAGATCAATGTAATTTCCTTAGAATTTATGAAATTCTACAAGGTCCTTTAGGGATTTTAAGTTTGTTTTCCATTTTCCATATTAAGAAATCCTGAGAAATTACAAAAAAAAAAATGTATATATATATATATATATATATCTCTCTCTCTCTCTCTCTCTCTATATATATATATATATATATATATATATATATATATAAATATATAAATATATTCAGAAGTATTTCTCAAAAACATTTGTAATTATAATAATCATTTAAAACAGAAATTGTGGAAATTAATTAATTTTTAATTAATAAAAAAATAATTTAAAAAAGTAAAAAAAAAAAAAAAAAACATATTGGATAAAGATCAATGTATTTCCCGTAGCTTTTATGAAAGTATAAAAAGTGCTTTAGGGATTTTCTGTTTGTGTTGTTATAGCCTAAGTGTTTTCTGTTGCTGAATTTCATTAAACATAATAAAAATATTGTTTAAAAAAAAAATTCTTTTTGTTCCCCTGTTGCAGTATTTGGCTTTCGCATCTATGTATCTGTTCTCTTCTCTCTTACCTTGCGAGGGGGGATTGCTTTTGTATTGAGGTTAATCCACTTATTTAATTGCATTTCACAAGCTCAGACCAGAGTGGGAGGCCATAACCATCTCTTACACTGCACTTGTTTTTTTGGCCATGTGGTCATAATTTCTCTGTCTTTGCAGACATATGTTGTTTAAACTTCACCTTAAACGGTTACGAAAGCAGCGCAGGAGATACAGACGGCTCCTCGAGTGGATTCAGTTTAAGCCGCTATTGAGAGGACTTAACCTCCCTAAGGCCGACTTGAGCTCCAGTCCCCTAAATGACTAGATGCTTGTTTTGTTTGACAAAAACCAGCATGGAGACTGAATTACCTCAGAATTTTGTTGTGATACTTTGGGATCGTAAGTTGGCAGATGTCCAAAGAGTTGTACGATTCTTACGCTGCTGTTTGAACACAAACATACACCCACAATGCATATATGTTGTGTGTGCACTTGCATTATTCCGTTGAAATGGTCTAAAAGGGTGTGACCCCTGCAGTAAAATGATCAAATAGTGCTGTCTGAAGACTTGTCCTCTACTATGCGAATTGCTTTGCCTGCCCTACGACATCATACTCTACCTCTGACTGATTTGACCAGAAGCGTTATAACGCATTCTCATGTCGTGGGCCATTAAGATCACTGTCAGTTATCCGGCATGCATCTTCCCGACTGCTCGCTCCCCAGCGCTTCATCATTGGCGTAGTCATTTCCAGCTGCCCTGTTCACATTTTTGCCATGCCGCTAGTTCCTCTGGATGAGATTGCAAAAAACACAAAGGAAGCTTGTGATGCCACATGTGCATTGGAGATAAAGTGTCTTTGTCAACATGCATTTCTCAAGTGTTTTTGGTGTAAATTTCAATAATTAGTAAAAACATACCGGTAACAGTTCTCACTATTAACTAGTTGCTTATTAGCATGCCTATTTATAACATATTGGCTATTTATTAGTACTTATAAAGCACATATTCTGCATCACCATATTCTACATTTCTAATCCTACCCAATACCTAAACTTAACAACTACCTTACTAACTACTTGTAATAAGCAGCAAATTAGTAGTTTATTGAGACAAAAGTCGTAGTTAATGGTTTGTTAACAGTGAGAAATAGACCTTGGTTGATGTTTTTGACATTTTGTTAAACCATTTTCAATTATAATGTGAATGTATTTCAGTGGTTTAGTCATTGTATTTTTTGTTGGATTAGGAACCAAGAATCTTGTTCACAAAAGATTGCAATAAAAAAAAATACTGTTTAAAATCTTATGAGCCAGTCTTTTCAGCGAATCAGAAACCTAAAGTTTTTAATGACAGTTCTTTTTAGTGAATCACTAGTTGTTCATATAACTTGTAATTAAAGGAGCAGTCCACTTCCAAAACAAAGATTCACATATAATGTACTCACTCCCTTGTCATCCAAGATGTTCATGTCTTTCTTTCTTCAGTCGTAAAGAAATTATGTTTTTTAAGGAAAATATTTCAGTATTTTTCTCCATATAATGGACTGATATGGTGCCCCGATTTTGAACTTTCAATATGCAGTTTAAATGCGGCTTCAAACTATCCCAGCCGAGGAAGAAGGGTCTTATCTAGTGAAACGATTGGTTATTTTAATAAAAATAATACAATTTATTTACTTTTTAATGCCAAATGCTTGTCTTGTCTTACTCTGTCATGAACCAGAAAAAGGGAATGCCAGGGAATGTCAGAAAACTCTCATCTCATGTTCTCCCTCAACTTTGAAATCATCCTGTATCGCTGTTTTACCTTTTTTGTTAAGGGTGTTTGATCATCTTTGAATGTTCACTTTACAAAGACTGGGTCGGAACTTCTGCAGTGATGTAGGATGATTTTGAAATTATTTTTGAAGTTTTTTGAGAGAAAATATGATTGGAGTTTTTTGACATACCCTCACTGTCTTTGAGTCAGAATACACAGAGTTCAGGGAGAGCAAGGCAAGATGAGCGTTTGAGATTAAAAAGTATTTAAATTATATTTAAAACTGATCGTTACGCTAGATAAGAACCTTCTTTCTTGGGTGGGATCGTTTGAAGCCGCATTTAAACTGCCTTTTGGAAGTTCAAAATCGGGGCATCATACCAGTCCATTATATGAGGGAAAAAAAAAAAAAAATGCAGAACTGTTTTTCTCAAAAAACATAATTTCTTTACGACTGAAGAAAAAAAGACATGAACATCTTGGATGACAAGGGGGTGAGTAAATTATATGTGAATCTTTGTTTTGGAAGTGGACGTCTCCATTAAAAATTTACTTTTTTTTGTAATTTCTAATTTCTCTCTTATTGTCAGTAGTTTTTCATAAATATTTTTAAAATGAAATGCACTACTGTTCAAAAAAGTTTGGGGTCAGTTCTTTTTTAATTAGTGAGGATGCATGCAATTGCTTAAAAGTAAGAGTAAAGGCATCTATAATTTTACATTTTAAATATAAATGCTGTTCTTTTAAACTTTATATTCATTAAAGAATTCAGAAAAAGTATTAGTTTTCACAAAACTGTTAACCAGCACAGCTGTTTTTAGCATTGATAAATTTAATAATTTATTGTAATAATAATTTACAATATTACTGTTTTTACTGTATAAGAAACTTTTTTTTCAAACACCTTTTTTAAAAAAAAAATCCTACTGACCCCAAACTTTTGAACTTTGGTATATGTTACTTTTTTGTTAGTTTACTATTTTTAATAGGTGATTTATTAGATTGTATGGATGTTGTGTTTAGAAAATCTGTGTAAATGCATTTTTGCAATAATTGTTTTAAATGTATTAATTTTTAAATCACATTTGACAATGAAATTGCATGTAATTTTTTTTCAGGTATTGAACCAAAAATGAAAATTACTCCATGATTTACTCACCCTCAAGCCATTCTAGGTGAATATGACTGTGAATTCACCGGAGCTTAAGTTATGCATACGTCCTATGACAGTTAGTGGAAGCTAAAGATTCAGGTTTTTGCATCAGTTCACTTCAGAAGGTCTTTATTAACCCCCTAGAGCTGTTTGGATTACTTTTTTATGATGGATCGATGCACTTTATTTGGACTTCAAATTCTCAACATCCATTCACTGCCATTATAAAGCATGAAAGAGCCAGGACATTTTGTAATGTAACTCCAATTGTTTTTGTCTGAAAGAAGAAAGTCATATACACCTATGTCTTGAGGGTGAGTAAATCGTCCCTTTAAGAGCACTATCAGAATCAATAATGGAAATGGAACTGGAATTGGAATGACACCCAGAAAAAAATTCTCTACGAAACCCATCCCTTATTGTGTATACTAACATTATCTCAGCCTCTCTGCTCTCTAGATCTCGGCATCAGCCATAGAAAAACCCATGCTGGTGCTCTCCACTAGTGCAAGAAGCACACAAAGCGTGTTCAACAATTGGTTGTTATCAGGAAGTGTAGTACATGATGGCAATGATTCAGAGGAACACACACCACGTGTTTGAATTCAATTTTCCTAGTGTGTCGAGCATGTATAGGACAGCCCAAATCTTAATCCTCCTTCCTCTGGGATCATCCACCCCTTTGTTCTGCCTCATTCTGAACTCCACTGTGAAAGTAGAGTTGCTAGAAGGACTGATAGAAAGACGTCCTCGCTACAGGGAACGGAGTGGCATTGTTCAACTCTTCTCTTCCATCCCTCTCTCTCTGTAATGGGAGCCGCGAGTGTTCCAGCCGCACTCGTTTTGCACTCTTTGTTCTGAGCTGCTGCGTACTGTGTGCCTTTAGTAGAACTTCCATCGATTGCTCCCCCTCACGCTCCTTCCTGCTTTCTTTCCCATTTTGCTTCGCTCTGCATCCCTTCTGTTCCTCATTTCTTCAGCTGTGATGGCCTTATTAAAATCAGGTTATTGTGCAATCGCTTCACTGTTTTCACGACAAAATGAGGTCTGCTCAATTTTCACGCACTTCGTTTATGACAAAGATGTGAGTCTTTAGGAGGTAGAGCTGGAAAAATGTGATTACTCACCTGTTGGATGTGGGAATGATTCTTTCTGGTTCCTACTTGTGTTAGAAATTAATTTTATTAAGCAGCACTTTGCACTTCCTGGAATTGATTTCCAGAGTCATTTTTTACTTTTTATGAGGGTACTTTTCATTTAATAACCATATTAAAATGTACAATCCGTTTATATCAGTGTTTCTCAACCCTTTTGAATCCAAGGCCCCACTTTGTCCAAAACAATATTCAATGGACCTTTTTAAATTTATAATAGTTTTTTTTTTTTTTTTGTGCTGTCAAATCGATTAATCGCCATCCAAAATAAAAGTTTTTGTTTACATAATATATGTGTGTGTGTGCTGTGTATATTTATATGTATATATAAATGCACACACTTACATTTTACATAAATGTACGAAATATTTACACATATATATAAATTCATATTTTGGTGTGATTTACTTTTATTTATATATATATATATATATATATATAAAAACATACATATATATAACATGCATATATAACATATATGACATATTGTGTTTACATGTATGTGTGTGTATTTATGTATGTATGTATATATATTATATTATACACAGCACACACACACATTATGTAAACAAAAACTTTTATTTTGGATGCGATTAATCACATTTAATTGATTTGACAGCACTAGTTATTTAAACTAATAATAGATAATTAATTCATTAATATTTAATTTTTAATGTAACATTTTTTTTAAACTAAATGTTTATTATTTTAAAACTTACTCGTACCCCACTGGAACTTTCCTGGTTGAGAACCACTGATTTTAATCATAGCTCTGTTGAATTGTTTAAATAAGTAAATTAATTAATTACATTTCTCAGTCTGAATGTTTATGGTTGCTGCTTGCTAATTATTCTAATTAAATAAAATAATTTATTTTAAATATTTATTTATAATTTTACTCATTGTGTAATTTTTATTTATTGTATTTATTTTTTATTAAATAGTAGCTGTGATCATAATGCACAAGATATCCTGAGGAGAGTGTTTAGGAATTTTGTCATTATTTTTGCACCTTGCATTATTGCACGTTGCACTTTTAAGCATTAAAAACAACCTGGTTGTTTTTTGCCTTCACAGTGCAAATATTTTAGGGCATTTTTGGTAGTGTTTGTGCCCTGGGCGCTGGTTAACCCTCGTCTGGTACCTACTGCATAAATCCTTTTAGGGAGAGAGACAGGAAAGGGGGAACGAGACAGAAAGAGCAAGGGAGCGATTACAGGCCGAAACCTTTGCCAAGTTGTGCTGAAAGTGAATGGAACCTGCTAGAATGACTCAGGAAACTTAAAGTGAGTCAATTTATCTTTTGAAATGTTGACTGCCATGCAAATGGCCCTTTCTAATCAGGTGAAGACGTGGGCTGTAATAAAATGTTAATGGACGGTGTAGCTGCCAAGCTGATTGCATGCGATTGTTGCTAAGTGTGATATGATTCCGCTCTAATGAGAAGTGTTCAATCCACAATTAATGGATGACGTGCTCTCACCCACAGCCATGAGGAACCAAAACCGAGAAGGTTACTTCCCGTCCAGATAGTGGTCGGAATAGTTAAATTACCTGAAGATGATCACGTACACAGTAGCGCATTGTGTGTTCTTTCACGTTTCTTACAGTTTGGGAAATGTGTGAGAGCCTGCATTCAGAGGTAAGGCTGGGATAGGAGTGGGTGGCATGGCAGAATATTACATCACTCTATTACTAATGTTATATTCCAGTGTTGGTATTTATGATATGAGTTGTTTTTGATGAAAGTTCAACCCTCAGATGTGCTATATAACTATGTCTATATTTTGTTAATGTAATAAAAAATACTTTTAAATTGTTGCGTTTTTTTTGGATCCAAAATATAAAATTAAGGAAATGTCTAATGTCTTTGGACTTGTTAAATAACCACACATCAGTTGAATTATCATAGTAATTGTATATTATTATGCTATTTGTCACGATATAGTTATTTTTGCCAAAAGCTCAACATAACTGCTACATAACTATATCTATTTCTTAATTTAATGAAAAATACTTTAAAAATAGGTTTGGTTTTTGTACATTTTGGAATCAAAATGTAAGATTATTTATAAGTAAGAAACAATATGTTTGTAAAACATTACAAATATGGCTATGACCACATGACGATTGAATCATATCAGTAATGTTATATTATAATGTTATTTATCTCAATATAGTTATTTTTGCTGAAAACTCAACACCACGATATTTCATATGCTACATAACTATATTTATTTTTCTATAATTGAATGGTAAATATTTTAAAAATATGGTTGGTTTTTGTAACTTTCAGAACCAAAATGGAAGATAAATTATTTAGAATTAATTAACAATATATTTGTAAAACATTACCAATATGACTAATTATGAAAAATTATTGCTATACGTATAGTTGTATGTGCAGTGACCACATATCAGTTTTATATTATAATGTTATTTATCATGATATAGTTATATTTGCTGAAAACTTAACACCAAGAAATTGTACATGCTACACCAATATGTCTATTTTTCAGTAACTGAATGAAAAATACTGTAAAAATATGTTTAGTTTTTGTGACTTTTGGAAATAAAATGTAAGATTTGTAATGAACAGTATGTAAAATATTTGGTATGTTTGGCTTTTGGAACTTTCGAAATGAAAATGTAAGATTTTATTTATAAGTACTGAACAATATGTTTGTAAAACATTACAAATATGAATAGATATGTAGCCTCTGTATATGCAGTGACCACATATCAGTTGAATTATCATGTCAGTATTTTTATATTAGGATGACATTTATCACAATATAGTTATTTTTGCTGAAAACCTAACACCAAGATAATTTATATGCTACATACCTAGATATCTTTTGCAATAACTGAATGAAAAATACTTTAAAATTGTGTTTGGTTTTTGTAACACTTGGAAACCAAAACATATGATTATTTATCAGAAATGAGCAATATGTTTGTAAAACATACAAAAATGGCTAGATATGTAAAAAAAACCTCTATATGTGCAGTGACCACATAACAGTTGAATGATCATGTCAGTAAATTTATATTATGATGTTATTTATCATGATAGTCATTTTTCTATATATAAAAAAAATACTTAAAGGAGAAGTCCACTTTGAAAACAAAGATTCACATATAATGTACTCATCCCCTTGTCACATTTTTGTTCCGGTTCATGACAGTTAGGGTATGTCGAAAAACTCTCATCTCGTGTTCTCCCTCAACTTCGAAATCGTCCTATATCACTGTTTTACCTGTTTTGTTAAGGGTGTTTGATCATCTTTGCATGTTCACATTGCAAAGACTGGGTCGGTACTGCAGCGATGTAGGATGATTTTGAAAGAAGTTTTGACATTTTTTGAGAGTTTTTCAATATACCCTAACTGTCTTGAGCCAGAATACACAGAGTTCAGGGAGAGAAAGACATGACAAGCGTTTGAGATTAAAAATTGTATTTTTTTTTAAATGAAAATAACCGATCGATTCGCTAGATAAGACCCTTCTTCCTCGGCTGGGATCGTTTACAACCGCATGTGGGATCGTTTGAAGCCGCATTTAAACTGCGTTTTGGAAGTTCAAAATTGGGGCACCATATCAGTCCATTATATGGAGAAAAATCCTGAAATGTTTTCCTCAAAAAACATAATCTCTTTACGACTGAAGAAAGAAAGACATGAACATCTTGGATGACAAGGGGGTGAGTACATTATATGTGAATCTTTGTTTTGGGAGTGAACCTCTTTAAATATGTTTAGTTTTTATAAATTTTGTAATCAAAATGTAAGATTATTTATCAGAAATGAACAATATGTTTGTAAAATATTACGACTAGATATGTAAAATAACCTCTGTATATGCAGTAACCACATTATCATATTAGTAATTTTATTTTCCCATCATGATGTAATTTATTTTTGCTGAAAATTCAACCTTCAGATATTTTACATTACATAATTGTGTCTATTTTCAATGTTGTAATCAAAAAACATACTCGGTTTTGGACGTTTTGGAACCAAAATGTTTATTAGAAGATTATTCATAACAAATGAACTGTGTGTCTATAAAACATTACAAATATGATTAGTTCTGTAAAAATATATCCGCAGTGACCACAAATCAGTTGAATTCCATATGAATGTAATTCCATCAAATCTCGCCTGCTTTATAAGCAGTATATTGTTTTGCAATTTGCTGATAGTTGCGTTCAAGACCTTGGCTGCGTTTCACGTTATCCGGCTAAAACTGTAGCTAGTGAGTTGGTGCTCTGGGTGGCATTGAGTCATTGATCTTTTCTTACAGCGTGGTTGAGTTAAGCCAGGGTCCGCTGAGATCTGCACAGGCCCTGGCACGCCGCATCGGAGAGCTCTGCCTACCCACACACTCAGACGCAATGGAAATGCTAAATTAGTCAGCTTGCTAGTTCAGCAGAGAGTGAGGGACCCAGTAGAGAATGACTTGTGACACTTTTTAGCTGTTTGAAACCAACTTGGAATAACACAAATGACACCGACGCTGAGGGAATTTGTGAATCCATCTTGTAATGTTGAATCTGGAGTGTGATCCACTGCCTCCAGCCTTTCGGGACTGTGAAGTAAAGACAGTTGTTGCACTGTCCCAGACTTATGTTAGGTTTATTTCTCACTCTCAAGTGTTTGTAAAGTAATCCTCGCATACTCCTTTGACACTCCAACCTCCTGTGGATAAATATTTGCCTCCTGCTCTGTTGTATTTACTTGTAGTGGGGCCCCTTAGTTTTTACTGTGTGTGTACTGAAGTGTATGTCATGTGAGCTAACTTACTGTGCCTCTCGTTGCTTTAACACTGTTTGGCCTTTGTCTGTCTTTGTCCTTCTCTCTTTGTCTTGTAGATGTTTAAAACCGTTGATCTGGGCGGTATTGCGGTATATATCATGTGATGGTAGAAATTTGGTTTGCATCCAAAAAGTTCCAGAAAAGTTACTTTTTTTTGTTTGTTTGTTTTGTTGTTGTTTTTTCTTTTTTTAGATTTTTTTGGTTTTGAACATAATACATACAAAGGCATTTATTTTGGCATTTACTCAAAAATACAGTAAAACAGTAATAATGTTAAACATTTTTACAATTTAAAATGTCTGTTTTTTTTATATAATTAATTCAATTAAAAGGCAAAGCTAATTTTTCTGCAGCCATTACTCCAGTTTTCAATGTGACGACCTTCAGAAATCATTGTAATATGCTGATTTGGCACTCATGAAACATTTCTTATTATTATCAATGTTGAAAACAGTTGTGCTGCTTAATATGCTTAATATTTTAGGGGAAACCATAATCCATTTTTGAATAAAATCAAAAAATCAAAAGAACAACATCTATATTTTTTTTGTAACATTTTAAACTTCTTTACTGTCACTTCTGGTCAAAAAATTCAAAGATTTTTATTATTTATAATTTTTTAAAAGTATTTAAATTTCAAAAATGCTTATTTCTGAATAATATAATTTATGATTTGTATACACTGTTAAATGTATTTTACGTCAAAGTGTTAAAAAACTTTTTTTTTTACAGTATCTTTTTTTTTTTTTACCAGCTTTACCATGAAATAAAATTACTATATTTGGTCATACTGCCCACACCAACATAAATCATTTTAATATGTTGATTTTGTAGCTAAAAAAAAAAAAAAAAATTATCATTGTTGAAAATAGCTATAATATGCTTTAAAATAGTTGTGCTTACATCTATTTTAGTGACATCTTAAACTCTCTGGTTTTACTAGGGCTGTTAGCCATTTAACATTTTTAATTGAATTAATTACATGATGTTTCGATTAATTATTTAATAGTAAAATTATTTGACTGTGAAAATACCCACAAAAGATGATTTAAAGCTATATTTGTGTTAACTGAGAAAGTATCAAGTGGACATTTACAAATTGTAGCTTTAGAAAGAAATATTATATTCAACACAAAATTTATTAAACGTAAACCAATGTTCCACAAAAGTAAGGTTTGAAATGACACAAGGGTGAGTAAATGATGGCAGAATTAAATTTTTTTTGGGTAAACTACCTTTTTAATGTTTTTATTTTTATTATTATTTCTTTTGTTGAAATGATACTCTAAATAAGAAACTAAATCTGCTAGCAGGTGGAGGTAAATGTCTTTGAGTCATTCATTCAAATGGCGAGTGGCGGATAGAGTTCTGCTAATTTTTGTTTAAAATATAACACAATATCAACTTCTTATTTACTGAGTTATTGTATACAGTCACATTTATGTTTGTGATAGATCAGGACAAAATCAACACTCGTGTGATGTTGCTCGTGCTGCCCATGTGATATCATGTGATATTCGATATATATAAATATAAGACAAAACACAGACGGGGCATTTTTTGCACCAATATCTTGAATTTTAGGGCATAACTGCATTTATATATTCATGTTTGTCAACAGTCACCTATATGAAATATAAGATGACGTACAGGTCTGGGGGTGGGGCTAGCGCGTTAACCGCCTTAAAATATTTTAATTACGTTATTTTTCATAACTAAGTTAACGCGTTAAACTGACGGCCCTAGTTTTTACACATCTGCATTTTTTTTCTTTCCTATCATCCCCATTTTTCTCTTTTGTTTGTGTGTGTTGGTTGTGTTGTTGATCTGCTGTGGGTTTTGCTAGCCACCATGTTTGTGTGCACACACTTTTCTGAGACATGCAGTGTCATTGAGTGTTCCTCTTTCTCTGGATTGAACTGCTGACCTAAAACGCATACATTTCCCTTACTCTTTTTCGTATCCTGTGAAGCCGTCCTCTATCTGTCCCTTAATCACTCTATCTGAGTCCTTCACAGTTCACACAGCACAAAGCTCAAGATCCATCCTGCCTCTAGAGACACAGAACTGCCTCAGCTCCCAGAACATAGAGTCCCATTTCTAGCCAGAGCTGTTATCATTCAGAATTGAAATAAGAAGGTTATTAAAAAAAATCTAGTTCTCTCTTCTGAGTTGCAGTAAAGTTTCAGACAGTATGGAGTTGCAGTTCAAATTTAAGGAAGTGTAATTAAAATAAATGAAATACAAAGAAATTCATGTAACAGTAAGTGTCTTTTAACTAGAAAAGGAAAGTTTATCAAGACAAATCTGGATGAAAGTTGTCTGAAATTCTGAAACGATTGAGTCCGAAGGCCATACATACAGATGTTGAAAAAAAAAAGTACAGTAAGAATCAGAAGGAAAAAAAAAAGCAAAATATATTTTAAAATTTAGTTTATTCCAGTCGTATTATTATTACTCCAGTCTTCAGTGTCACATGATCCTTCAGAAAAAGTCTTATTATTATCAATGTTGAAAATAGTTGTGCTGCTTAATATTTGGGGGGAAACCATCATTTCTTAAAAAAAATATATTTCAAGAAATTATTTTGGTTAAAAAAAAATATATATATATATATATATATATATAAGCCACCATATATAAATATTTTATATATTTGCATCGAACAATATATTTTTTATCTACTTTAACCATGATATAAAATGACTAAATTTGGTCATACAGCCCACACCTACATAAATCATTCTAATATGCTGATTTGTTGCTCAAAAAACATTTCTTATTATCAATGTTGGAAATAATTATGCTGGTTATAGAAACCATTTTAGTCTGAA
The DNA here is from genome assembly GCA_012976165.1 of Labeo catla. NCBI lineage: Eukaryota > Metazoa > Chordata > Actinopteri > Cypriniformes > Cyprinidae > Labeo > Labeo catla. The sequence continues at coordinate 228,883 of VONZ01000244.1, forward strand.
TTCTTTGGTGAACAAAGTTCAAAACAGCCTTTTTTTTTTAAATAGAAATCATCTGTAACATTATAAATGTCTTTACTATAATTTTTGATGTATTTAATCTGTCCTTGCTGAATAAAAGTATTATTAAATTTTTTTTTTGCTGAATTCAGCTTCCAATGCAAACCATCTCACAATAGAGTCATAAAGAATACTGCATTCTCTACTCTGATTACCATGTATTACCGCAAGACTTAAGGGCATTGGATACTTAATAGCAGTGAGTCTTATACTGATTGATAAGCTGAAATCTGTATTGATCTCTTTCAGCAGAGCGGTTTTAATGGCTTCATTTGTGTAGTGTGCTGGTTAGAGAAAAGCCTTGCTCCAAACTCCTCCTTCAAGTACCGCCAAAGTCTTCTTGTACTGTTTTGTGCTATATAAGGAAGGAGGGGCGTCCTCGAGTAATTAAACAAGCTGCTGTTTCTCACCCCTTTGCCTGTGAAAGTGGAGTATGTTAGGGTGTAATGTAATTTTTCCCAGCCAATGCAAGCTTTGTTGCATTAGCAGTAAAGGCCATTCTTTGCTTATACAGTAATGTGCATTAATGAATTAGGAATGGACTCCCAGGAATAAAATGCAATGTAAATCATATTTGCCAAATGCATAAATGTGATGTCAATGAATCATGCACAGTAAGTCCAGGAACATTTATTGAAATAAATGGGGTCAGTTTAATTGAACCGGTCTGTTGGACAGGTAATCCATCAATAACAAGACTCCCTGTCCTGTCTTGTATTGAAAGGGTTAGTTAAAACTCGTGCTTGTGTAAGTCGTTGTTTAGCTGTTATCGCTCCCCCGCACAGTCTCTGAGGGTTTCAGAGGAGAAAACCTGCCGTCGGCTGTTTTAATGAGATGTATCTGTGGACATCTCTGCTTCTGCCTTCAGAGGAATGTCAGAGGAAAGGAGTGCAGCCAATTGTTTCTTGCTGAGTGTCATTTGTGGTATCCATTTCAGTCATTCTTGTGAATTCCTTTTTCAACTTTATCTTGCTAATCTCTACCTGAATCTGGAAGAACCAAGAGCTGACATATCTATGAAAGAGTGTGTTTGTTTGATTAGATGTGGTTGTTGCACTTGTGCTGGTGTGTTTGTGTGTTCTTCTGAGCAGTGTTGCAGCGGCTCTGCAGAGAATGGTCCTGCAGGATTGTGGGATTCAGATGTTTGGAATGTGTGTGTGTGTGTGGTACTGTAATTTGTAATTTGACTTTCTTTTTTTCCCATTGCATCATTACCTGTCTTGGCCATATATTTAATGTAATTTAATTTTAATTTTAATTTTAATTATTTTAAGTATTATTTTATTTAATTTTACTTTATTTTATATGTTTATTTAATTTTTCTTTTTTCTTTCTTTTTTCTTTTTTTGGAATCTTTACCTGTCTTGGCCAGGATACTAGTTTTTTTCCTCTCCTCAGTAAGGCTTGTTGTCCTTTTTTATTTTATTTTATTTTATTTCATTTTACTTTACTTTACTTTACTTTACTTTACTTAATGTATTTATTTAATTTTCCTTTTTTTTTCATTGAATCATTACCTGTCTTGGCCAGGATACTCGTTCTCCTTTTTATTTTATTTTATTTTATTTTATTTTATTTTATTTATTTATTTATTTATTTATTTTTATGATTGTTTTGTATTTTATTTGATTTTTTTTTTCTCTTATTATTTTATTTCATTTTATTTATTTTTTTTTTTTGTTACTTTACTTTACTTTACTTTACTTTACATATTTATTTAATTGTTCTACTTTTTCCATTGAATCATTACCTGTCTTCTCCTCAGTGGGGCTTGTCATTTTATTTTATGTTATTTTAGTTTAGTTTAGTTTATTTGGAAGGGGTCCGACCTAAGGGTGACAATTAATGGGTCATAAAAAATATATAATAATAATAATTATTATTATTATTATTAATTCTTCTGAATAATAATATAATGAATTTTATTTTATTTTAGTTGACTGATATTTAGTTATTATGTACATATACTGTACCTTTTAGTTTTAGTTGTTTTTTTTTTTTGTTTTTTTTTGTATTTGCTTTTGTAAGTCCAAAAGTTTGGATTGTGGTTGAATAATTACGTGTTCACTGACCTTATGCCATGAATTTGTTTGCCATAAATATTCATAAAATCAACAGAAAATATCAGTTCTTAGCGTGAGAATATCAGTCGCTGGGTGAAATATTGCAATACTTTGAAACATTGTTTCTCTTGCACCTCACGCACAGCAGTACGAGGGCTGGGGTGGAGTATTATTATCGGAGCTGGATTATTCAAAATCAAAACCAAGAGTCACGAGTAAAACAAAGGTCTTCATCTTTAACAAACAAGATAAGGTGCTCTCTCATGGAGATTTTCACATTTTTGCTGTCACACCTGATAGGACTCGGTATGTGTTTGCGTTCTGACTGGCCTATTAGCGGTGATCTTATCTCATATGTAGTTATTTGTCAGAAGAAAGTGTGTGTGAAGTATAGCAAGCAAGCTCTCAGCAGGAGAGAGTGTTCACGGACTCTTTGAAATTTGTTTTGAAATGAACATTCTGCCTTGAGATATGGAAAACAGCGAAAAGTGTTGCAGATCTCTTAAGGATTTAGTAAAGCAAAATTGTCAGCCTGCATATATGTGGAGCTCTGCCAGGTTACATAACTTTTTCTTTTTTTTATGTGTATTGCAAAAGGCAAAATTGTTGATGCGCTATTTAATGAAAAACTCTCTTTTTAGTTTCCTAAATTGCCCAAGACAAAACATCATGGGATTAAGTTGTAGTGAACAATGGGTATTTTCCTCTGGTGTTTATATTATGTAATCCCTCTGATTTAATGAACATGCGGGTTGCTGTTCTTCGGCGTGGGGCGTTAGCCTTGCTTTTGTTGTGCTGCCTCATTAAACACGGAGTGAGCTTTTCCTCTACGCTTCTCCTGCACAGTCATGATTCTTCAAATATGGCTCTGCTGGTTACTGTGAACAGCTGTTCAGCGGTTCCTGATGGAACATCTAATTTGCTGAAGATCAGAAAGCCCATATGCTGCACTCCAACGGACTTGTGTTGTTGCCCTGTCTGGATTTATTCAAAAAGCAATTTTCCCCCCATAGGAAAGCTTGCTGCAGGTATGAATGACCGCGTAGGAGGGAAAAGCGGTGGACTAAACAGTTTGTGTGTGTGTGAGCTTGTCTGTGTTTGTGCTTTAGGTCACTCCCAGAGGCCCTCATCTCTCCAAATATATCTACGCTCACGTCTGAGGGGACGCACACCTTCTCCATGGGCTATTCTTAGGCCTTCTTTCTCTCTTTCTCAGGTCCTGTCGTTGATTCATCCCATTGTGGAAATGCTCAACTGTGTGTGTGTGTGTGTGTGTGTGTGTGTGTATGTATATATATATATATATATATATATATATGTATATGTATATATATATATATATATATATATATGTATATGTATATATGTATATGTATATATATATATATATATATATATATATATATATATATATATGTATATATATATATATATATATATATATATATATATATATATATATATATATATATATATATATGTATATATGTGTGTGTGTGTGTGTGTGTGTGTGTGTATATATAATATTATTTAATTAATTTTTCTATTTGTGTTTTTTTTTGTCAGCGCATATGTATTTTTAAAAACATTTTTAAAGTGTTTTTATTATTTCATTTGTTTTTCTATTAAAATTGATTATTATTGTATATAATTAAATTATAAAAAAAATTTAATTATTTTACAATTATTAAATTATGAAAATTTCTTAAATATAAAACATTTATTTAAATTTTATTATTGTTTATATTTTTATATTTTATTATTGTATATAAATATTTTAGTAATTTCAGTTAACTTTATTTATTAATATCACACACATACATATATTAATTTTTTCCATTTAGTCTGAACAAATATGTGTACATGTATATTTTTTAAAATATAAAAATATTATGTATTAATTATATTATTCATTATATATTATTGTATATAAATAATATTTTACTAATTTCAGTTTCAGTTTCAGTAACGGTTTTGTTGTTTAGATACATGTACATATTAAATTTTTTGTTCATTTAGTCTTAACAAATATGTATACATTAATATATTTAAATATAAAAATGTAATTTCATATTTTATTATTATTTTATATTACTTATTAATTTTATTATTATTATTATTATTATTATTGAATATAAATAATAAAGTATTTTCATTGTAACTTTTTGAGATTATATTATATAGATATATATATATATATATATATATATATTAGTCTGAACAAATGTATACATGTATATATTTAAAATATGAAAATATTTTGTATTATTATGTATTGATTATTATATTACTCATTGTATTGTAAAAATATTGTAGTAATTTCAGTTATTTAACATTTTTATTTAGATACACACACATATATACATATACATATATATATATATATGTGTATTTTTTTTTTAGTCTGAACAAATATTTCTACATGTATATATTTTAAATCAAAATTTTATATTTTGTATTATTTTGTTATGTATTAATTATTGTATTATTTATTATATTTTATATTATTATTGTATATAAATAATATTTTAGTAATTTCTATTATTTTTAATTTATTTTAATATATATAGAAGCAGCAGTGTGTTCAGAGTCTTTATCCCTTTTTCTTTTTCACTTTCTCTCCCATCTTAAAAATAATTATTTCAAAAGGCTGTTTTCACAACAGTGCCATAGAAGAACCACTTTGGCTTCCCAGAAGAACCGTGAAGCTTGAATAGTTCCTAAAAGAAACATTTTTGTCATAGTACAAAAACTGTTTTAATAATCTACAGAACATTTTACCAATACAAAGAAGCTTTTGTGAAGTGGAAATGTTCATGGATGCCAATAATTTATTTTTTAAGAGTGTGCAAACAAAGTATAAAAACCATATTTTAAACCAACAGCTCCAAAGGTTTGTCTCACCTTGAGAGTTCCTCGCAGCCCTGACGGCACCTCTTCCTGTTCTTCGAGCTTGACACTCCCATTCTTCTTCCTGCATGTCCCACTTTCTCTCTGTCCTGCATCTCACTCCTCTCTACTCTTTCTTCCTCCAGAGGGCTGCATGTGAATAATTCAGTCTTGTTACATTACAGGACGGGTCGGCTTTTTCTTGGGAAGGGAGAGTGACTCGCTCCGTCTCTTTTATTACAGCGCAAACAAACAAACGCTGTGCCTCATTCACAGGCGCGCTGCTGGAGCCAGCCGTTTAGGTGTAATCAGATGCTACGGGACGCGTCTCTGCATGCCTCCCTGATGCAGTTAAAATGCAGATGAAATGAGCTGAATTGGATTAAGCGCATTTGAAACATGATACAAGTTATGTTTGGTGATGTGTTCAGCAGCTCAGTGCGCCTTTCAGATTGTTTGAGGAAAGATGATGCACTCTGGTTATAAAAAGGCGATATATCATACGCAGATTTGCATGCGTCTCTGTGAAGACATTACAGTTGTTGGCTCAAGTCATTAGATTGCTTGCAAGGCAGTTTTGTACTCTTATTTCTCACACATTCTGAATTACCCACAGTATTAAACTTCTGCAGTTCATATTTATCTCCTTCAGACTTTGTTTTTTAAATATTTAAAAAATTCAAATTTAAAATGTATGTAATATTTGCCTATCGAATTGTCATTGTTATTCTTTCTCTGTATCTATTTGCATACTGACTTGTGATTGGTCTTTTTTTTTTGTTTTGTTTTTGTTTTTGTTTTTTTGCTACATTTAACCCCTTTAGCTATTTATAATCAGCTTTACCTCACATCGACTATGCCATGCTTCAGAAAATGTACATTTTCCTACTATACAGCAAGTGAGTAGGATGTCCAAATATTCAATATTCATGATAAAATTAGGCAAGCACCCAGATAAAGTATACTGAAATTCTGAAGTGGACACTTTACCATCCCATGAAGCTAAAGGAGTTAAGAAACTGTCATTGTTGAGCCAGCAGATCTGTATGTACCAAGAAATTGTTTCCTTGTGGTTGAATTATACATTTGGCTGTGCTTATGTTTTTGCAGTTGCTTGAACTTATGGATTAAGCAATGCAACAATGGCTGATGTAGTATGTACAGTTGAAGTCAAAAGTTTACATACACCTTGCAGAATCTGCTAAATGTTAATTATTTTACAAAAAGAAGAAGAAAGGAAACACAAAGCATTAAGAGCAAGGGGGTGAAAACTTTTGGAATTTGAAGATTAGGGTAAATTTAACTTATTTTGTCTTCTGGGGAACATGTAAGTATCTTCTGTAGCCTCTGAAAGGCAGCGCTAAATAAAAAAAAAAAGCTAAATTTAGGCAAAATAAGAAAAAAAATTGCACATCTTTATTCTGTTCAAAAGTTTTCACCCCCTGGCTCTTAATGCATTATTTTTTTTCTCTCTCTGGAGCATCAGTGAAAACTTTTGAACAGAATGGAGATTCTTTTTTTTTCTCATTTTGCTTAAATATCATATTTTTTTCATTTAGTACTGCCCTTCAGAGGCTACAGAATACACTTGCATGTTTCCCAGAAGACAAAATAAGTTACATTTACTCTGATCTTCAAATTCCAAAAGTTTTCACCCCTGACTCTTAATGCATTGTTCTTCCTTGTGGAGCATCAATGAGCGTTTGAACCTTTTATAATAGTTGTGTCTGAGTCCCTCAGTTGTCCTCAGTGTGACAAAATAGAAAAAAATCTCAGATTCATACAGTCATTGTTGGAAAGGGTTCAAATACACAACAATTTGTGAGACCTGAAGGATTTTTTTTAGGTCAGTACTAAATTAAAAATAGCATGATTTACTCAACCTCAAAGCCATTCTAGGTATATATGACTTTCTTCTTTCAGACAAATGTAATCTGAGTTATGTAAAAAAAAAAAGTCCTGGCTCTTTCAAGCTTTATAATGGCAGTGAATGGGTGTTGAGATTTTGAAGTCCAATAAAGTGCATCTATCCATCACCCATTCACTGCTATTTCAAAGCTTGAAAGAGCCAGAATATTTTTTTTTTATATATAACTCTGATTGTATTCGTCTGAAATAATAGTGTCATATACACCTAGGATGGCTTGAGGGTGAACAAATCATGAGGTAATTTTAATTTTTGGGTGAACTTTCCCTTTAAGACTGTTCTTCTGCTGCCATACTGGTATTTCCTTTAGGAACTGCTAATCTAGTTATCAGTGTGTTTCGTTCTTTATGACTACTGGGTGTTCCTGAGGACAAATGAGTTTTCAGTAATCTAATTGGCATGCATATTGTAATGAAATGTTAAAATTAATTTCATAATAGGTCAGGAGCTTGGCTGACTCCATTAGCTGTAGCTTCGCCAAGTTTGTTGTCGAAGCTTGGATTTTATCTTTCTCTCTCTGTGTTCTTTTCAGATCTTGTGTCGTTGTGTGTTAGTATGATGTTCTTTGGATCCCTTTCTCCTTGACCCATTTAACGCCCGTGGTCTGTCTGCCTCTGGGCTCTACTCTTTCCTATGGTTCCCTCTTTCTATCACTCACTCCTGCGTGTGGACATGAGTGGGGTTTTGTCTTTTATCTGACACTGTGTGCATTCATTCGTTGTTATAGTTGGGACGCGTGTGACGTGTGTCCCTCAGCTTCACACCTAAACATTTTTTTCCCCTCTAGAACTTATGTGAACTAAAAAAAAAAATGTATGCTACACTACCAGTCAAGATTTGTATAGTTTTTTCTTTTTATTAAAGAAAGGTGTTTTTCTCTTTGCTCACCAAGCCTGTATTTATTTGATCCAAAGTACAGCAAAACAGTAACATTTTAAAATATCTTTACTATTTAAAATAACTGTTTTCTATTTGAATATATTTTAAAATATTGTATTCTTGTGATTTTGAAGCTAAATTTTTAGCATCATTCCTCCAGTCACATGATCCTTCAGAAATTGTTGTAATATTCTGATTTGCTGTTCCAAAAACATTTATTATTAATGTGTTGAAAACAGCGGAGTAATTTTTTTTTCAGGTTTCTTTGATAAATAGAGAGTTCAGAAAAACAACATTTATCTAAAATGGAAATCTTTTGTAGCATTATAAATTTCTTTATCATCACTTTTGATCATTTTCCAAAAAAAATCCTGACATCAAGCTTATAAATGCTTTCTATTTATCAAAGAATCCTAAAAGAAATAATTAAATTAAATTTACTTATTAAAAAGCATATTAGAATGATTTCTAAGGGATTGTGACACTGGAGTACTGATGCTGAAAATTTAACTTTGATCACAGGAATAAATTAAATTTTAAAATATATTCAAATAGAAAACCGTTATTTTAAATGGTAAAAATATTTTAAAATGTTACTGTTTTTGCTGTACTTTGGATCAAATAAATGCAGGCTTTTGACTAGTAGCGTATTTTGAAAAAAATAAATGCATCTTGCACAATAGTGTATGTATGGTACATTTGATCAACTCCAGCCATTGGCAGCATTGACAAAAAGTAAATTTAGCGATGTTGCATCCACCTCTGTTCCCCAGGTTAAAGTCATCAGTGTGTAATGATATTTATTTGTATAATGCACTACTTGTGCTGTATGCACAATTGAACATTTAGATGCATACAAATATCTGGTTTTCTAATGAAGTGCATGCACATTTACTCATGCAACTCTAAAACATGGAACCACTAAGTGGTTTTGTTGCATCGATGGCCTTTGCTATCACATTAAAAGAGCACGACCAGATACATCTTTTCAGTCAATCACTGGTTTAATTACTGTTGTGGCGAGTGCTTTTTTTAAATTTATTTTATTTTATTTATCCTTTATTTAACCAGGAGAAGCCCAATGAGATTAAAAATCTCTTTTGCAAGGGAGACCTGGCCAAGACAGGCAGCTAAATTACATCACATCATTACATACATACAAAAACACACACAAAAAAGAAACAAATTGAAAGCCAATTTTACACTTTACGTGCTTGGTTTGTGACGTCTTGTGTGGCCCGCCCTGTTTCACTGAGATTCTAATAACAGCAGCATTTGGAAAAGAGAAGATCTGTCATAAACGTCAGAGAGAAAAGCTTAAATGGCCTGTAAGAGATGGCCGGGGTTATAGAACGTCACGCGGAGGGGAGGGCGACGCGCAGCTAAAAGCTATTACATGACGCACACCACCTTTGCCCGCTGCTCTGAAACATTCGTTGAGAGGCTCTTTCTGATGAGCCATAGCTTTTGGTTTCTATCTGAAGGGAATAATCTGCTCTAATTTGCCCCCTCAGGCAACGGCAGGGGCCGAGGTGTATGTTGGGAATGCATTGTTTACGTCCGTACCTCCTGTGGCTTGGTTACCGTTGTTTTGCACCACAGGTGCAGTGAGCATTGGGCTCAGTTCCGCATTACCCAGAATCCCCTTCTCTGATGATTTCGCTAGCCCTTGTGGAAAGTATGAATGCAGCGCTGCTGTCTGGAGATTCAGATTCCTGTTGGGTATGGCGTAATTGTCCAAATGCTGTTTCTAGGGAAACACTTCCGAACCATTTCCACTAACTGCTGAATCACTTAGACTGGTGATGTAATGTTTTTGATGTTAAAATACTTTTTCTTATTCAGCTTAATGTGCAAAAACAACAATATTGGGGCTGACATATTAAAAATAGCTTTCATTTGGTGGCATTACTGACAAGAAGTAGATCTGTAAACACCTCATGTGAAAGAATTCTTCCAGTTGAGGTCAAAAGTTTACATCCCCCTTTCAGAATCTGCAAAATGTTAATTATTTGACCATTGAAATTAAGAGGAGCATACAAAATGCATGTTCTTGTTTATTTAGTACTGACTTGAATAAGATATTTCACATAAAAGATGTTTACATATAGTCCACAAGAGAAAATTTTAATAGTTTACATTCCTTTGATTCTTAATACTCTGTTACCAGAATGATCCATTTGTTTTGTTTTATTTAGTGATCGTTGTTCATGAGTCCCTTGTTTGTCATGAACAGTTAAAACTAATTCTTTGGTTTTTCAGCATTTTTGTGTATTTGAACCCTTTCCAACAATGCCTGTATTTTTTTGCGATCCATCTTTTTGCACTGAAGACAACTGAGGGACTCATGCAACTATTACAGGAGGTTCAAACGCTCACTGATGCTTCAGAAGGAAAAATCGTCCATTAAGAGCCGGAGGGTGAAAACTTTTGAACAGAATGAAGATATTTTTCTTATTTTGCCTAAATATCATATTTTTTTCATTTATTACTGCCCTTCAGAGGCTACAGAAGATGGTTACGTGTTTCCTAGAAGACAAAATAAGTTTTTATAAATTTTCCCTGATCTTCAAATTCAAAAAGTTTTCACCCCCCGACTCTTAATGCATGGTTTTTCCTTCTGAAGCATCGGTGAGCGTTTGAACCTTCTGTAGTAGTTGCAAATGAGTCCCTCAGTTGTCCTCAGTGTGCAAAGATAGATCTCAAAATCATACAGTCATTGTTGGAAAAAGGTTTAAATACACAAAAATGCTGGAAAACCAAAGAATTTGTTGGACCTGAAGGATTTTTCTGGAGAACAGCAACCAGTTTAACTGTTCAGGACAAACAAGGGACTCATGAACAACTATCACTAAACAAAAAAAAAACACAGCTGTGGATCATTCAGGGAACAACACAGTATTAAGAATCAAGGGGATGTAAACTTTTGAATGGGGTATTTTTATAAATTCAACTTATTTTCTCTTGTGGACTGTATGTAAACATCTTTTATGTGAAGTATCTTATTCAGGTCAGTACTAAATAAACAATATCATGCATTTTGTATGATCCCACTTATTTGGTCCATTCTGAAGGGGGGATGTAAACTTTTGACCTCAACTGTAACACCACTGGGAGTGTTATTTTAGATAGTAGTTATTTTAGACCAAAAAATGAAAATTGTGTCATTAATTACTCACCCTCATGTTGTTCCAACCCCGTAAGACCTTGTTCATCTTCAGAACACAAATTAATATATTTTTGATGAAATCCGAGAGCTTTCTAACCCTGCATAGACAGCAACACATCTTCAAGGCCAGAAAGGTAGTAAGGACATTAAAATAGTCCACGTTCAACCTTAATGTTATGAAGCTACAAGAATAATTTTTGTGTGCAAATAAAACAAAAATAACATCTTTTTCCAACAACTTTATTCACGTTGACGAGAGTACCACGTAGAACGTCTATCTCTCTAAAAACTCTAGTCTATTTCTCACAGCCTTGTTTTCATCTTCATAAAATTTAATACGACATCTGCCCTGAGGTCTATAACAACACTGACCACTAATAAAGGTGGATTCGATGTTCTATCTATTTATACTCATTCAGTGTGTGCATCTTTGTCTATCCCTCGAGGTGGCATCTGTTGCTTCTCATGTAAATTTGGCTGAATCAAGCTTATTTACAAGCTTTGCCGTGACGCCAACTGTAACGTATTTCAGGCCTGCAGACCTGGAGCGGATCAGAACATTGTCAGTTGTCTTGGCCTGGCGTATCAGGGCTAATTCAACAATACCGCAGCGAATCGTATTCCCACAGCAATTACGCCACGAGTCTGATACAGTTAGAGTAATGGGAAGAGATCAGGAAATTCTTTGTAACTAGCCATTTTTGTTATTGTGGTGCCAGCGCTAGACTTCTGGAAAGAAATCACTCTGAACTGCAGCAATCTTGATGTATTTTGTCCTCATATTTTAATTCTCAAGGGTCAGAGAACTAGAAAGAGTTTAATTGCAGATTCACTTTGATTTTAAATAATAAATGTTAATTGAGTAATTTCTTGCTCCTTAGTTTGTCTTTTTACCTCGATATGATTTTCCATGTTTGTCTGTATAATCACAGGTTTGATTTGGTTTTTGATTTGAAGGTTTTCTGTATGTATTCATGCTGAATGTTTGACATTCTGTTGATGTGCACTCCCACTGAAGACTTTTTTTAAATACCATTTTAACTTTATATTTCCCTCAGGATAGCAGTATTGTGGTGGTGTTATCATAGACAGATGAGAAGAACTGCGCTGAGGGGGCATCTGTTGAAAATATCAGTTCAGAATAGTCAAAAAGGGCATTTTGCAGAGAAGCGGAGGGGGACATAGCAATGGAGATTTGAGATGCAGACGCTGTGGCCTTGCCGGCCAGTGCCTAGGGACAGCTCTGTCTGGGTCAGATACATTCTGATAGCCTGCTGCTCATGACGTTTTTCGTGACGTCACGTCGCTAAAAAGATGGCTTTACCTCATGAATGTCAATTAGGGAATACTGATGTTACTAGCTATCATTCAATTTATGGACAAGCTTTTCTTTTAAAGGTGCACCCAACTGAGTCTGAATTTAATCCAATCCATTATATGGATCTACTTTTTGTAGTACCAGATGATGAAGAAGAGCACAGACAAAAAAGAAGAAAAAAAAAAAACAATTAAGTTTCGTAGATAAAGTCCATTGGCAATCTTACTGAGTGCTGCTTCATGTTTCTGTTTGATGCATTGTTAATAAATCTCATCTAGCCATTTTCCATATGCCGTAATTTAGCATTTGACTTCATATGTATTCTTTTTTTACTCAAACTATTTATACATAATAAAATCATCTGATAAACACATACATCATGTCATGTTGTGTGGCACTTACTTACTCACTCACTCAGTCTGGAGACTTGGCGTGAGTCTGTGTGGTTGTGGTTGGTATGGTGAGTGTTGTGAAGACTGGCAGTTTGCCCAGCATGGATTTGGCCTGTATTTTTTTTTTTTTTTTTTTTTTTTTTTAAGTAAACCCATCTGACCTCAGCCTCACCCTCTGCCAGTGAAGAAAGCCTTTCCCAGAGCACAGAGTTGGTTGACACATCCTTCTTTGCTCTAGCATCCAGGTGCAGCTTCATCTCATTGCATTACCTAATTGATAGATAAATCTATCTATCTATCAATCTATTGTTCTGTCATTTTATCATTCTGTTGTTCTGTCGTTCTTTCGTTCAGTCGCTCTATCATTCTTTCATTCTACCTATCGTTCTATCATACTATTTGTCGTTCTGTCTATTGTTCTGTTTGTCTATCAATCTATCTATCTATCTATCCATCTGTCGCTCTGTCGTTCTATCTATCGATCTATTGTTCTATCTTTCATTCTATCTTTTGTTCTGTCGCTCTATCGTACAATTTGTCTATCTATCTATCCATCTATCTATCTTTCTGTTCTATCATTCTGTCTATCGTTCTATCATACTATTTGTCATTCTGTCATCTATCTATCTATCTATCTATCTATCTGTCGTTCTATCTATCGTTCTATGTATCATTCTCTTTCGTTCTGTCGTACAATTTGTCTGTCTATCTATCTATCGTTCTATCATTCTATTTATCTGTCATCTATCTATGTCATTTTATCTATCTCTCTATTGTTTTATCATTCTATCTGTCAATCTGTCTCAGTGGTTTGAAATGAGGAGACGAAGTCCTCAAGTTTTTTTCACATCAATGTAAATTCATGTCCCAGTCAGATTTTCTTGGTTAAATAAACATTACTTCCATTTTATATTGTTCATTCAGACTGATTCACGAATGTGGAACGCACACAAAAATACAAGAGGCGGGATTCATCGCATGAACCAATCACAGCCAATGATAACCAGTCATATCCAATCATATCGCAATGGAGGCATTGCCTCCTCTCATGTGACTTTCCCCTGTTCATTCTCATTTACCCCACACCAAATTCACTGCAAGCTTTAGGGAGTCTATTGAAACTCAATGGGCTCAGGGGAGGTGAGAGAGACGCGGACTCCTGCTGGTGTCGCTGTTGGACAATATTTCTTTAGAAAATGAGTGATTTATACACTTTTTAATGTTATGTTTTGTAATATTTGCATTGTTTTATTTTTGTATCAAATATTTTGAAGAGGCATTGCCTTCCTTGCCTCCTTGGAGGAAACGCCCCTGAGATATATATATATATATATATATATATATATATATATATATATATATATATATATATATATATATATATATATATATATATATATATATTTGTGAGATACAGTTCTTTGTAAGCTCAAATGTTACAGTAAATACCCCCGAATTTAATATTCTAATGCAGTGTTTCCTGGAGCTCTAAACTCTAAACCTGCATGATGTTATTTGCTTGGAGCTGCTCCTTCAACATAATAGCCTCTTGTCATATTTAACGTTAGCCATTGGAAATATTTGGTCATTTCATCATTTGGAAAATGGAAGAGCCTCGGTGACCAGCTGCTTCTAGCAGATATTGACAGGCTATTAATTGTCCAGGCTCATACTGATTTGCGCTCTGGGTCCAGACCCGTGTCCCTGCGGGTCTGCGCGCCTCTGCGCCTGCTCTTTTCTGTCGGCCACTGCAGTTTTGTTGATTGCGACAAACACAGGAGTGCCTGTGGGCCGGTAATTGAGCCCACGGATCTCTGAGCTTCAGCACAATAAAGCAAAACACTGACACCGACACTAAAACACACACACACACACACACACTCTGTCTCTAAATGGCACGGGTGATGAAGCAATTAAACACTGCACCATCCGTATCCATATTAGGACTGAGCATTTTCTTTTGGGGATGGGTTACCTGTGTGTGTGTGTGTGTGTGTGTTGCAGTCACTTCAGTCTACTGCCTCTCAGCTCCTCCTCCTTCCCTCTGGCATCCTAATGAAGGCATTATCTCGACAAGTCATGGAACATGAAACTGCTGTAATTTAGCTTTTATCAATGTGTTTGCTGGTTGGGAAACGTCCTTGCCAGCTTAAATCAAAGCAGAACGCTTTTTGATGCTTTTTTTTAGATTATTCTTTTTCTGAGATTGATTGGAAAGGGCATTATGACATTAGGGCCTGATTTGTCTCACGTAATCAGATCTTTGACTAGACTGCATGAGATCAAGTCCACATTGCATTTAACGGGATAGTTCACCCAAAAATGAAAAACTATCTTTTGCTCACCCTCATGTCGTTCCTAACCTGTATGAGTTTCTTTCTTCTGCTGAAAACAATATTTATTTATTTATATAGTTCGAAACCTAAGAGTTTGGTGTATGTTATACATAAGGGCAGTTAGGGAACGGTTATGTTGTCTAAAGTTGTGACTAGGGATTTTTGGATAAGAGTGTGTGTGTGTGTGTGTGTGTGTGTGTGTGTGTGTGTGTGCACCTGGTATTCATCACGTTATGGGGACCAAATGTCCCCACAAGGATAGTAATACCAGTAAATTTTGACCTTGTGGGGACATTTGTGAGGTCCCCATGAGGAAACAGGCTTATAAATCATGCACAATGAGTTTTTTTGAGAAAGTAAAAGTGTGCACAGTCTCCTGTGAGGGCTAGGTTTAGGTGTAGGGTAGGTGTAGGGTGATAGAAAATACGGTTTGTACAGTATAAAAACCATTACGCCTATGGAATGTCCCCATAAAACATGTAAACCCAACATGTGTGTGTGTGTGTGTGTGTGTAAGATCCAAAGTCACGACAGCAACTCATTTATTTCTCAGAGGATGAGAGGACCCGGAGATTGTTGCTATCCACACTGAGTCCTCAGCACAGAATGTACAAATCAATGTATTTCACAGGAAAACACTCGATTGTAATGGAGCAGGTGTGCACGCCTGTGCTTGGACACTGAACGTGCGTGTGCATAAGTGATTCTCTGATGAACTGGTGGCTCAGTTGGGCCGTGAGGATTTCAGCAATTATTCAGCAAGTTTTACTTTTTGAATTTCCTGTTTATTTAAATACATTGCATTGTGGAAGTCGTGGGTTTTTATGTTGACTAAGTCTGTGGATGACATCAACAGGAAATGTTGTTGGTTAGAGGAGATTTCTCTGCTGCCCAGGAATATTTATATTCATAGAGTAAATGAATGAGTGAAGAAAGAAAGGAAGAAAGAAAGACATCCTGCTATCTGAGCTGATGAGGTGATGCACATGCAGAGGCTTATAGTGCAGATGCTCATGCAAGGGAGCGCTTGCTTCATCAAGTACATGTCTCATGTAATCCTTTCTCATACACACACACACACACTGCCTCTGCTGATTAGTGGCGCTTTTGCGTCACTGTTCTAATTCACAGTCTTTATATCCCATTCCATCCAATTCATTTCCAATTCCAGTTCCAGTTAATTCACTTCCAATCCAGTTTTTGTACTAACTTGAATTTTAATTCCAATTTAAATTTTCAGAGGAATACTGTCAGACAATATTAAAAAATGTCCTGGTTCTTCCAAGCTTTATAATGGCAGTGAATGGGTGGTAAAATTTTGAAGTCCTATGAAGTGCATCCAGTTGGGAGTTTAAATCATGGAACTCTGAGAAAAAAAAAGTTTGAATTGTGAGGTTATAGGATGGAATTCTGAGAAAAAAATTAGAATTGCAAGTTCATATCATGGAATTCTGATTTTAAAAAAAGTCAGAATTGTGAGTTTATATCACAGAATTCTGAGAAAAAAGTCGGAATTGCGAGTTTATACCACAGAATTTTGAGAAAAAAAGTTAGAATTTCAAGTTTATATCACAGAATTCTGAGAAAAAAGTATGAATTGCAAGTTTATATCTTGGAATTCTGAGAAAGAAGTCAGAACTGAGTTCATATCACAGAATTCTTAGAAAAGTCAGAACTGCGAGTTTATATCATGGAATCTTGATTTTAAAAAAAGTCTGAATTGCGAGTTTATGTCACAGATTTTTGATTTTTAAAAAAAAGTCAGAATTGTGAGTTTATATAATGGAATTCAGAGAATATAAGTCTGAATTGTGACTATATCACAGAATTTTTAAAAGTCAGAATTTTGAGTTCATATCACGGAATTCTGAGAACAGTCTGAATTGTGAGTTTATATCCTGGAATTATAATTTTTTTTTTAAAAAAGTCAGAAATGTGAGTTTCTATCACAGAATTTTGAGAACAGTCCAAATTGCGAGTTTATATCATGGAATTCTGATCAAAAACAAAAAGTCTGAATTGCGAGTTTATGTCACGAAATTCTGAAAAAAGTCAGAATTGTGAGTTTATATCACGGAATTCTGAGAAAAAAAAAGTCAGAATTGCAAGTTTATATCTTAGAATTCTGAGAAATAAAGTCTGAATTGCGAGTTTATGTCACGGAATTCTGATTTTAAAAAAAAAGTCTGTGGGTGTTAAGATTCTGAAGTCCAATAAAGTACATCCATTCATGTCAATATAGAGCCAGGACATTTTTTAATGGAACTCCGACTGTATTCATCTGAAAGAAGAGAGTCATATACACCCTGGGATGGCTTGAAGGTGAGTAAATCATGGGGTCATTTTCATTTTTGAGTGAACTATTCCGTTAAAGCTGATTTGAATGTATCTATCTATGAACATCATAATAAAAGATCTGTTTCTCATTCAGCGCAGGTTCTGTGTTTTTGTTCCAGTGTTTGCTCTCCTCTCTGTAACCTTTCTGTGGCTCCCTTTTCCCCTATTGTCTTCCTGTCTGTCCTGCTCTTATTCACCCTTTACACAGAATGTCGGACAGAGGGCCCTACCTATCTCTAGCCTGCGTTTAATTATGCATCAGATTAGAGGGCTGTGTGTGTCTGTAATACAATTACTGCAGCATGAGAGTGTGTTATCTTCCATAGTGAAACTGAAGTAGTTTTGATAGCAGCACGCAGATGTGTCTCTCTGTAATATAGAAGGGACTTTCCTCTCCAGTTACTTTTGGGACCGTGGAACTTATGAGATACAGTCAAATACCTTAAAATGTATTTGTCTTTAATGTATTCAGCTTTTGCCTTAGTGGACCTTAATCAGTCGCCATGTAAATGAGGCTGTGATGAATAGAGTATCAGTCCATTTAGCGGATTGCACTTTCAGCCATTTTGAAACTTTTAACAGTTTTTACATTTACACATCACTTCTATTTAAAGGCATATAGATTATCAGTTCATACATTCCCTGGGATTCCGATGAGTTTTGTCTTACTAGTATAGAAATTCACACCTCATTTTACTTTATAGGATATTTAGCAAGAGAATGTAGAGCAAAATTTGAATTTATCCATCTGGAATTGATTGGATTGTGAAAAATGGGAATAGAGCCAGATGGTTGAAGGAGACGGGTTGAAAAGTAAGGGCTTTTCTTGTACGCTGATAATGAAAAGATTGCAAATGGAATTGATGCTGTATTAGCACTTTAAAGTTTCATCTTGATACACATTTTTTGCTACTACTTGAAGTAGTATTTTCAATACAGTGTATCATCTTGTATCATTTTATGTATGGAGCATAAATGTAGGCTGTGAACGTAAACATATATAAAAATAACATGAGGAAAGATCTAGCGTTTAAAGCATCCATTTTAATGCTAAACCAGCTCATTCTGACAGACAGAATAATACATTTTGCTAGTGTGAGTGTGATGATATAGTTATTCTGAAATATCCTCACTTTATGGCTGTCTTTTGAGATAAGCAGAAATGAAGAACTGAAATGAGGAACATCAACGTGTTTGTTTTATATATATATATATATATATATATATATATATATACACACACACTTATATTTTATACTTGTATTACACTTTTATTTTACATTGATATTGTATTTATTTATTATTATTATTATTATTATTTTTAATCAAATAGATATTCATGCCCCAGGTTAAGTAATATTACTTAACACTATCAGAAAATAATAATAAAAACAAATCTACTTTATATTTTTACATTAACAATGTAGTCAATATTCTATTTATTATAGCTAATTTATAGCTCAAGGCAGTAACAATATAAAAAATATTTTATATATATCATTTTAACATATAATTTTTTTTTATGGACTTATGTTCAACTGTTCTTTTTAATAGTTAACTTTTAACTATTTTTGATCATCAGTCATCAAAACTATTGTATAAATATTATATAAATATTGGTTACAGTAATACTGGTTACTTTCAATTTCGCCAAGTTGATTACTCACTAAAAATTCCAACAGATCATGTTTTTAGGCCATTTTAAGTCTTATTATGATGTGGTGATATCTAGGTATGTGAGTTGTTTACTTACTTTTTAGAATTAGTGTTCCCATTAATGCCATTAACGCACACAAAACATATCAGTTCCAGGCTTTCAGCACTGCTAACCTCACAGCGCAGTTGGTATTTTATCAAAATAAAATACAATGAACCGAAGGCGCCCGCCTCATTGTTTCAACGTTGGAACACGACTTAAGTACAAAGCCTATAATTTACATACTAAATTATAGTTTAGCATTTGGATACATCGCAAATATGGAAATATTATGGAATATTTGGATTTGTGCCGAACGAGATAGGTAGGATACAAGCCTTTAAAGTAAGGTTAGGGGCCGTTCACGTCGCGCCTAAAAACGCGTGGAAAACGCTAGGCGCGCTGCTTTCTCCTTTCCAAAGCGCTCCCGTGGCGTCTGCCGTTGCTAAGCAGCCATGAACTGCGCTCTCAATGAAGACGCAGAAGTTTCAGCAAACGGATTTCCAGCACTAAAAATCGCTTGCTGTAGCTCTGCTACTAAATTTATTTAAAAATTGCTATCCCTGTACAGCTATGATCAGCTGTTTCTCCATCTTGGCTGAGCTTTCAATGTTGTTACGGAAAGGAAGAAGCTAATTGGTTGGTTCTTGTCACATGACCCGCGGTTTGTTTGCGGCATTCTGAAAAGTTGAGATTTTTATCTCGATGCGGCGTGGACACGCTTGGTAAAACTGAACGCGTCGCGACTGCGTCGTTTCCATTATGAGTCTACATTTGAAATAACGAACTTGAGCGCGCAAAAGACGCGATACGTTCCTTATACTCCTTTGTCAGTGAGAGACGCGTTCAGAATCAGCACATGATCACTGTCTAGTGGGCTTTTTCAAAGGCGCAACTCACGGCATTCGCTGTTCCTCTGCTGGCGGTTATCAAACAGCGTTGCATTACTGCGGGCGCCCCCTTCTGGATTGAGGGTGAATTGCCTGTGTTCGTTGCCTCATGCACCGAACCGGTCGGTACGAACACGTGTATCGTTACACCCCTAGTTTCTCTTTGCTGAAGCTGCTAATTCATAGGATGACACAGGTTCATTGTGTCTCTGTGCTGATCCAGTAACAGGGATTTGTTGACATCTTGGCACTGTTCTGTTTCTGCGGTTGGAGTGTGTGTGGTCAGTGTTGGCCAGCAGTGAAAGGGCTGGGAAGGAAAACAGTATTTGTGCCAGCAGCATGCTAAGGGTTAATCTTCCACTGGGTCACAGGGCAAGATGGGAGAGGATGTAATCCTGTTAGCTTGGAGCATGTCTGCTGTGTGTGTGTGTGTGTGTCTTTACAAAAGCACAACATTTGTGTGTGTATGTGTGTTTTTACAAAAGCACGACATTTACATAAAAAAACCTTTCTATACTTTTGTTTCCATAACTTTACCTAGTGCCTACCTAGACAGCCTTCTTGACTGAATCTTGTCTGAAATGGAAACTGTGTGTGTGTGTGTGTGTGTTTGTGTGTGTGTGGTTGCATGTGTGAAAGGCTAACACCTAATCTAGCTCAGAGAGAAAGAAAGTCAAGAAGACAGAACGGGGTAGTGATAAAAATGAAAAAAAAGCAGGACTTCTGTACCACAGACAGCACAATATGTGGAAAATTATAATGGATGCATGCGTGCACAATCAATAACACATTCAATCAAACCGACGACCAAATCAAAAAGGGCATTTAGATTCCAGTTGATATGCTTGTTAAGTTGATTAGATTGGGTGTTTCGTATTACATGTTCTTTCAAAAGTGCCATTTTATAAAATACAATAATTGGACAGAATCATGGTTTCATTGTGTTTTTACAAAAGCAAAACATATACATAAAAACCTTTCTATACTTCTGTTCCCATAACTTTACCTTGTGCCTACCTAGACAGCCTTCTTGACTGAAATGGAACCTCATAAGTGAAATGTATTATTATTAACTGAGCTTGTTGTTTTTAACTAAGCACTGTGTGCTGGTATTGACCTTTGTGTGAATGATACATGCAACGCACCCTTTGAGAGTTTAACAGAAAGAAGGCGTCTTTTATGCTGCCTACATTTTGGAACGGTCTTCATGTCAAGAGCACACCTTAAAATGCTGCCTACGTAGGCAACCCACTAGGTTTTGGCCCAGAGCCAGTTAGGAGGTCAGCTAGACTCCATCTCCCAAAACTCCCATCTTGCTTAAGCATGTCAGATTAGGCAGCATTAATATTTGCAGACTGACTCAAGCTGATGTGTTCATTGCGGAGGACGGATGAACGCTAACACTATTTTGACGCTCCATTGACACTCCATGCTGTTGCACAACATACATGTAGTGATGTTGCAATGTTCGTTTTACTCTTCACCTTATATTGGCTGTGTACATAGTACAGTTGTCACTCCACTTTTGATTGCTTAAGTAATGACACATTCTAGGGACAAAGTTCAGAATTTGGATGCAATGATGTTTCATGTGTATGATTTCTGCAAAGCAGGATGACACAATCGTTTCAGCTGATGCAAGTTAAATTAAGGACATGACTGGTCTGAGACCTCTGAGATGGCCTTGATATTTACTTGATATTTAACCGATTACGTTTGCCAACTTAGCAAAGGTATTTTTTATCTTGTTGGCAAGATCAGTTTAAAGCAGATTAGTGTACACTTATAGATAATTCACATTTTTTACAATGCATAGTTTCAAAGCAGCTTTACTGGATGCATGTTTCTACATTACAATTAATAGAAAATGTCTTAAATTAACTGCATTTTTTAACGTTATTTATTAAAAGTGTTACATTTATCACAAAGCTGTTTGCCAATGAGGAAATTTTTAATTTTAAAAGAATTAAATTTTAAGGATGGTTTAGCGCTGGAAACCCAGATAAGATTACCGATTAGAAATAAGTATTATTTCAAGCAGTTAATTTTAAAGCAGGTTTACTATTTGATCAGGAAGGTCTTGTAAGCCTTGCATAGCCTGTCTGAATATAATCTATCAAAACATTGTTCATTTGACATTAAAGCCTATTATTTTCTTCTAAAATATGAATCACGTCCAGTTTCACTGGCCTCCAGCAATGCATGGTGGGTTATTTTTACATTGAGGAGATGAATAAACCCCAGTCAAGACATTGAGCTGCTATTTAGACTCTTGTGTTTGTGTTGAAAGTGTAAGGAAATGAGCCCTCGGGCTTGCTTGTTTAATTTTACACAACATTCATCCTTCGAGCTCACACAACCGTATTACATGTTCAGTAATAAGCCCTAGATTAGCTTGAACCTCACCCTGACTCTTGCAAATGTGTGTGCGCACACACACACACACACACACACACACACACACAGTTTACAGTATCTTATCATAACAGGACGAAAGTCACATACCTTAGTTAACTTGGGTTATATTTCTGCAGTTTTTTAGGCCTTTGCCAATATGAGCATATGTGACCCTGGACCACAAAACCAGTCTTAAAGGAGAACTCCACTTGTCATCCAAGATGTTCATGTCTTTCTGTCCATATTTCTCCATATAATGGACTTCAATGGTGCCCAATTTTCGAACTTGCAAAATGCAAATCCCATCCGGGTCTTATCTAGCGAAAAGATCCGTCATTTTTGTCTAAAAATAAAAATTTGTAAACTTTTTAAGCACAAAAGCTTGTGTAGCATTACCTCTGGGTTGCGCGTCCATGACACTACAAAGCGAATGTGCAAAGACAAAGTAAGTGAAAGTAAAAAGTCAAACGCTGTTTACAAACAAAAAAGTACAACATCAGACAATTCTGAAGTTGTAGGAGAAAATGAGATGGATTTTTTTGCCATATCGTACCTTTTTGAGCCAGAGTACACAGAGGATGAACTTAGACGTGATTCCATAGTACGTAACGTTAGCGTCGTGGACACGCATCCCAGAGCTAGTGCTACACAAGCTTTTGTGCTTAAAGTATACCCATTTTTATTTTTCGAAAGAAAAGGACAGATTGTTTCGCTAGATAAGACCCTTCTTCTGCGGATGGGATCGTTTAGAGCCCTTTGAAGCCGCATTTAAAATGCATTTTGCAAGTTCATAATCGGGGCACCATTGAAGTCCATTATATGGAAAAAAAAATCCTGAAATGCTTTCTTCAAAAACCATTTCTTATGACAGAAGACAGAAAGACATGAACATCTTGGATGACAAGGGGGTGAGTAAATTATTTGTAAATTGTTGTTTTGGAAGTGAACTTCTCCTTTAAGTAGCACAAGTATGTTTTTAGCAATAGCCAAAAATACATTGTATGGGTCAAAATTATCAATGTTTCTTTTATGCCAAAATAATGTTCCATGAAGACATTTTGTAAATTTCCTAAAGTAAAAAACATAATTTTTGATTAGTAATATGCATTGCTAAGAACTTCATTTCAACAACTTTAAAGGTGATTTTCTCAGTATTTTGAATTATTATTTTTTTTTCAAATAGTTGTATCTCGGTCAAATATTGTCCTATCCTAACAAACCATAAGTCAATGAAAGCCTATTTATTCAGCTTTCAGATGATGTATAAATCTTAGGATTATTTTTTTCTGTATGTAGATTTATATTTTACTGCATTCGTATTTTATTGTTAATTCATATTATGTTAGTCGCTCTCTGAATTGTTTATTCCCACGTACCTCTCCAGCACTGTAGTTCACATGTATGACACCTGTGGAAAAATGTTCTCTCTTCTCGGAGGAGAGGACAGAGCTGCTCGCACCTCAACTGAGGTGTCCTTTTTATTTTATAGCTGTGAGAACAAGCCATCAGCCACCTCAAATATCTAACCTGCTTTTCTCCCTCTCTCTCTCCTTCGCAGATCATCAGAAACTGGAACGTGAGGCCCGAATCTGTCGTCTACTCAAACACCCCAATATTGGTGAGTTTAATCTTCATTATGTTCTCTTTTTTTGTTTTAGAGTAACAGTAAAGCAGTCAAAACTATTAAACGAGAATATTTGAAGTATGGGATTTATGAGTTCTAAAAATATTTAACAATTTTATCTTAAATCTTCAAGATCATGACTGTTTGTCTAGATTGTAGCTCTGCTTATTCTAGGGCTGGATGATTAATCATAATCGAAAAGTAGTTGAAACCAAAATTCAGAAGCTCTAACCAACATAATTTATTTAGTTTTTTAAATCTTGTTAATACTTTCTGGCTAAAAACATACTACCACATGTGTGGTCTGTGCTATATGGACATGTATGACTGTTGCGCTTGCATCTTTAGCAAAAACTTCTTTGTGAAGTTCACGGTTTTGACCAGTAAAAACCTAGAGTAAATACTTGCGCATATGCAGTAACATGACAAGATCACTGGGAGGATGATCACATGCAACAGCGAACTTGAATCAGATTTACATCTATGAGAGCAAAAAAAAAAAAAAAGTTCATTGTAATGGAGGTAGAACATTCAATTAATCAATTTTAGGTCATATCATCAATCCCTAGCTGGTAATTCTTTCATTAACTTAACAATTTCATCAGCAAACTTCATGAGGTGCTTCAATAGATGTTTTTCTAGTCCATCTCGGCCTTTAAAAAATTGAATTTTTTAAAGATAAATTTATGCACAATGTATGTACAGTTGACTCAAAAGTTTACATACATCTTGCAGAATCTGCAAAATGTTATTTTACCAAATTAAGAGGGATCATACAAAATGCATGTTATTTTTTTTATCTAGTACTGACCTGAATAAGATATTTCACATAAAAGATGTTTATATATAGTCCAAAAATAATAGTTGAATAGTTAACTCATATGCAACAATTTCTGAAGGTTCAAATGCTCACTGATGCTTCAGAAGGAAAAATAATGAATTAAGAGTCAGGGGGTGAACAACAACTCAAGGGACTCATGAACAACTATCACTAAACAAAAAAACACAGCTGTGGATCATTCAGGTAACAACATAGTATTAAAAATCAAGTGTATGGAAACTTTTGAACGGGATCATTTTTATAAATTCAACTATTATTTATTCTTGTGGACTATATGTAAACGTCTTTTATGTGAAATATCTTATTCAGGTCAGTACTAAATAAAAAATAACCTAACATGCATTTTGTAAGATCCCTCTTATTTTAGTAAATCGACATTTTGCAGATTCTGCAAGGTGTTTGTAAACTTTTGACTTCGACTGTATATCTACAAACTTAATTTAAAATCTATTCATAAGTTACAAAACATACAGTATCGTTCAAAAGTTTGATGTCAGTAAGTTTTTGGAAAAAATTAAATCTTTTATTTGGCAAGGATGCATTAAATTAATCAAAAGTGACAGTAAACACTCTTGCAACTTATGTTGTTACAAAAAAAAAAAAACTGTTTTAAAAAATAAATGCTGTTCTTTTGACCCTTCTATTCATAAAAGAATCCTGAAAAAAGGTATCACGGTTTCAACAAAAATATTAAGCAGCACAGCTGTTTTCAACATTAATAATACAAAATGTTGGTTTCTGAAGGATCATGTGACACTGAAGACTGGAGTAATTCAGCTTTGCATCACAGGATCAAATTACATTTTGAAATGTATTAAAATATAAAATAGCTATTTTAAATAGTAGTCATATTTCACAATAATACTGTTTTTTACTGCATTTTTGATTCAATTAATGCAGCCTTGGAGTTCATAAGACACATATTTAAAATACATTAAAAAAAATCTTACCGAACCTAAACTTTTAAATGAGATTTTAAAGTCCAAACTTTCACATGGTGGTGTACATGTGAGTTTGTCGCAGCGAGCATCTGCAGCTTTGTGAGTGTTTATAAATGTGTGTGTGTGTGTGTGTGTGTGAGCTGGTGCCAGTGATGACTAGGACTGAATTAGGTTGAAGTATTTTTGCAGCAAAACATACCGTGTCCTGCGGAACAGCCTCTCCCAAAAGCCATTGTCTCAAAGAACGTATGAACAATAGAACAAAATAAGGATTATGAGGGGGAAAAAGAGCTAATAAAGAGCAGAATTTAGTAGGCAGCAGTAGGAGAATGAATAAGACAGCAAAGAGGGAATTAGAAGGAGGAGTGGAGACAGAAAGTGGGAGAGACTGATCGATAGAATGAGGAGAAGACCTGAGAGGGCAGAACAACTGAAAAAAACCGAGCAGAGCCATCGAGATGGGGGCGATGGCGACAAAGAAAGAGGTGAAGGTAGAGGGATGGAGAGAGCGGCAGAGAGGGATAGAAGAGGAGTGGAGCTCTATAAATAACTGTGCTGAGGTGGGAGATGCTGGTGGGCAGCAGTTCAGCCCAAATACCGTCATTATCACCAATGAGCTCAGGAGCACGGCAATAGAAGAGGCGAGAGAGAGAAAGAAAACCACGAAGATGAAGAAAGACATAACTGCTTGAGAATAGGGCGTATTAGGTGTTTGTTAATTATCAAGTAATCTTATCCTTTTGTGTTCATCAAGTATCAAATAATAAGAGGGAATAATTAAATGGAAGGATCTCAGTGGAATATTTACTTATTAAAATACAAGGCTTTTTTCTTTATTACAGTTTTAATGAAAATAACTATATTGTGATATATTCTGTTTTGTTACAGTGATAAATACTCATGCCGTCTTATACATTTACACCCCTGGGGCCGTATTAAAGAAACATCCAACGCTAGAATCCTGTCTTATCTGTTTGGTAACCATGGTGATTTCAGTGAGGATCTCATTTAGGAAAGAAGACTTGAGACCGGAAGTTTCTGTAACACAATCCCTGATATGTATTTTGAGATTATTGTTTATATTCATCAAGGCTGCATTCATTTGATCAGAAATACAGTAATATTGTGAGAAATTAGATTGTTTTTGTTGTTGTTGTTATTATTATATAAATTAAAAAATTAAATAAAACTACAGGTTTAATGTGTAATTTCTGCACAAACAAAATTGCAAAAATAATGACTGGTTAATATAATGCTAATAATAATAATAATAATAATAATAATAACAATGATTAATAAATAATAACAGGTTTCCTAAACACTTTTCCTGTCTTCCATTGGTTGAAAAAATAATGTAATATTATTAGTAGTAATAGTAGTAGTAGTAGTAGTAGTAGTAGTGGTAGTAGTATTAAATAGTAATATTTTTCATTGGATGAAAAAAATAGACTTCAAATAATAATAATAATAATAATTATAATAATAATAATTATTATTATTGCTGTTGTTGTTGTATTAATTATTGGTTATGTTCACCAAGGCTGCATTTATTTGATCAGAAATACAGTAATATTGTGAGAAATTAGATTGTTGTTGTTGTTGTTGTTGTTATTATTATACAAATTAAAAAATGAAATAAAACTACAGGTGTAATGTGTAATTTCTGCAGAAACAAAATTGCAAAAATAATGACTGGTTAATATAATAATAATAATAATAATAATAATAACAATAATAATAATGCTTAAGAAATAATAACCTGTTTCCTGAACACTTTTCCTGTCTTGCATTGGTTGAAAAAATAATGTAATATTATTAGTA
Source organism: Labeo catla (assembly GCA_012976165.1). Taxonomy (NCBI): domain Eukaryota; kingdom Metazoa; phylum Chordata; class Actinopteri; order Cypriniformes; family Cyprinidae; genus Labeo; species Labeo catla. Next base: position 256,460 of record VONZ01000244.1, read on the forward strand.
GTATTATTAAATAGTAATATGTTTTTCTTTTGATTTAAAAAAAATTTGACTTCAAATAATAATAATAATAATAATGATAATAATAATAATAATAATAATAATTATTATTATTATTATTATTATTTCTGTTGTTGTTGTATTAATTATAGCTTATGTTCACCAAGGCTGTATTTATTTAATCGGAAATACAGTAAAACCGCATTATTGTGAGAAGTTATATTGTAAAATAACATAATAATAATAATAATAATAATAATAATAATAATAATAATGTTTTGTATTTTAATATATGAGAAACCGTTGCTCCAGTTTCTTTTTCTTTGTATTATAATTTTATTATAATTTATTATTATTATAAGTTTTATTATTATTAATATGATTATTATACAAATAAAAAAATAAAATAAAACTTCAGGTGAAATGTGCAATGTCAGAAACAAAATTGCAAAAATAACTATTTCCTAATTAACAGGTAAACACTTTTCTTTAGAATCTTCATGAAATGTCTGCAACATATTTTGGTTAAAATATCTCAAAATCATTTATTATTATTATTGTTATTATTATTATTATTAATCTGTCCAGTGTCTTTCTCCTCCATTCTCTGTCTCACTCCTTCCTCTTTTTTTCCGGCTATCGCACTGTCTTTCCATCCAACGTGTTTTCTTATTCTCATCTCTGTTCCCCCTCAGGCAATGCCGTCCCCTTTCTCCTGCTCCATCACCTGTATCAGTCTCTCTCTCCTTCACTTTCCCTTCTGTCGTCTCTCCTCAAGTGGACAGCTTGTCATGTTTTCTGCTTGGGCTGCACATAAGTGCTGAACAATAGAGCCAATGAAGGAAGAGGGATGGAGAGAGAGAGAGACAGTCTGAAAGGTTAAAGAGGAGAGAGGAGAGAGTGCTTGTTGCTACTGGCGCAGTTGGCACACACTAATGTGTATCTCTCTTTCACTCGAGTCAGTTTTTTTTTAAGGTTTGTAGAATGTTCTCTCTCAGCAAGACAACACCACAATAATAATAATAATAATAACAATAATAATAATCATAATTTGTATTAGCATTTATTTATTTTTTATTACAATGATTGTATCATCATTAGTGCAGTTTTGTTAAGTGCAAAAATTAAACACTTTAAATAATAGTTAATATTATTATTATTATTATTAAATTAAAAATATATTAAGAAGGTGACGTTTAATGATGATGCTGATCATTATAATAATAATAATAATAATTATTAATAATATTATTATAAATATTTGAAAAAATACAAATAGGGGTGAAATGTCTAATTTATGCCCACACAAAATTGCAAACATTGGTTAAAAAAAAAAAAAAATCATATATTAGAATTATAATAATTAGTTGTTTTTTTCATTTGATGCAAAAAAAAATATCACACTTCAAATAATAATAATAATAATTTGAAGTGGGTCTTTTTTTTTGTTTCAAAAGAAGCAAAAAATACTATTTATTATTAATAATAATAATAATAATAATAATAATAATAAATAAATTAATTTTTTTCAACTAATGGAAGAAAAAGGGAAAAGTATTCAAAAAACCTGTTTAATAAGGCATTTTTGCAATTAGTTAAAGCAACATTGCAATTTGTTGTTGTTGATGATGATGATGATGATGATGATGATAATAATATGTATATATTATTATAATTAATATATATTAGTATTTATTTATTATCATTATTATTATTATATTAAATTAATCATTATTTTTCATTTTTATTATTATTGTTATATTTTCTAACAGTTTTCCTGAACACTTTTTTCTGTCCTCCATTGGTTGAAAAACATTCAGTTATTGTTGTTGTTATTATATTAAATAGTAATATTTTTTTTCTTCTGAAGCAAAAAAAAAAACAAAACAGTTTCTTCTTGTTCTTCTTGCATTAGTTATAATGATTATTATATCAATTAAATTATAATTTTTTTATTTTCAGTTTTGTAGACACAGAAATTGAATTTATAATTTATAATTATTATTATTACTACATTCAAAATATATTAAGATGATGACATTTGTAACGATGATGCTGATGATAATAATAATAATAATAATAATAACAATAATAATAATAATAATAACAATAACAATAATAATAATAATGATTTTGTTGTTGTTGTTGAGGTGAAATGAGTAATTTCTGCCCGAGCAAAATTTCAAAAATAATGATTACTTTCAAACAGGTTTCCTGAACTCTTCCATTGGTTTAAAAAATAATATATTATTATAATTATTATAATTATTAAATAATATATTTTGTCTTTTGATGCAAAAAAAAAACCACACTTCAAATAATAACAACACTTCAAATAATAACAACAACAATAATAATCGTATTGTTGTTATTATTATTATATTATTATGTTATATAAATCACCTTAAAAAAAATATATTATAAAAATAACGTTCACCTTAAATATAGCCAATAGTATTATAGCCAAACCTGATTCTGCTCTCTCAAATCGTAGTGGCTTCCAGTCCTGCTATACATTGTTTCTTGCTAAATATTGGTGCAGATGTCAATTTACATTGCGTTTAATCTCCCTCTAAATGTTTAGGAGTTTATTAAACTCGAGCTTCTGTAATTAATGGCGTGATGGCGGCTCGTGTTTGCAGTGGCAGTGTCAACATGCTAGGGCCTTGCTTGTCAAACAATCATTCTGAGGACTATTGACTCACAGCATTACTCTAATAATGTAGAAGTCATTTATCTAAAATATGTATTTTCCAGCATCAGATTTGCCTCCGTCCCTTTGTTATTTATCCTCCGTCTCTTTCCCTCCCTCCTCCAACTAGTTGCTATGTTGCTCTTTCTCTCGGCGCTCTCAAAAGGCTCCTGCTATTCTGGGCAGTGTTTACTCAACTCTCTCTCCTTATTTCTCTCTCACTCTCTCTTTCTCCATCCAACCCCCAACCCAATACACTCGGTGTGTGTCACTGTCTACGTGACACAGTGCTTGTGTACATAAGTGAGCTTGTCATCCATCCTCTCCCTCTCTCTTCTCGACGAATACTCTTTTTGTTATTTCACTTGGCCTTGTGCTCATTATGGTTATCCTAAGTTGGTAAACGTGCTTCGTAATTGTAAGCGTCGCTATAATAGCGTGTAATTGGACGTATGTCGCATGTTCTCGTCAGATGTTGTTATGAACGCCGTGTGATGGAACGAAGAATGCTCAAGATTGCCCTCTCATTAAAAACAGTTGCTTTTATAATGCATTATATCTTAATGCTGATTCTCCTGTTGTGTCTTTTCAACCCCAGTTCGGCTCCATGACAGTATCCCAGAAGAAGGTTTCCATTACCTGGTCTTTGACCTGTGAGTATGACCGAAACACACACACACACATATCTGTGCCGTGTGACTCAGCAATATATGCTGCACTGTAATCTGAAGCGTGATGATAATATAGGCTCTGTTTCAAAACCTAGCAAGTTATCTCACTGCCTGCATAGGTAGCTGTCTTGTAAGACAGCGTCCTAACTGAAATGAAACCTCACAAGTAAACAATCTGAAACATTCGATATAAGCAGCAACACAAAATGCAAGAGTATATGTAATTTCAGAAAAAGTGTTGGCTTTAATGTTGATAATTTATGGTGTTGTATAAGTGATTTATTATACTGTGTAAGTATAAATATATGCACAAATTATTGGGTAAAATTGTGAATTTTTAATTATATGTCTAAAAAATACTTTTTTTATTTTTCCGTATTGTATTATTTATTTAATCGAATTCAAAAAGAAGGCATCTTTTTGTTTTTAATAACTGAAATAATGCTAAAATAAAATACAGAATATTACAATAAAAATGTAAACTTAAGTGAAAATTGAAACGCTGTATATGTAAGCTAATTAAAATGATAGAAGCACATTACAATGAAATATAAAAGTAAAAATACTGAAAATAATAAACAGCTAATTAATACTTTAATAGCACATAAAAATTGTCTTTTATTTTTTTAATTCAGCAAAAAGAAAGCATCTTTTTGCCTTTGGTTTTTTGTCAAAAATTACTAAAAGTAAATAATATTTAATTAAAGTTGTGTATATATATACTAAAAATGATAAATAACAGCTAATTACAATATTATGTAATATACAATATTATACATGCATATATATATATATATATATATATATATATATATATATATATATATATATTGAAAATAACAAATGCCAGCTAATTACAATATCAGTAAATACTATAATAGCACAAATAATATTGTTTTTGTTTATTATTATTATTTTTTTTTTTTATTAAGAAAAAAAGAAAGCATATTGTTTTTTGGCTAAGATTACTAAACCTAAATAATAATTAATTAAAGCTATATATATATATAAATATAAATACAAATAAATAAATAAAAAATAAATAAATACATATATATAAAATGAGTGTGTGAGTGTGTATGTGTATATATATATATATATATATATATATATATATTTAAATGAAAATAACAGCCAAATACAATATTAATAAATGCTATAATAACACAAATAACATTAATTCTTTATTTTATTACATTTTTTTAAGAAAAGAGAAAGCATCTTTTAGTTTTTTGCCTACAATTTCTAAAATTACTATTCATATATTACTATTCATATATACATATATGTTCATTATATAATATATAATTTTCATTATATATTAATATAATATAAATATATGTATAATATAATATATTTTCATTTTATAGTTTACGAATATTAATAAATACTTTAGTAGCATATAAATAATATTAAAATAATTGTTTAGAACAGCTAGTTTCCATATTTAGGTGAATTTGCAACTCTGAGTGGCTATAAGGTACTTCCCACTTTTTGAATCAGAATGGACAAGTTATCAAACCCAAGACATTTAGTTGTAGTGAATCATGTCAGAAGTCCCTTTCCTGCAGGCAGATAAATGCAGCTGAAATATATTCGACAAAAAACGCCTTGTACACACCTTCCCGGGTGTCAGAAATATATCCTTCAATTTGATGGGATCTGCCAGCAGAATTGATGGGTAGACATTTTCGGGTGGCCCTATAAATGCGATTTAGTGCTGTCAAGATTGTTGTTTCTGTGATTGTGTCCTGGTTTTTAGCCAGCCCAGTGCACTTTGATTTTTCCAGGCATCATTGTGGAACTCAATTTATGTGGAACAAAGGCTGAGTTACTAATGTTCCTGTTGTGTGTCTCATGCACACCTCAGTGCCAACTGCACTCCACCCTCAAAATATATTGTGCAATATTACTATGATTTAACAAAACATTTTCTATTTTAGTGTATTTTAAAATGTATGTATGTGTGTATATATATATATATATATATATATATATATATATATATATATATATATATATATATATATATATATATATGTGTGTGTGTGTGTGTATAAATATACAATTAAATAGTAGAATTATAGATCAAAAATATTTTATTTCTTTAACATTTTCTTTAATATTTAATTTTTATTTTCTGAAAAAATATGTAAAACGATATACAATATATATAAAATTATGAAATAATAGAATTATAGAATAAAATAGTTTTATTTTTTAACATTTTTCTTAAAAAAATATATATATATATATATATATATATATATATATAAAATTATGAATTAATAAAATTATAGAATGAAAATTAAATTTCTTGAACATTTTCTTTAATATTTTTTTATTATAGAATGAAATAATTTCTATATTTAATTTTTTATTTTATGAAAAAATATGTAAAACCATATATGATATATATAAAATGATGAAAAATAGAATTATAGGATGAAAATTAAATTTCTTTAATATTTTCCTTTTTTATTTTATAAAAAAATGTTTTAATTTTTTGAAATTTGTTGTATTGCAATGTAAAAGACTATAACAGTTACATAATGAAAATCAAATGAAAATATTTATTATATTTTTTATGATTAAGTTTGTTGTTCAGTAATTATAATTATTATTACCGTAATTTTTGTTAATTATTATTACCATAATTTTTGTTGTTTTAGCAATTTGTATTTTTTTCCTTACAAGTGCTGTTTTAAATAAGCAAAATTTGGGCTAAAATACCACAGGTTACTACAGTCAAACTCTGGTAACTTTGTAAGAGCTGCCACTGTCTTGCATTGCCACTTGTATTTTGTCTCAAACGGTGATTACTGTGGTAAAATTTTAACCATATCCCTGCATCCGAAAATATACCTCTGTACAAAAAAGCGTAATCAGCCCATGCATGTTTTACTGCAGCATAACGTACATTTGCAATCATGTTTACATAAATATAAAATGTCGGCTCTACGTCTTGCTGCTGATCAAATTAGCCCAAAACCAAGCACACTCTCCACTCTCTCATCCCTTGTTTAATTTTTTTCCCCCTCTCTTTCCGCAGTGTGACTGGGGGGGAGTTGTTTGAGGACATCGTCGCCAGAGAGTATTACAGTGAAGCTGACGCAAGGTGGGCTCTCCAATTTACTGTTGCTGTGGTTACTGTGCTGCAGCCTGCAGCGAGCAGGTCACACTTACACGCGCACACACACTTACATCTGATTCAAAAGCACAGAGAGAGGACGATCCCTTTTGTGCAGAAAAACTGAGAGCCTTTAATGATGGTGGAGTTGCAGAACTGGCAATCAACAGGTGCCACACAAAAACGCATCCATTTGGCCTCTGCTGGCCCCTCCTTTCGAGTGCATCACTTCTGCAGCGTTGACAGCAACCGCACTGAACAGATTTCTAAAAGTGGAAAATCTCGTAACACAGAAATTACACACTTTGCGCATTGTCTTCAGGAACCAGCAGCGAGTGTGTAAGTCTCTAAGGAACTCTGACTCTAAGTTAAAGCCCCAGGCATCCAACACAAACACCCTCCAGCAGTTAGCTGTGTTTTAATGCGCTCATACGGGAGTTCATGGTAAATTTGGTTTACAAGAGTTGCGTGATGCCAGTTGAGCGTCTAAGCTTTGATATCACACAGGTAAAGACACATAAAAAGAGCGTGAGTGAGGAAAAGAGGCGTTTTATGAAGAGATCAGCTGTCTTATTTGTGTGTGAGATAGAGAGAGACAGGTCTTTTGTGTCCAGTGGGATTTGTGCTGTCCTGAAAATGGAATGCTGGGCTTAAAATGTAACCAAATTTGGGCAAATAGCTTCTGTGTTCTTTTGTAACATGTTTTTCAGTCTACTTTCTTATCTCATGTACTCTATTTTCACTCACTTGTTTCTTGTGGCATGTCCTTATCAAGCATGGTAAAGTGAAGTGATGGTAAAGTTTCTTGTAACTGTAAACTTGTCGCCAAGTTAGGACGGTGTGTGTGTGTGTGTGTGTGTGTGTGTATGTATATATTATATTATATTATATTATATTATATTATGTTATATTATGTGATATTATATTATGTTATATTATAGCAAAACAGATATATAGCTTAGTAATACAATATTTAAATAGCAATTTAAATCTAGTGTATGAGTTAGCAATATATTATACATTATTTTTTTTAATTAATATATATTATGTTATATATTACATTGCAAATATAATATTATAATAAAATATAATATATGAATTATTATTTTAAAATTGTTGTTATAAGATAAACTTGTCTCCAAATTTCTGTAATATAAAAACTGTAATATATGATATAATATAATATAATATAATATAATTTAAATTTCTAGTTGAAATTATTATTTTATTTTATTATATTATATTATTATTTTTTAAATTGTTAATATTGGGTAAAGGGACAAGTTGCTCGTCACTGGAAACTTGTCGCTAAATTACGACACTGTAATATATCATATAATATAATATGAATGACTTTTAAAATTATATTACCTTATAGTAATATATTATATTATATTACATAGTACATATATTATATTATATGATATTATATTATAATAGTAGCAAAACAGATGGATAGCTTAGTCATACAATAATTTAAACAGCAATTTAAATATACAGTATGAGTCAGTAATTATTATTTTAAAATGTTAGGTTATATTATATTATGATGTTATATAGTAGCATAACATGGATAGCTTAATACAATAATTTAATTAACACTTTACAATATAATATATACATTATTTTTTAAATTCATGTATTCTCTTATCTCTCTCTCTCTCTCTCTCTCTCTCTCTCTCTCTATATATATATATATATATATATATAATATAATATAATATATTAATTATTATTTTTAAATGTTATATATTATATTATATTATTATGTTATATAATAGCAAAATGTGGATATCTTAATAATACACTAATATTAAATAGCAATTTAAATATACAGTATATACAGTTAGCAATATAATGCAAAAGAACTTATACATTTTATAAATTCACGCATTATATTTCTTATATAATATAATATTTGAATAATTATTTTAAAATGTTATAATAAATTATTATTTAATATAGTAGCAAACATTGATAGCTTAATAATACAATAATTTAAATAGCAATTTAAATATACAGTCAGCAATATAATGCTATATATAAATTAATTTATATATTATATTATATAGTAGCAAAATGGATAGCTTGGTAATATAATAATTTAAATAGCAAGTTAAATATACAGTATGAGTATAAAACATAATGCAATTTGATATATACATTAATTTTTTAAGAATCATATATTATTATATTATCTAACTTATATTACTAATATAATATAATAAATAAATTATTTAATAAAACTATTATATTATATTATATTATTACATTATATTATGTTATATAGTTGCAAAACGGATGGATAGCTTAATACAGTAATTTAAATAGCAATTTAAATATACGAGTCAGCAATATAATGCAATAGAATATAATTTTTTTAAATTTATGTATTATATTATATTATATTATATTATATTATATTGTTATAAGCTATCCATCTGTTTTGCTAAAGCCTATATGTGACCTATGTATTAAGGTCTGTTGTACACAATCATGTCCTAACCACCATCTGTGCCATTTCCTTAGAACAAATTCAATAAGCATCTAAAGAAAGTCATGCATAATTTCACATTAATACTAAGTATCTATAAAGCAGCATGACATCACAGCAATACACACAAGGGCACACACACACGTACATTCATTCTGGTTCATCTGTCCTGGTTAGGCCTCTATAACATTCTGTTATAGGATTACAGCTTTAAGAGGGATGAGATAACGCATGTGTGTGTACCTGTCTGAGAGCGACGTGCTTTTCCAAGACTAACACCCATTCCAGCAATCCCACAATCCCCTGCTCAGCTCACCTTGTGTGCTTCAGTCACATTACACTCGACCCCGGCTCAGTGTGTTAAACTAGCATTGGTACTTTCATATGTAGCGTTAATCATCCAGTCATGGTGTTTAATTTAATTGCTTAATTGAATTGTCCAGCCACGGCTGTTGATTAACTTTACTGTGATCAATTTATTTTAATTAAACCTTTATTTTAATTAAGCCATTAAAATTACAGACTTTATTTCTTTACAGAATGATGGTATAACAGATTTTCAGTAATATGCTTTAATATGATTTATTTTTGTGGAAGCACTTCTCATTTAGCAATTTTATGAATGGCTATTTTAATATCACTGTATTATATCTGGTATCAACTACAGAATACTCTTTAAATGTAGTGTATTTTGTAAATATGAGGGAACTGATTTTTGTATACAGTAAAACGAAAAGGTTATGGTCAGTATTTAGGCTTATCTCACTTAGGATGTTTCTCTGCCACTGATTGATTTATTGTTCTGTTTTTCAGCCAATGCATCAGTCAGATCCTGGAGAGTGTCAATCATATTCACCAGCATGACATCGTGCACAGAGACCTTAAGGTGAGCAAGAACCTGTCGCCACGACAACCACACACGGCAACCGGCCCACCTCTGAGGGTTTCCACGTCGATGCCCTGCCCTGCCACACACAAACACACAGATATACACGTACAACAATATTCCTCTCAGTTTGATTTCAGTGCTTCAAGACTGCACGCTAAAACACATGCTAGTATGCAGTTCTGGTATTTCTTTACTGTTGATATGCTTAGATACTTATTACAAAGACTTTTGGGTCAACAAATATTGGATTTTATCAATATTTTTTTCTGAAAAAAGACAGATGTAAATAGTATTATAAAGTTGACTTTTTCCACATCTAAGTGCTATAATTGGGTCCCCGGTGCATCTACCAACCCAGAAAACGTGAAAAAGGACAACCCAGTAACTTTGTTTTCGTAATCCTTTTTCTGCAAGCATGCAATACAATGAGCGTCAGATTTCACTCCCCCCTTGGCATGGTAAGGGGATTTTATTGTAATATTACCGCCCCTTAATCTTCACGTTTCCACCCATGGCGCCACCATTTTGTTTTCACAAGCGACAACGGTGTACCAGTTCTAACGCCAAGGCAAAAGTTTGAGGAAATCATGCTAACTGTTCTGTTGTTGGCTGCACAGATGAGCACAAAACACTGTTTAGAGTCCCAGCCTTAGAAGAGACGAGAGCAGTGGATTTATTGATTTATTTACTGTATATTACGCTGCTGCCACACAGATCTAATATAGACATGCGATTTCCTTCCCAGTTGTTTACCTTCACTGGCATAACCGACTGTAACTCATTTGTGTTTTTAACACAAACTTCTGTGTATTTGACAGTTTAAGCACAATAAGACATGATGTTGTGTGACATACGCTTTCTGTGTGCATGCTTTGGGTGTGTGCGTCAAAAGTTTAAACTAATATGGTTTAAAACGCATTATTTCAGTGCGATGGACACGATAATCAAAACCAAACAGATGTTTTTTTGGCAGAATATGAGAGGTACTACTTTTTTGACCACTGAAAATGTGAACAATTTGTTGAAGGAGCCACACTCGCTGTACCTCTGGAAATGAACCATGTAGGGCCTTAAAAATGAAGATATCAAAATAAAAGTTTAAGAACTAAAATATGAAAGGACTTTAAGATATCTTCTTAGATAACTTCTTGAGTTACAAGCATGTAAACTTCGGGAAAAAGTAAACAAGTAAAACAAGTGCTTTTTCCCGCTTTTGAACCGTCACCATTGGCATATAATAGGGCTGGGTTTTGACACATTTTACAATTTAATTCGATTGAATTCTGATTCACAAGTTTTCGATTATATTTCTAATTTGATTTAATCATTTTGGATATATATCAGTTACGGTCCGTCACATTTTCTCAAGGGAAAAAGAAATATTTCAACTAATGCTGTAAAATACACAGAGTCAGTTGGTACTACATTCAATTCTGATTCACAAGGTTTCGATTCGATTTCCAAATTGATTTGATTATTTTGGATATATATCAGGTACAGTACATGCCAAATTTTCTCAAGGAAAAAAAAACCTCTCAACTAATGCTCTGAAATATACATGATAGTCAGTTGCACTACTATAATATTGAAGGTTAAAAATAACTGCTTTGTATACAAACGCTTAAATTACACTCAGTGAAGTTTTTATAATAAGAAAGTTACAATTACATAATTATATTTCTACTCCAGTTCTTAAAATATAAACATTTAAATGGTGGCTGTCATAAAAACGTGACGGATTTATTCAAACATAAATTAAACACTGAAGAACAGTAAACAATTATAATGAAGATGTTATATGGTGCATATATTTAGCAAAATGCTACTTTATAGAGTTCATTTCTATAGCTGGCTAACGAGTTTATGGTAACTGAATATGTTTTTTCTGAGGTAAATGTGACGTTACGTGACATTGTTTACAAGCTGTTATACATTGACGTCTTTGCGCGGTTGAAACACTGACTGAGCGATTACATGAGGATACGGATTTCAGTAAGTTGTAATCTTTGTTTTATCATACTTTCAGACGTTTTTTCGTGTTTATTTCATCCTAATACTGGTAATGAAGCGGAGGAGAATTCTCGTACGATTCGCTCTTCAACTTCATTTTGATACAGCGATCTGTCACTCCACATTAAACAGCGCCAAAACGCCATCTATTGTTTGAATACTGTATTAAAATGGACAGAATTTGAAATCAGAGACTTTGTTTCATATCAAAAGTAACAAGGCATAAAGCTTTTTGCGATTTATTGGATGGGAGAAGCGCTGCAATGATGTTCCAGCCTTAACTGAAAACAGGCTAGACTAATCGATTCTTGAGATTTAACAATCGATATCGTTTCGTAAAAATGAGAATCGATTAGAATTGAGAAATCAATACCTTTTTTTTTAATACAGCCCTAGCATTTCTAAAGCCAGCAGATTTTACTAAAAATTGCCAGCAGATTGTTGCTAAAAGTAACATCATAATGCTGCAGTCTTTAGTCATTTTAGCCCCTGTAATTTGGCTCCAAATCTCAAATGAAAATAAATATGCATCCATGACATTTAATTAATTGGCTTTCTTTATCATTTATGCATTTCTTACCTCAGAAAAAATAAATATATTAACAGTTGGCACAGAATGACCCTTTTTGTACAGAGGATTGTCTTTGTTTAAATTAATACTCTCTTTATTAACAGTACTAGTTAAGCAATTCATTATATTACCATATGAACCAATTGCATCCATAAACATCACACACTTTGCCATTCTGTCTCAGTGCGTGTGAATATATGAAACGAATGTATGTGTCGTCTTGACAGTGGCATGCTTTAATAACGCATACAGACACAGTTTTATCATGTCCTCCTATTGTGCGTTAGTCACATCCACTGCCCTCCCCCATGTGTATGTGAGCCCAATGCTGAGCAGCAGAGATGTGCCCAGGCTGGTTGCCATAGCGAAGAACGTGATACGACAACTGTTGCTGGTATTGCCTGAGAGATGGAGGGATGTGGGAGGGGTCACGGCGAGTCTCACCATTCTTCATTTGTAGTCTGTGCGTTTAATGAGGGAGAGCGAGAGATTCACACCTATGGGCATAAATGTCCCAGCATCCTCATAACGGATGCGTTTAAATTCTGTGCTTGAATGTAGAAGTCGAGAATGAACTCTGTGCATTGAAAAGATATATGCGCGACAGTTAATAAATCAAGCCTATTGAGTTGTGTATTCGAGAAAGGGAGGAGAAATCGACTTTTCCAGCCTATATTTTAGTGTGAAAGTCCTACATTGTGCCTAATATATCTTTCTAGGTGTCTTCGCTTGGTTGTGTACTTGAAGCTCTTGGATATTAATGCGTGTTTGTATTTGATTTCAAATTTGGAGCTCTGACAAAACTGCAGGAAATCCACCCTTATATTTGCTCAGCGTAAATGTGGTAGTAAAGCAAACACAATTCAGTCATGCTTAACCTTTAAGCTATCTATAAACTCAATTACCTGTGGAGAGATCTTTGACCCCCAAAAATCTGTCATATCCTACTGAGCTGGTTTGGCTGGTGTTGAGAAACAATGTGTTCATCTGTTGGTGACGTGCTTTTTTTAAATGGGTGTTCACACTGTGTTGCAGGTTGCAAAGTGGCTATATTGTTGGTCTTAAAGATGTTAATTCTCCTGCATGTTTTAATGTACACTGCCGTTCAAAAGTTTTGGGATCAGTAAGATTTTTAATGTTTTTTTAAAGAAGCCTCTTAGGCTCACCAAGGCTGCATATATTTGATCAAAATACAGAAAAAAAACCAGTTATACTGTAAAAAATTACAATTTAAGATAACGGTTTTCTCTTTTTAAATATTATTTAAAATATCATTTGTTCCTTTCATGCAAAGCTGAATTTTATTCTGAATATTGCTTAATATTTTTTTGGAACCTGTGATAATTTTATCAGGATTTTTTGATGAATAAAAAGTTAAAAAGAACAGTATTTATTCAAAATAGCAATCTTTTTCTAACACTATCAATTTAACACATCCTTGTTGACTAAAAGTATTATATTATTTTTTTTTAAATGTACTGACCTCAAACTTTTGAATGGTTGCGTATATTGTTACAAAGGATTTCTATTTTAAATAAATGTTGTTCTTTTTGACTTTTTATTTATCAAAATATCTTTAAAAAAAGGTATCACAGGTTCCAAAAAAAATATTAAGCAGCAAAATCAATGTATTAGGATGTTTTCTGAAGGATCATGTGACACTAAAGGCTGGAATAATGTCTGATGAAAATTCAGATTTGATCACAGGAATAAATTATATTTTAAAGTATGTTAAAATGAAACACTGTTGTTTTAAACTGTGAAAATATTTCACAATATTACTGTTTTTTCTGTATTTTTGGTAATATAAATGCAGCTTTGATGAGCATAAGAGGCTTATTTAAAAACATTACAAACCCCCAAATTTTGAACTACAGTGATATTATATTCATGTCTCAGTAATATTTCACTAAAATGTAAAACAACAACAACTTATTTTTTTAGGATAATATGTTTGTATCATTTTTTTAAAACAGTTAATTGAACAAATTTTTTAAAGAAGTCTCTTAGGCTCACCAAGGCTGCAATTATTTGATCAAAAATACAGAAAAAAACAGTAATACTGTAAAATATTACAATTTAAGATAATGGTTTTCTATTTCAATATTATTTAAAATATCATTTGTTACTTTCATGCAAAGCTGAATTTTATTCTGAATATTGCTTAATAATTCTTTGGAACCTGTGATACTTCTATCAGGATTTTTTGATGAACAAAAAGTTAAAAAGAACAGCATTTATTCAAAATAGCAATCTTTTTCTAACAATATAAGTATTTATGAGCACTTTTGTATCAATTTAACACATCCTTGTTGAACTGGTGAACTTATATTCATGTCTCAGTAATATTTCACTAAAATGTAAAAAAAACAGCAACTTATTTTTAGGATAATATGTTTTTATTATTATTTTTTAAAACAATAATTGAACTTTTTTTTTTCTAATTCTTATTGTTATTTTCATTACTATTCTAAAGTTTAGGGTCAGTACTTTTTTTTTATTTTCTTTAATTAATTTTTTTTTTGATACATTTACCAGTACACTTTTACTCTTCTTTTTTTTTGTTCTTCTTTTTTTTTTTTTAATTCTTTAATTCAGCAAGGATGTATTAAATTAAATTGATTGAAAGTGACAGTAAAGATTTTTATAATTATATTTTAAATCAATTATTTAGCTTTTTCTATACACAGAAGAATGTATTATGGTTTCTACAAAAATATTAAACAGCATGACAGTTTTCAACATTTATAATTGTAAGAAATGTTTCTTGAGCACCAAATCAGCAAATTTCAATTATTTCTGAAGGATCATGTGAAATTGTAATAATATTTCACAGGATTGCTGTTTCATGTATTTTACTGTTTTTCTGATCACAAATGCAGCAAAAACAAAAACTTGTACCAACGTAAAACTTTTGAGCGGTTGTGTATATTATTTTAATTAGATTGTCTTTATTGGAGTACATAAAAAGTATAAGTATAAAAGTAAATTGGTAGTCGCCACAACGCATAGCTACATATTTATATAGTTTTTAAATTCTCAGTTGATTCCTTTGATGCAACATATTGCTGTCAGTGCGAACGCTCCATTAGATTTAACATTCACCACCAATAAAATGTCCAGTTTGCACCACACGCTGGGCACTGTCAATCCTAAAGGATCTTTTTAACCTCTCGTTACGGTTTATTTGAAGTGTTTGTGAGCGTTTAGTGTGTTATAGACTTCCTCTGCTTTCCTCCTCAGCCCGAAAACTTGCTGTTGGCGAGTAAGATGAAAGGAGCGGCAGTGAAGCTGGCTGATTTTGGGCTGGCCATCGAGGTGCAGGGTGATCAGCAGGCCTGGTTTGGTAAATAACACACACTTCAGCTCTAATTCTACATCTACACAAACTTACACTAGTGAGGAATTCAAGAGCTGTTGTTAATTTAGCTAATTGTAATTACTACATTTATTCAAACCATTTTCTTACCACTTACAGACACTTTAGAGTATTTTTAGATTTAAATGTAGTGATTGACCATTTACTTTCCATACATTTATGCATTTTATTACTGTCGCTTTAGATTTGATAGGATTTCCTATATAAATGAGGATTTTCCCCCACGCAACTGTGCTGATTCCCTCTTGTAATGTTCTTTCAATTTATCTTAAAAGGATGTTGCAAGATTTCCCGCTCCATTACCTCCGGTCTAAAATGGATTGGAATGGCCGTAAAGGCTTATTTTCAGGCTGTGCCAAATGCCAATCTTAGCCCATTTCATGTTTAGCTTTCACACATCATTCCTGTCTGTGTGTGAAAGACTCTTTAGCTATGAAAATGCCCTTCCACAGCTGTCTCTACTGGATAAAACCATCAGGCAGTGTTCTGTCGGGCCTTGTGGCCCCCTACTGGCGGCTGGTTATTTCTGCTGCCATGAGATAGCTGTTGCTTTAGTGCTTATCAAGTATCAGTACAGCTTTCTTTATAGTTAAATAGATAATCATCTAGTTTTGACTGAAGAATGCAAAGCCTTGTGGGTGGAATAATTGTTATATACTAGCTATATGATTGGACAGCATTAAATTATGTTACCACAGCTGTTTAAAACCCACCATTTTCCAGTCTGCTTCAGTCTTGCCAGTGCTGGAGGGAGGCTGCCATCTTGGCACATCACCGTTTTGGCTCCAAACAGTTCTGGCGTATGGAAAAATCCATCTATCAAACTATCCACACACACCTGCTTGGAATTATTAGCATTTCAGTGAATATTAATTGGCTGGGCTACATTGCCTACAGGCGCCTGCAGATTGAATCCTCTTTATCTTATTGTCAGAGTGCAGAATGGTCACTTTTCAACCTGTTTTTGTCACAGGTTTTGCTGGCACACCTGGCTATCTGTCTCCAGAAGTGTTGAGGAAGGATCCCTACGGCAAACCTGTGGACATCTGGGCCTGTGGTGAGTTTTCAACAGGGTCCTTAATCATTAGACTTCTTGCATATTCATTCTGCTTGGTATATTAACAGGCTGCAGTATTCACACTGCATAGTACGCAGTGCAGTGGTATGTAGCACTGCAAATAGAGTTTCGGCACCAGGCCTATTTTTGCTGCACGTTGCATGCTGAACTCAGCAGAAAATATGGTTTAAATGCACGGTAGACCTGTTTGTCAACACAATATTTTGCATTATGTGACCCTGGATCACAAAACCAGTCATAAGGGTCAATTTTTCAATTGATATATGATTTGTTAGGATAGGGTAATATTTGGCTGAGATACAACTATTTGAAAACCTGGAATCTGAGGGTGCAAAAAAATCAAAATATTGAGACGATTGCCTTTTAAAGTTGTCCAAATAAAGTTCTTAACAATGTACATTACTAATCAAAAATTAAGCTTTCATATATTTACAGTAGGAATTTTACAAAATATCTTCATGGAACATGATCTTTACTTCATTTCCTAATGATTTTTGGCATAAAAAAAAATCAATAATTTTGACCCATACAATGTATTTTTGGCTATTGCTACAAATATACTCCAGCGACTTAAGACTGGTTTTGTGGTCCAGGGTCACATATGTGCTTTTTGAAGCAATATTGGGTGAAGTACACAGCCATCGCTTGAAACAAGGATGTCAGTCAGGATGAGTTTGCAAGTTACACATGAAGTAACAAAGGCGACGATTAGGTACTAGTTAACAGGGTTGGGCTTTTATGTAAAACATTATTACAAAACAAATTATCATTTGGACTTAAATATGTGCTTCTTTATGAAGTATACTCTATTTTTTATATATACATATAAGCTTTAAATGAAGCAACTCTGCATTCCATCGTAGTTCCTAAGTGGCATTTTCGAATTAGTAACAGAGGCTTGGGCTCAGCTGTTAAACTGTCAAACTGAGATTTTAATCTTTGGTGGAAGGAAGTAGTTCTGCACAAAATAGGGTTTTTAAAGACATTCTGTTGTTGTTTCTTATGTGTATGTACACATTCATGCCATCGAACTGTTGTATAAAAGCAATATCTCACTCGTAGACGTGAGATATGGCTGTATATCGGCACGCTGTGATTACCTACAGCTGAATCACAGCCGTGCCATATCTCACGTTTACGAGTGTGATATTGCTCATATATCTATGCAGATATCTATATATCTCATATATCTCTACAGATATCATTCTAACAACAAATACCTTGTAAAACACAGCCAACAAATGCACTGAGTAGCACTGTCATCGGAAATCACCCTTAACAGATGAAAGGGTAGTTTCCTCAGCGGAAATTCAAACTAATGTTTTATTGTGAATATGAGATTGAACTGAAGAATGAATGCTGTATCAAATGTCAAAAGTCCATCTCTCTCTCTCATAATACTATACATAATACAGTGAGCTTTTAATACAGTAATACAATAAGCTGTTAATGAAGCAATTTAACATTCCTTCATTACTAGTTCTAAAGTGATGTTTTCGAAGTAGTAACGGAGGCTTGGGCTCAGCTGTTAAACTGTCAGACTGAGATTTGAATCCGTGGCGGAAGGAAGCAGTTCTGCACAACTGTTGTATAAACGCAATATGGCACTGCTACTCATGTGATATTGTTCATATATACAACTCACAGTGATATTTTACTGTAATGCTATCAATCCGAATCTAATATTCTTTCCGTCAGCCAATCAATATACTTTTCTCTTTCTGTCTTTTTTTCACAGGTGTAATCTTGTACATTCTATTAGTGGGCTATCCTCCATTTTGGGATGAAGATCA
Organism: Labeo catla; assembly: GCA_012976165.1. NCBI lineage: Eukaryota > Metazoa > Chordata > Actinopteri > Cypriniformes > Cyprinidae > Labeo > Labeo catla. The sequence continues at coordinate 275,164 of VONZ01000244.1, forward strand.
ACACAAGTTATACCAGCAGATCAAGGCCGGAGCTTATGATGTAAGTACAGCTGTCCTCCGATGGAACTGTCTCCGTCTGCGGGAGTTCAGTCCAGCTACTCTAAAATGATTGGTCTTTGAATGCACCATCAAGTCTTTCAGCTGAGGCATTCACTAGGATTGTAAAAACTCTTTACACGTTTCCACGTTTCCTCTGGCCACATTTCTGTCAAATTTGCATAGAAGTGACATTTTACTTAAAATCACATTTTTGGGTTTTTCTAATTAGTCCAGTCTATGTGAACTCATCAAGCCGTTTCATAAATCAGTCTGGTGAGGCTTGTTTAATTTTAGACTGCACATCACAAGGCCTCTATATCCTTTCAGAAAATCACTGGAATTTCCCAGCAGGATACTGTTAACATTTCCTGTGAATAAAATTCAAGGCAGAGCTGTTCAAAAAATGTTTAAACTGATGGCAGTAATAGGCCAAGAGGGGTGAAAGACACAAATAAAATAAAATAAAATTATGTAATGCTGGAACAATTCATCAGTGAGCTGGAATTTTATTATATTTAGTTTTTTTTTAAGTATTATTATTTTTATTTATTTTTTTTGAGTCAGTCAACCTTTAATGCATGATCATATTTCCCTAGTTATTTAGCTTAATAAAATAAAATAAATAAAATTCCAGCTTATTGCTCAGTTGTTCCTGCATTATTTGATTACACCAGATGTCGCAAGGTCTCTGCAACACACACTGTGGTCCAACTGCCTGTTTAATTTCTGATTGGGTGCGATTTAGAGCTACTGGTACTGTTATTGATTATGTCAGGCCCTCCCTGACGCATTGCAGAGAGATGAGCTTTGCTTAGAAACAACTGCCTCTTGTCCCAGAGTGTCTGTGCTAGTTTGTTTACGTCTGTGTGAGTGCACTTTTGAATTGTCCATGTATTGCATCACAGTCTCACACCCTCAGACATATGTGGTAGGACATGGAGTGAGTGACTGCCCCAGAGAGACCTTCGTTCCATTAAAATTTATGTGACAAATAAAAGCGAGGAGATGATGTAACTGTGACCTTATTGTGAAAATGGAGTGAATGCATGTTACACTGTTAGATGGTTTTGATGGTCACAGTGTTCAGCAGGCCAGGTCACTTCACCTCACCTCGGGGATGGACAGTATGACAAATCCTTTATCACAATGTAGTTATTTTTGCTGAAAAACCAACCATAAAGTGGTTTATAGGTGAAAGGACCCCTCGGTGGATGGAGTGACCTAACAGGGAGCATTGAAAACATGTGTATAGTTCCATATTAATGTATTTTCATACTTTTTTATGATGCAAAGCCATTAAAATTATTGATACTGATGATCAGAGTCATATAGTTTATAGTTTAGGACGTTATATTTTAATTATAGTTAATATGCTTTAATTTGGGAAGGAAGCTGTTAAGTGAACAACAAACTGTTGAAAACCCCTGGTTTATACAGTATATTAATTGTGGTTAAGATCAAGAATTATATGATTTGATTATTTTCTTAGTACACTACCAGTCCAAAGTTTTTGAACAGTAAGATTTTTAACGTTTTTTTTTTAAGAATTCTCTTCTGCTCACCAAGCCTGCATTTATTTGATCTAAAATACAGCAAAAGCAGTAATATTGTAAAATATTTGTACTGTTTAAAAAAACTGCTTTCTGTTTGAATATATTTTAAAATGTAGTTCATACCTGTGATCAAAGCTACATTTTCAGCATCATTACTTCAGTCCTCAGCGTCACATGATCCTTCAAAAATCATTCTAATATGCTGATTTTAAAGCATCCTTGCTAAATAAATTGATCAAAAGTGATGATCAGGACATTTATAATGTAATAAATGCTGTTCTGAACTTTCTATTCATCAAAGAAACCTGAAAAATTGTACTCAGCTGTTTTCAACATAATTATAATATGAGCAAAAAAAATGAGCAGCAAATCATATTAAAATGATTTCTGAAGAATCATGTGACTGCAGTAATGATGCAAAAAATTCAGCTTTGAAATCACAGGAATAAATTATGTTTTAAAATATATTTAAATAGAAAACAGTTATTTTAAATAGTAAAAATTTTTTTTTAAATTTGACTGCTTTTCTGTACTTTGGATCAAATAAATGCAGGCTTGGTGAGCAGAAGAGACATTAAAAATCTTACTGTTCAATAACTGGTAGTGTATTTAAAAAATGTAAAAAAAAAATATATATATATATGATGAATCATGATGAATAAGCAGTGCAAAAAATGTCATAATATACACTACCGTTTAAAAGTTTAGTGTCAGTACAGTTTTTTTTTATTCTTGTTTTTGAAAGAAGTTTCTAAATAATGCTCACCAAAGCTGATCAAAAATACAGTTAAAAAAAACAGTAATATTAAAAAATATATTATTACAATTTAAAATAGCTGCTTTCCATTTTATATTTAATTTTTATTTGTTTCTGTGATGCAAAGCTGAATTTTTAGCAGCCATTATATTACAGTCTTCATTGTCACATGATCCCTCAGTAATCATTCTAACATGCTTATTTGTTGATTGAGAAATATTATTATTATTATTATTATTATTATCATCAGTGTTGTAAACAGTTGTGCTGCTTAATATTATTGTGAAAACCGTGACATATTTTTTAACATTTTTTATTATCAGCTTTGAAAACAGTTGTTCTGCTTAATAATTTCATTGATTCTTTGATCAACAGAAAGTTTAAAAAAACATCATTTATTAAAAATAGAAATCTTTTGTAACCTTGATTTTAATGTACTGAATAGAAGTATCAGTTACTTATGAATGTAATATTGTAAAGGTTGTTCTGGCTCTAAATTGTGATTGCATGATTCCTTCTGTCATTCTCATATTTTTTTATATGTAAATAATGTAAAGGAGTCCCTGCCCAATAGTAGTGGTAATATATTTCAAATCTCTACAGGCTGACACATTGCTATTGACGCACAGTATATACTGTAAGAATCAACTTGGGAAACCTCACAATGAACGGACTTCTTTGTTTTGTACCCTTGTAACCTTTAGTCATGTGACCACAATCAGTGATGTGTAGTTGTGCCTCATCACCCATTACCACTGCGCCTTCTGGCCATGTGTTCACGTCTGGATGCGCCATCCGCAATCCTGTGTGGCCGCCTTTGCTGAAGCAGCGCACAGCGGTGCAAAAACGCCCCACCCATGACATGTATTAACAGTGCCCTAAGCCAAAAGCGCAGCTGAATCAGTGTGTGTAAGGACTTATGAGCACCTGCAGTGTTTCTAAGTACAATCCACACGCTCGTTTTAGCTGATGCAACACAGCTTGATGCGCAAAACAAGTTATACTTCCTGGAACCTGCCCAAGGTTTTCTTGGAACAGACAAAGGATTTGTAACGGCCACATTAAGATCTCCTGGTACGAAAGAGGAGGTGTGACACACATTCAACACGGCTACAGACACGGCTTTTTATTGGCTAATTACAACTGCAATTTTCTCTAGTTATGGGCTGCAATGAAGCCATGAGGTGTGAAATGCGCAAGCAACACGTTATAAGCACCAGCCGTGCCGCCGAATAGGCCGACAATAGGAGGACTGACTGCCGTGACTCATTGGATCCTGTACGCTGCCTTGTGATACGTTTAATTTCATTAGGCCCCGGTGCAGACCGCTCTGTATGTGTGTCAGTACATCTCGTGGTGTGAAAAGCTCTCTAGGCATCCTCCTGCATTTTGATTTCATATCTAACGCTCACTTATGATGCTTTTTCCCACAGTTTCCTTCTCCGGAGTGGGACACGGTCACCCCTGAGGCCAAGAACCTCATCAACCAAATGCTGACTATCAACCCAGCAAAGAGAATCACCGCAGAGCAGGCCCTCAAGCACCCATGGGTCTGCGTAAGTTATATCTGCTCAAGACTACGTTTATCACAAGCTCCGAGCAAGAAAGACCTATTGGGGAATCTATGCTCTTTTAGAGTTTAATATGAAATACAGCTTTCACATTCACATATTTTGTGCTCCCAGAATAGGTTGATGTGTTTGTTTTGATGCTTTGCTTTGACTGTACCAAAGCATAAAAACACCATTAAACATTCACAGGTATTTAGGAAATATGCTAAGTTCGCATACTAGTTTCTCCTAAAAACAACACTGCAGCCTTTGAAAATGTGCATTCCGTGTCGGAATGGTTGTTCTTGTTTTGGTCTGTGTGATTCCGCCCATGGCCAGTTCAACCAATAGTATTCCGATACCCTGGGTTGCCAGTTGGTGGAAAACACAGCATATTGAAGCCACCCGCCCTTAAAAGCCTAGGCAGCGAATGAACCGGCTCAAAGATTGCAGATTCTACCCGCCCTTAAAAGCCTAGGCATCCATTTAAAAAACATATTAAAACTGCATACTGCACCTTTAAGGTAGTTAAAGGAGTAGTGCATTCAGTATGAAAATTGCGATTATTTTCTCACTCACGCTTTTTGTTTTAAACCTGTATGACTTTGGGGTTTTTTTTCCCATCAGACATAAAGTGAGAATTTTTAGGTGCGAGTTGCATCTTGCTTTACTACTACAGTGAATCCTAAAACATTTTTTTGTCCTGTTGACATTTCCATCAACTTGCACTGAAAATGAGACTTTAGGAGTTACCAGATTTCAAAAGTTTAAATCCCCCAATCATGGTGAAATGTAAAATGAAAATTCTCAAATGAGAACATTCAGAAAAATAATCAAATTTATAACTTCTGAGCAAAATAATCATGATTATCAGTAGGGCTGTCACTAACGATTATTTTAGTAATCGAGTACTCGGTCGATTATTCTGACGATTAATCGAGTAATCTCATTTTAGATAGATATTTTTTGTGTAGTAATAAAAATAGACTTAAGCAAACAATAGCTTTTAAAATAACTTAAAATACATATATAATAGCAATGAGCCAATAATAATTAGTTCAAATAAAGTATTAAAAGTAAGTAGTCATATGGTTGTATTGACCAAAACTGCTAAAATACATAATGTATTATAAACAACAGAGCTAATGTACATTATGCATTATAACAAATATCTGCAGAGGGCGCCAACAACCTTTTACACATTACTGCATGATAAAATTCTTCTTTAATATTGACTAAACAACAGTTAATTCAAATGTCTACTTAATCTTTAATATTTGGACGTTTTTTTAACGACAGAAATGCTACATCCACTGTCATTTCTTGAATGTGTGGACATCAAAATGTGTAAACTCACATGGCGCACATTGCATTCTCAAATAAACGTTATAATAAGCTCAAACTCTCAACAATATGCAGAGATTAAGTTTGAGATGCTCATGGATTCTCATCATGGATACTTCTGGTATTTTGCCGGTTACTCGACACAGGCAAAATGTCATTGAGTATTTTTTTAAATCGAGTACTTGAATTGAATCAAGGAATCAACAGCCCTAAAAGATGCCATAATTGTGGTCCATACGGCTCTTGTTCTATTTTCTGATTTTTTTAGAGAATAGCACTACCTGATTTGTGAGTGAACCATACTTTTGAGTCAAATCTTTTGAATGCACTGGTTGACTGATTTATTCATGAACTCGATGGGTAAATTTTTAATGAATTACTTAAATATCTCTTTCAGCCTTTTCTTCTCATATAAGAGTATTGTATGACTTCAGTAAACTTAGAGTAAGTTTTTTTAAAGCTCATTTAATGATAAAAAGCAACAAGTATATTATTAAGACATCCGCTTTTGTGTTCCATGCAAGAATGGGACCACAAAGTCATATGGGACCACATGAGGAGGGATAAATAATGAAAAAATGTTCATTTTTGGATGAACTATTCCTTTAATTGGTTCAAATACCTTGATAATGCTGATGTGCAATATTTTTCTCTGTCTTGCGTTTGCTTGTTTCAGCAACGGTCCACAGTGGCATCCATGATGCATCGCCAAGAGACCGTGGAGTGCTTGCGCAAGTTCAACGCCCGCCGAAAACTCAAGGTACGACATGAATGGCCCTTAGACTAACTTCAGTCTTCCTCCCTTGGGTAATTAGTGCTGAAAGTCCTGTTGCCATGGACTAAACACTCTATTTTTCTCTGTCTTTGTTAAGGGAGCCATTCTCACTACTATGCTGGTTTCTAGAAACTTCTCAGGTGAGTTCCCTCATTCTCCTGGGATCAGGTAGGAAAATGCAAAGTCATGGATGAACTTTGCTCACCTCTTGAAGTCTTGCTCCAGTTTTCACTGTAAAAAAGATGTCGAACAGCTGGCTCAGTAATTAAATGGAGGGAAAAACCACTCGGGATCTAGAGCTTTGGATTACAGGAGTATAAAGTTTTGGATTTCTCTGCTTCAAATCTCAATTTCTTTGAGCTGTTAAGGTTTTCTATGAGGAATGAGGATAACAGTAAAGGAATATCAGTAACTTCCTTTTCAGTTTAAAATCAGAACAGCGGATGTTTACGGTTTGTGCAGGTGACTCTGCAGGTTTGAGAGCTTTAGATTGTCTTGATTGCTTATAATAAACAAAGGTGATTTGTTCAATAGAGGGTTTGAAAACAGTTCCATAGCTTCTCCCAACTCAACGCCTCTCTGTCCAATAGTGGGCCGGCAGCATACCAGCCCTGCTGCTCCCACCACAAGCACTGCCGCGCTTGCACAGGAAGGTATGTGAGAGTGCATCTCCTCACCTCGCCACCAGGGGGACCAGCGAGCCCCCTCCACAATGCCTCTAAACCCCTCTCCCTCTGCTCTACCCAATCAGCATGCAGCCAATGAGAAGCTTGCCTCTCTTGCCATCACTTGCATAAATTATTTGGCTTTCACTCTCATGAACGACGTCTGCTATTATAGTGTTGGAGAACCTTTCACATTTAAAAGGATAGTGGCCTGCTGAATTTCCATATCTCACTTACACGTCATGCATTTGGGCGATGAGTTTATGGAATAGCATGACTTTTTTTCGGCCATGTTTTTATACTACATTGCTTTTACATGACCATGTAACTTTAACATTCATCTAGCTAGCTTTTAACCCTAAAAGTTGTAAGAAGTATTAGAACAGGTTCAGTTGTCTAATATGGGTCTAGTAAATGAAAAAATTATAAATGCTACAGGACAGTTATGGGTCATTCTCAAAAATGTTGTATTTTTATATATTATATTGTATTACATTACATTACATTACATTACATTATATTATATTATATTATTATATTTTTACATTACTTTACTTTTTTAAATAAAACATCTCAACTCATACTGATCTGCCTAAAATCAGTATATCTTTTAAATACTCCAACCCAGTTTAAATTATACTTGTGAAATGTTTAATTAAAAATGAAAAAATAAAAATATAACAAAAATGTATACAGCGTGTATATATATGTATATGTGTATATATATATATATATATATATATGTGTATGTATGTGTATATATATATATATATATATATATATATGTGTGTGTATGTGTGTGTGTATATATATATATATATATATATATATATATATATATATATATATATATATATATATATATATATATATATATATATATATATATATATATATATATATATGTACTGTATACTGCTGCTCAAAAGTTTGGGATTAGTAAGGATTTTAATGGCTGTGTTAATTTGATCAAAAATACAATATATATTGTATTTTTGTAAATACAAAATATTGTGAAATATTATTATGATGTAAAACAGTGTTTTTCTATATTAATATACATTAAAATTTAATTTATATCTGGAATTAAAGTTGAATTTTCAGAATCATTACTCCAGACTTTAGTGTCACATGACCCTTCAAAAATGATTTTAATATACTGATTTATTATCAGTGCTGGAAACAGTTGTGCTGCTTAATATTTTTTTGGAACCTGCAATATTTTTTTCAGGATTCTTTATTCGACAGAACAGCATTTATTTAAAATAAAAAGGTTTTCTAACAATATAGACTACTTTTCAAAAGTTTGGGGTCTTTTTTTTTTTTTTTTTGAAAGAAATTAATGGTTTTATTCACCGAGGATGTGTTAAATTAATAAAAAAGTGATAACAGATTTACATTGTTAAAAAAGATCTATATTTTGGATAAATGCTGTTCTTTTTAACTTAAAAGAATCAAAGAATCCTGAAAAAAGAATCAACATTGATAATTCTAATAAATCGGCATATTAGAATGATTTCTGAAGGATCATGGAGTAACAGCTGATGAACATTCAGCTTTGCATCAGTGGAATAAATTACTTTTTAAAGTATATTCAAATAAAAAAACATTATATTTTAATAACATTTTGCAATATTACTGTTTTTTCTGTATTTTTGATCAAGTAAATCAAATGCCTGGATGAGCATAAGAGACTTATTTAAAAAAAACATTACAAGTCTTACTGATCCCAAACTTTTGAGCGTTAGTGTATTTATTTATTTATTTAAGAAAACTACTCAAAAGTGAAACTATTTGACTGATCAGTGTTTGTTACCACATTTTGAGAATGACTCTTATAGGGACATTTGAAGTATTATACCTTTTGTTCTGCTTTCAAAAGGTCTATTTATCTATCTGTCAGCATAGATTGGCTCTTTTTATATGCGTGAACAAACAATGTCTTGTTTCATCTCGCAACTGTCCCCAGTTCAATTTACACACAGCGGCTCTAGGCAAAACAATGCAATCAATACCGTAGCCCTGCATTCATGTTAACGATCGCCACTACGAGACACACCATCGGCCGGCATGCATTATCGTCTGCATGGAGTAAAAAATGCAAATGTCGCTGCTCCTCCTTTGATTAGATTTTCTCTTTTTTTCCTCTCTCTCTCACTCTGTCCCTCTCTGTTAAATTGCTTCAGCCCTTTTTGGCTCCCTCCTTCCCTGCTGATCAGCTTACCGGTGTTTTGTGCTATTGGGTTAAATAGCATTTAAGTGAAGTCTGCTTTAGCTGCAGATATAGGACCCCAGTCACGTGTTTGTGCTCGGCACACCTCGGTGCTCTCCACCTCAGACAGAATAAAGAGGTGTGGAGGGGATGGAGGTTTTTAGGTCCTGTGTCGTCAACTAAAGCAGACTCGTGCAGCCTAGCCAAGCCACCATTGCCCTACCATTCTCCTTTCAACTCTTCCTTCTTCCCTCGCCCAGAGCGCAGGGGCTTAACCACACGGACGGGCAGGAGCGGGGTTGGCTTGCTGCCAGTCGTCAGACCCGATGTAGCCGGCGCAAGGGTGAGCGCTGAGTGCCAGGTGGTCTGCGGGGAAGGAGGCCCTCTGGAGGGCAGATGGACAACACTGTTGACAGTGTCTCTGAGTCAGGAGAAAGTGGAGAGGAGATCTTTGGTTCCAGTTGTGTTGTCTGATCAAATTGAATTGCCCCAAAGTCTGGGACAGCTGTCTGTCAGTTTTAGTAAATGTCAGCCAGCTGCCATCTTCAACAAGCTGTGTCTGAGCAGCTGTCAGCGTGGTGAGAATACTTCATATGTGTGTAATGGTCAGAAGAGAACAATTAAGAAAAATTGCAGCATCTGTTCAGATCCTCCAGGATTATGGAAACCAACAAGAACTGTCTTGTTGAAACTGCTTAAACTGTTTCCGTTGTTTTAGTTGTTGGTTATAGGTTAGAGTCTTCTCTTATTATTTCTACAGTATGAATACTATACATGGTGTAGGAGCACAAAGAAGAGCTATCCAAACAAGTACGCAACTTTCTGGGAAAATGCAGTTTGCCAAAGTTTTTGATGTTCTGATACAATATTGTAGGGCTGGGTAAAAATATTGCATTCTCAATTTTAATCTTTTCTCATTTTTATGAAGCAATAATGATTTTTAAATCCCAAAAAGTGGTTATTCTAGTCCAGGGGTGGCAGCCCTGCAAAGTTTTGCTTTAACCCAAATCAAGCTCACCTGAACAAGCTAATCAAGGTCTGAAGGGTTACTAGGAAGCTACAGGCAGGTGAGTTTTAATTAGGGTTGGAGCTGAACTCTGCAGGGCTGTGGCTCTCCAGGACCGGAGTTCGCCACCCCTGGTCTAGTCTGTTTTCATTTAATAAATGCAACATTGTAGCGCACCTCCAATCCAATAAATTGCAATAAGCTTTGTGCTTTGTTAGTTTTGATATGAAATAAGTCTCCGCTTTCAAATTCTGTCCATTTTATTATAGTATTAAACAATAAATACCATTGTGGTGCTGTTTAATATGGTGTGACGGATCGCTGCACAGCCTCAGTTTTAAAGAAGCGGCAGCATGTATCGCAAGTGAACTGATCGACTCTTCAATAAACATGAATGAACATCAGAGGTATGTGAAAAGAAAGAGTACAACTTACTGAAATCCATATCCTGTCTTGGAATCGTTCAGTGTTTTAACCGTGGAAATGCGTCAATATAACAACTCGCAAACAAAGTCACTAAACGTCACATTTACCTTAGAAAAAAATATATTCAGTGACTCTAGAGGAGCTAAATATATGCACCATATGACATATTCATTATAATTTTTACTGTTCTTCAGTATTTAATTTATTTTAGAATACATCAGTCATGTTTTATGACAGCCACCGTTTAATTGTTTATATTTAAAAACAAATTGGAATAGACATAATTATGTAATTGTAGGTTTATTATTATAAAAGCTTAACTGTGCAATTTAAGCATTTGTATAAAAATCAGTTAATTATAGTGATGTAGTACCAACGGACTCTAATGTATATGTTACAGCATTAATTTGCCATGTACTGTACCTGTTATATATCCAAAATAATCAATATTGAATAGAATTCAAATCGTGCAATTTATGTCAATACCCAGCCCTACAAAATGTATGTATCAACTATTTCTTGTTTTTTTTTGTTTTTTTTTGTTTTTTTTTTTTAGCTCTTTGGAATGCGTATGTGGCTTCAATTACCTCATTTGAAGGGCATTGCTGTAGACGTTCTCTTTTTTTTATTTTTATTCAAGTCCGAGTTTAAAGTTGTATTTAACCTGGAATATTCCTTCAATGTTCTTTTGAGCCGTCCAATCAATGCTCTCCATCAGTTCTTGGCTTCAACTAGTACTGTAAGTGTTTATAACTCTTTGTATTCTGTTATTGCCAGTCCTCCAGTTGATGTAAGATGTTAACCAATAACCTGTAATGACATTTCATCAATGTTTCTTCATTCTCTGTTTAAGAGCTCGTCACTGTATGACCAAGATAAGATATACTGACCAATAGGTTATGAAGATAAGGCATGTTAGTATGTCGGCTGTGTTGCCTGTGAATCTCCAATATATGATTTGTTGCTTGCACACGTCTGATTTAAAGATGTATTGAATCTTTTAATGGCTGTCGTAATGGATTTTACTAGCTCAATATGCTGTCTCAAAGACCTTTTCACTTTCTGAAGCCTGAAGCATTATTTAATAGGGGTGTGAATATTTGATCCGACTATCAGTTATTCTTTAATTATCGATTCGGTATATAATAACATTTGAAATTTAGTCAAGATTGAATTATATTTATATATATATATATATATATATATATATATATATATATATATATATATATATATAAAAAGATTAATTTTTTCACCCCTGTTATTTAAACTGCAATAGGATACCACGTGATCTTTTTGAACATTTTTGCAAAATATGATGTAATCTTTAAATCAAGGAAGGTTACTGCACTGTATTGCGCTTTGTTTGAAAATGATTTCTTCCTCCCTCTATATTTTATTTCCACTCAGCACTAATAGTAGTATGACTGCAGTGTGGCCATCCTGGGGTCCCATATCCATCCGATTATTGCGCAGTATAACGGAAGACTGCTGGCTCAGCTATCCCAGTCACAGTCTGTGAATCCTATGAGACATAGTTAGATATGTGAGAGACAGTGGAATGGTAATGAGTCGAGGTCTAGCTTTATGACTCTTTCATCAGTGCATTGCATTATGGGACTTGCGGTTTAATCCAGTTGGCACTGCATGGCTGACCGTAATGGTGAATTGCATCCACCACCAGCACCTTTCACCTCATAAATAGTGAAGCATGAAAGCAGGCCTGCAATGCAAATAATGCCTTCGAACGTCCAGCTTGTTCTCTATGCTACTAAATGGTTTTTGTTTTCTTCTTAACCTTGCCATCTTTTCTTCTCAATTGTTTATGGAAGGTAAGACGCTTAACGGGAATACCGAATGAGTTTTTAGCTTTTTTCTGTTTTATAGGCAAGTTATTTGATTGTTCTCTGAGGGATTCTGAAGTGTATCAGGGGCCATTTCCCTTACACTGACTCAAGACCTCTCAAACATGTCCTCTGGGAAATAACAGTTGCAGTTAAAGGAAAAATCAATTGCATACATTAGGCATGATTTTCCCTCATTACATCTGCAGCCGCAAATGGAGAATAAATTCATTCTCTTTATCTGCTCTCAGATTGGTGAAAAATGGAATAAAATGGGCTATTTATTCCATGTCTGTGCAATTAGTTCATTTTAAAGGGGTTATATCATGCATTTTTATCTTTTTTTTCTCCACTGGAGATACTTTATAATGTTAGTGAAATGTTAGCAAAGCTTTCTTTCTTTTGACACCAAAACTATCATCATTTAGGTAATTTGGATCATTTCATACCCACCCACCAACACTCTCATTATTAAAATCAGACAGGAATTGTTTTTTTCTGTTGTCGCTTTAAGAAACACCTCCTTAAATATGAAATGAAAAACAGCACTTTACTGCAACTACTTGCAACTCTTTGCATTTATAATGCACTACTAAAAAGTTTGAGTTGGAGTAAGTTGAGGTAAAACTAAAACTATTTGTCTTTTATTCACACCAAGGCTGCATTTATTTGATAAAAATATAGCAAAACAGTAATACTGTGAAATATTATTGTGATTTAAAATAACATTAAAAAAATGTAAAAATATTTATTCACGATCTTCTGTGTATGGAAGCCTGTTTCCGCCACTGAATTAAAAATAACAAAGTTATTGCTACTTTTTAATCTCACAATTTAGATTTTTTTTTTCTCAGAATTGCTAGATAAAAACTCGCAATTCTGACTTTTTTCTCAGAATTTTTTAAAGTCTTATTTTCAGGGGAAAAAAGGCTGATATGTTTTCCGAGTTCTGACTTAATAGCAGTTGTTTTAAAAAGTCAGAGTTGCGAGATATAAACTCACAATTTTGAGATTATTCTCTTTGAGGTTTGTTTCTCAGAATTGCGAGTTTTCCTTAGAATTATGAGTTTTTCTTAAATTAGGTTTTTTTTTCTCAGAATTGTAAGTTTATTTCTCAGAATTGCTAGTTAACTTTTTAGAATTGCGATTTTTTTTTTTTCTCTCAGAATTGATTTTTTTTTCCCTCAGAATTGCGAGTTTATTTCTCAGAATTACAAGTGTTTTTCTCAGAATTTAGTTTTTCTCAGAATTGTGAGTTTATTTCTCAGAATTGTGTGTTTATTTCTCAGAATTGCATGTTTTTTCTTAGAATGCCAAGTTTATTGCTCAGAATTCTGAGTTTATTTCTCAGAATTCCATGTTTATTTCTCAGAATTACAAGTGTTTTTCTCAGAATTTAGTTTTTCTCAGAATTGCGAGTTTGTTTTTTAGAATTGTGAGTTTATTTTTCGGAATTGTGAGTTTATTTCTCAGAATTGTGTGTTTATTTCTCAGAATTGCATGTTTTTTTCTTAGAATACCAAGTTTATTGCTCAGAATTCTGAGTTTATTTCTCAGAATTCCGAGTTTGGAATTCTGACTTTGTAATTGCAAGTTTAACTTACGCAATTCTGAGGGAAAAAAAAGTCAGATTTGCGAGTTTATATCTCGCCATTCTGACTTTATGACTTGCAGTTGTGACTTTGTCACGCAGTTCTGACTTAATTTCTCTGAATTCCGAGTTAATATCACATTTCTGAGGAAAAAAAAGTCAGAATTGTGAGATAAAAAGTTGCAGTTACCTTTTTTATTTAGTGGTGAAAATGAGCTTCCATTTCGAAGTCATGTGATCCTTTAGAAATCATTCTCATATGCTGATTTGGTGCTCAGCTCTTTTTTTGGTTGTTTGTTTTATTACTATCAGTGTTGAAAACGGTTGTGCTGCTTAATATTTTTGTAGAAACCTTGACAATTTTGGGATTCTTTGAATAGAAAGTTCAAAAGAACAGCATTTACTTAAAATAACTTTTTAACATTTTACTTTTGTGACATTTGTCACATTTGACATCTGCAGCTGCTTGTTTCTAAGGTTGTGTTTTAATAAATGATCTTTTTTCTCAGTGCTGACAGGTCTGAGTTTGAGGTTACAATACGTTTTCATACAGTATAGTAGTTCAATGATCTCTCTTAAAGAACAAGGAAAAGGATTCAAGATGTAACCCCTTTAAAGTAAATTTCACCAAAATGATTTTTTTATTTGCAGTAAAAAAGCTTCATGTCTTTGGATTAAACAGATATATATATAGATCTTTAAGAAATGTCTCCTGTGGTGAAAAATGATGCCAAGTCAGCATTACTACCCAAACCCTGTATGCTAATGAATGACGGAATGCAAGCCAGCAGTTTGTTAATTGTTTTATGTGGGGATTTATTTGAAATATGTGCAGATGTGAGCACTCTGTCAGTTTTGTCACTCACGCTTTATGTAGTAATTTACTCCTTTTCTGTTCCCAACAGCATGCAAAAGTTTACTCAACAAAAAGGCAGATGGAGTCAAGGTAAGCCCACAGATGCTTCTGATATACCTACTTTCTCTTTGAGTTGTTAAATCTTTCCAGCAGCCATATGAGCTTCCCATCTCTCCCAGAGCTTTCCATTAATGGGTTTTAAATTAAACACCACTTGTTAAAAAAAATATATTGCTACGCTTAGGCAGTACTTTGTGCTTTGCTACAGAAGTCTTGCGCTCTGAGGTTATTTTACAAAGTAGTAGTAGTACAACGCATGTGTTCCCCAAACAGATCTAGTTATAAGACTATATTATAATAATTTTGACACGCCACCTTCTGACTGAATAATGGATAACTTTACTGTATACACCCATCTTCCTGACATATGCTATTCATCTGTTGTGTGATTTCTAACTACAATGACTGGCATAGGAGGATCAACTCCGATCATGTCCCTAGTGATGTCTTCTCTCTGAAAAGGAAGTTGTATCTGTCCTCTCTATTTCAGCCCCAGACAAACAACACTAAAAACAGTGTAGTGAGCGCTGTAGTGAACGCCATGAAAGAAAGCAACACGGCCTCTTCTACACCGATGGTACTTCATCTACAATCAACACTCTTTGTAACCCATCTACACATCTGACCATTTCCCATAGTACATCATCAAGTGTTTGCAGTAGTGTTTGACGCATGTCAGAAGTGTTTGAAATCATTGTGCATGTACTAAAAATAGCTCAAACCAGTAGATTGCTGTGCACTAGATGTCACTAGTCGTTTATCCCATTACGTGTTTTTTTTGGGGTGCTCGTGTCCTTTCGAAGCACATCTGGTACACGTAATTGTGGTGTTTTATAAACGTGTCATTAGGAATGATTTGTTCTTGCCTGTGAGCTGCTGGTTTATGTCCTTCTGCACTCTTCTTGTCCTTAGTTTGCCTTTGTAGGCGTATTCGCACCGCTATTACAAGTACAAACAAAATATAGTCATTGAACGAGACTGTTTGTGACATTTAACAGTTAGCTGTATATACATAGTCCTTAAGAATCATTAATGCTACCATACAGAGTAGCATAAATGTATGGATTTTGGCAAATAACAAGGTAATTTGTGTCGGAGTGCATAAACTAGTCAGAGTAAAGATGCAGTGTCCCATACAGAAAGCTGTCAGCCGTTTGCCCGTGTCGGAAACTAGCAGTGTCCCCTGGAGGTTTAAGAAAAGGGAAGTGGATTGACACTTCAGATGGGCCTTGTTTGCTCGACTGCCCAAATAGCTGAGCAAAGAGCATCCTGGGACCTCCAAAACAATCCATTAAGAGCACAAGTTAACCCCGACCCCTCCTGAGGCCTCAAAATGCCTCCACAGTGCTGATGGACAGCTAGCAACCACTGGGCTATCAGACACATACAAGGCAACAGAAGCGGCAATTGGAATAATATGTGTAATATTCACTTTTTTGAGGGTTCAGTTGGGTCACATTTAAAAAAAATAAATAAATAAATAAACAAACTAGAAGTTAATTTGGGGAAAAATATAGTGCACGTAATCCAGAAATTGCTTGACTTTTTGTACTTATTTATAATTATTCAATTTCTGTTGAATTTGAGAAACTGCATCTTTAAATTTTTGTGACGCATGCCATTTATTCATTCATTTATTTATAAAGTGTACACGTGTGGTCCGTTTTCTGTAGTGAACTGTAAATGTTCTTCAAGCTCATCGTGAACCCCAACCTTGTGTACATTTCCACATAAAGATCGTTATTTCTTTATTTAATCTCAAAGTCCTCCGTTTGTGTCTTGGCCAAGACAGCAACTCTAAAAGTGTGCGCGTGTATTCCTGGAGGATGTTGTTTAACCAGATTATTGTGGATGAGTCTTACTGCTTTAATCATGATGTGAAATCTTGTTAAATTTTACAGGAGCCACAAACTACAGTTGTGCACAACCCTGCCGATGGCCCCAAGGTACGTTTTTCAAGAGCACTTGCAATGGGGATGGAGGAACGGTTCACGAATTGCACTTTTGCACCGTGTTTTTTTTATTTATTTTTATTTTGATTTTTTTAGTATTAGTATTTATTTTATTAACTCACAAAAGATTTGTGTATTTAAGTCAGTATTTTTTAGTAATATTAACATACTATTATATTATTAATTCATATTTTAAATTGGTTTATATTTTTATAGTTCATTTTAAATTTTGTTAGACTAATTGTTCTTTTTGGTCATTTTTAAAAATGTAGTTTGTATTCATTTTTATTTTTATTTATTTTTTTAATATTTTATCTGATTTCAGTCTTGTTTTTTTTTTTTGGCAAATTCTAATATCAGCATTTACTAATGCATTATTGATATCACAAGTTGTTTGTGAACAAACAATGAACAAAGTCTAGTTTATTAACTAACATTAATAAAGATTAATAAATAGTGTAATAAATGTATTGTTCATTGTTTGTTCATGTTAGTTAATACATTAGTTATTGTTAACAAATAACACCTTATTGTGTGTTACCGAATAATTTTGTAATTAATTTCTCTGAATGAAAAACAAATTGAATTGTGGGGTTTATTGTTGTTGTTACAATTTAATATATGTGACCCTGGACCACAAAACCAGTCATAAGGGTCTGAAAAACTAAGCTTTCTATTGATGTATAATTTGTTAGGATGAGACAATATTTGGCTGAGAGACAACTATTTGAAAATCTGGAATCTGAGGGTGAAAAAAATATTAAAAAAATATAAATATTAAGAAAATCGCCTTTAAAATTGTCCAAATTAAATTCTTAGCAATCCATATTACTTATCAAAAATTAAGTTTTGATATATTTATGGTAGGAAATTTACTAAATATCTTCATGGAACATGATCTTTACTTAATGTCCTAATGATTTTTGGCATAAAAGAAAAATCAATACTTTTGACCCATACAGTGTATTTTTGGCTATTGCTACTTAAGACTTACTTAAGAGGTTTTGGGGTCCAGGGTCACATATTGATGTTAAATATTTTGGTAACACTTTACAATAAGGTTTCATTAGTTAATGTTAGTTAATATATTAACTAACATGAACAATACATTTATTACAGTATTTATTCGAAAATACAGTCATTCATTGTTAGTTCATGTTCATTCACAGTGCATTAACTAATGTTAACAAGCACAACTTTTGATTTTAATAGTGCTGAAATGAACTATGATTAATAAACACTATAGAAGCATTGTTCATTCTTAGTTCATGTTAACTAATAATATTTTTTAATTGAATGTTTACCTTAAGATCATCAAAAATCATTCTCAGAATCAAAAACATGTTCATGCAGTTTCTAATTCTGGATGTAGAGACCATAACCTAATGCTGTTCATTACTTTTCCTTCACATCTCATGTTTCGTTTGTCTTGTACGTTCTTTGTCTATCTATTTTCTGTCCCCAGGGCTCCACAGAGAGCTGTAACACCAATGAGGAAGAGGATATGAAAGGTAGGAAAGGTACACAGATCTTCTCTCCTCTTCTCTGCATGCCTCCAGCACTGTGGCGTGGCAGCTCCCAGTGCTTGTGTCAAAAGAATAATCCCTCTCCTGTCTGAACAAAGTACCAAAAACACACCAAAAAGCCTTTGATTAAACAACGTACATGTCACGTCAGTCAGTATCTGTTTGAGATATAAAACATGAAGCTGCAATGACACCTGAGGCTGCGGACATTTGAAAGCAGGCGGACAGGAGGGGAATTACAGTAGAGGGCATTGAGACGGGGTTAGATGGATTGTGCTTTACACGTTTAACATGCATGCCCTTTGTTTACAGCTAAATTGCTAGCTTAGAGTTAGCAAAGGTTTATAGTGAAGGTGCATCAAAGAGATTTAAAGAAGTAAATGATGTCCAGCTCTCAAAAGTTCCTATTTGGATGGGATTAGATTTCTTTGAGTTTCAAGATAGCGATAGGTGTGTGAGAGGGAAAAATAGACCTGATCAGTTCAATTCAGTATAAAATCTTACCTGATGCCCTCAGGGAAAGCTAGTCCCATCTAAATAGGGCTTTAGTAAGCATCTCTATGTCAGATCACTCACACAATTTGTCATTGGTTTGATATATACATATATATATATATATATATATATATACACACACACACACACACATATCTGTCTTAAAGCTGTTGGTGTCTCAGTAGGTTTCCTTGTAGATTTTGTGCGTGTTTGTGTGTGTGTCCTGTGTTTTTCACCCCACTTATTTAGATGTTTGTCGATGTGCCATGTCTTGTAAATTCATCAGCATGTTGCGAACTGGACTGTTTTTCCCGAGGGACTCTCGCCAATCCAGTTTTCTGTCACGAAAAGGGCCAGGCTCGAATTCATTTCCTCTCCTTATTCACTAGGAGGCAGGACGGACAATAGCGGCTTAAAGAGCCTTATCATTAGCTCCGTCACGTCTGAGGTTAGGTGATGAGGACAGGAAATTGGCGCGGAGCCTGGAGAAACAATCTTCGTGCGCGCTGTTGTCCAAGCACAACAAACAAGACTCGGCTTCACCGCACCCATAGATACAGACCTGCGTCACAGCATCACTCATAACTGGACTGGAAAATCCAGGTTCATCACCTGTACTCCCGCTCCCATAAACACAGTGCTTCTTTTATTGAGAACAAACAGCTCATCTTAAGCATCCCATCCAGCGTCTTCGTGACCGTTAAGCTATTTAGTCGTGATGAAGTGCCAGCATTGGTGTGGTGTTTGTTAGTGTGTTTGGGCTGGTGAAGGACATGAGAGATGTGTGTGTTTTTCCTCCTGGTGGCGTGTGGTTTTGGGGCTGTGCCAGCCGAGAGTGCGCAGGGAGCGAGCAGTGACAGTGCCGTGATGAGTCAGTGCAGTGCCGGGGAAGAGCTGCCCGCTCTGGTGGCTTCGCCACAGGGCTCTCCTGCCAGTAAGTCAAGATCCCTTCGTACCACCTGGGCACCTTCAATCCCTCCTCAAACCTTCAAGTCGAGATCTTTTTGTCCCCCCACAACTCCAGCCTTTCTGCCCTTTAGCGTACTACCATGTGGGTCACTTCCGTGTAGAACATCGCCTTTGATCCCCTTTTCTGCTCACAAATGTATTCACCCCCGATGCATGCTATTTACACGTCTGTTTTGTTGTAAAATGGCCCTTTAGTAACTAGATTGACCTTTTAAATCTTTTACTCCTGATTTTTCCTACATTCTCCTCCTCAGAAGTTGTAATTAATATGCCTGTTTGCACATGCACACGTTTCAGTATTCCACATCTAAGCTACATATTTGTGTTTAATTTCTTGTGGTTAACAACAGTCCATATAGTCTCTGTGTTGCTGACCTTAGGAAAAACCAGAAATAGGCCTTCTGAGTATCTAGTGAAATTGTGCTTATATTTGTCCTATTGTCATTCGTAGTCTGGTGAATTCAGTTTGTTTTTATTTTAATTAATTCTATTATATTTATGCAACTGGGTTTTAATATACATGCACTACGAGTCAAAAGTTTTTGGAAAGTAAGATTTTTGATGCTTTTTTTTTTTTTAAGTCTTTTCAGCTCACCAAGCCTGGATTTGTTTGATCCAAAGTACAGCAAAAATGATACAATTTTGAAATAATTTTACTATTTCAAATAACCGTTTTCTATTTGAATATATTTTAAAATGTAATTTATTCCTGTGATTTCAAAGCTGAATTTTTAGCATCATTACTCCAATCACATGATCCTTCAGAAATCATTGTAATGTTCTAATTTGCTGCTCAAAAAACATTTATTATTATTACGTTGAAAAAAACAGCTAAGTAGAATTTATTCTGGTTTCTTTGATTTATTACAAAGTTCAGACAAACAGCATTTTTCTGAAATAGTAATCTTTTGTAACATTATAAGTGTCTTTATTGTCACTTCTGACCAATTTAAAGCATACTTGCTAAATAAAATGAATGGTATATTGTATAATGTTACAAATTTCAGATTTGTTATTTCAGATGAATGCTGATTTTTGGATCTATTTTTTGGAATAATAATAATAATAATAATAATAAATGTTTCTTGAACAGCAAATCAGCATATTAGAATGATTTCTGAAGGATCATGTGACACTGAAGACTGGAGTAATGATGCTGAAAATGTAACTTTGATCACAGGAATAGATTACAATTTAAAATATAATCAAATAGAAAACAGTTATTTTAAATGGTAAAAATATTTCAGCGTTTAAGTGTTTTTGCTGTACTTTGGATCAAATAAATGCAGGCTTGGTGAGCAGAAGAGACTTCTTTAACAACATTAAAAATCTTACTGTTCAAAAACTGTTCACTTGTAGTGTATATTTTTGTTTATTAATTTATTTTTTGAAAGACATTAATACTTATTAATACTTACTCAGCAAGGAGCATTAAATTGATCAAAAGTGTAGTGAAGAACATTGTTACAAAAGATTTCAATTTCAATATTATATTTATCAAAGAATTCTGAAAAATATCACCACAAATATATTAAGTAGCATAACTGTTGTGAACATTAAGAAATGTTTGTTGAGCACCAAATCAGCATATTGCAAGGATATTAGTTTTATAATAAACAAAAAATGTTAGTCAAATTAAAAGTTAAATAAAAAAATTATAATTTTATACTCATACGAGACTTATTAGACCATTAAAAATTAAACACCCCATTTTTAATGGTACTTAGAAATAATGGTTTTGTTAATTTTTTTTTTTTTTTTTGAACTCCCAGTTGAAGAAATATAAAGTCTGCAGAGCATGTTGGTAGATATAATACAAATATAGTATATGCATAATACAAATTAGTGTCAGCAAAAAATGTAACATTATTTTTAACCTGAAGTCATAACTGACACAAATGAGGCTTTTGTTGGCTTTTGGTAATTGACTGACCACAGTCGTGAATATTAGATAAAATAACATAGCATAGATAGGTATAACACAAAAACTGACTTGATTCTGTGTCCAAGCCAGTAAACGCTGCAGCTGCAACATCTCATATAGGACCTCATCCACACCTGTTCTTCCTTTGTTTAACATCTGTCAGCATCTGTCTTTAACCATTTCCTCCGCCATCCAGCCTGTTCCCTACTCATATATTCTGATAAATTCATTGTCTTTCTATAGTTTGACTTGTTTTGAACATCAGATTTCCATTGTAATCTTTTCTTTATCATTTCCAGTCTTTTTAATTAATCTCTTTATGTACATGGTAACACTGTTTACGAAGTACAACAAAAGGACTGTTTTGTTTTATTGAATCGTTTACCCAAAAATCTAAATTCTATCATTTACTTTATCTCATGTAGTTCCAAATCCATAGGAACGCTTAAGGAGAAATTTAGCCAAATGTTCACACTGCTCTTTTTCAAAAAGTGACCACTCTAAGAATCCAAAAAGAATTTAAAAAGCTGTTGAATAAACTATATTAGTCAAATACTTTTGGAGCTTAACATAAATACAATTTCATGGTATGAAAAAGAGCTGCATAAATATTCTCCATTTGTCTTCTGTGGAAGGAAAAAAGTTTGGAACATGAGGTTGAGCACATGACAGAATTTTAATTTTGGGCTCTAATGTTGTACTTCATACTCAGTGTGTTCATGTGTTCCTCTGTCTTTTTGCATGCGTCATCATTTGTGTTGCGTGTGCTGCGTTGTGTGTTGCAGCCGTCCCCGTGCATGACGTTAAACGCTTGGCATGGAACAGTTCAGAACATGCCTCATGTCCAGAGTTAGAGCGAACTCATTCTGGCCCATGTGCCTCAGCCCATGGGGTCGGCGGTATCACGGCGAGCGGGTTCGCAGCTCAGTGTAAGTGTGTGGGGTGTAGACCAGGACACACACAGACGATGTCAACAGGAAATCAAATTCTTCATTCTAATAGATTTAGGTATTGACATCATATCTGATGTCACAGTGGGCAGTTGATATTGTGTTAGTCAAGGTTGTGACTTGTCGGGTTAATTCAAATGCATATTTACACACACATTTTTAAAGGCCTATTCACATTGAGCTCAAACTTTCACTATGAACATTCAAATTGATCATGCATTGATCCCATCATGCAGTGTGAGAAAATTCACTCACTTTTTGGTCACATATTTTAATTTCGTCCGTGGAAAAGGTGCTCAGAATAGAAAGTCCTATTTGTAATCTAGTAATTACAGTAAATACTATGTGGTATGAACGCTTCAAAACTCACCAAGGTGTAAGTTTTGGGGTCAATGGCAAATTTTGTTATTATTCAGGCATGCGTTCAGTTTTCAGACTGACAAATTTTCATTATGTGCTGTTTGTGTCAATTTTTTGTCACTTTTACTCTTGTCAGTGTCAGTAGGCCTTAATATGACTCACAGGTATCTGCTCTATAAGCAGTGTATGTTATGCTTATTAACTTTCCTTTTCTTTTTTTATCATTTCATTTCCACTCCCTCCATCATCTCTCATCACGTCCTGTTCGAGTAGCTCGTAAGCAGGAGATTATAAAGATCACGGAGCAGTTGATCGAGGCTGTCAACAATGGAGACTTTGAAGCATACACGTAAGTACAGCCCACATGCACATGCTTCAGCCTGTTTGTAATAAAGACACTAAGAAAATTGTTGTATTCACACAATAACCTACAATTTCGTCAAAAGATTTTAAATGTTTTTTAAAGTAGTCTCTTCTGTTCTCCAAGCCTGCATTTATTTGATCCAAAGTGCAGCAAAAATAGTAAAATGTTTACATTTTTATACTTTTTTTTTTTTTTTAAAAACATTTCTGTTTGAAAATATTTTAAAATGTAATTTATTCCTGTGATTTCAAAGCTGAATTTTTAGCATCATTACTCCAGTCAGATGATCCTTCAGAAATCATTCTAATATTCTGATTTGCTGCTCAAAAAAACTTTTATGATTATTATTATTATGTTGAAAACAGAGTAGAATTTTTTTCAGGTTTCTTTGATGCATAGAAAGTTTAGAAGAACAGCATTTATCTGAAATAGAAATCTCTTGTAATATTATAAATGTATTTATAATCAATTTAAAGCGTACTTGCTAAATAAAAGTATTAATTTCTATAATTTCTTTCACAAAAAATAAATAAGTAAATAAATAAATAAAAAAATTATACTGACTCGAAGCTTTTAAAAGTATAAAGTGTATAATGTTACAAAAGGTTTTTATTTCAGATATGTGCTCAAAAAAAAAAAAAATACGCTCAACAGTTTTAAATATTGATAATAATTTTAAAGAATGTTTCTTGAACAGATCTGGAGTAATGATGCTGAAAATTTAGCTTTAATCACAGGAATAAATTGCTTTTTAAAATATACTCAAATAGAAAGCAGTTATTTTAGATAGTTTTGCTGTATTTTGGATCAAATAAATCAAGGTTTGGTGAGCAGAAGAGAATTTTTTTAAAAAACATTACAAATCTTACTGTTCAAAAACATTTGACTGGTAGTGTATGTAGGGCTCTAAGTGGATTTTGTATTTAAATGAACAGACCTATAAAATGTTGGTGTAAACAAACTGAAGTCCCAGGCTGACTAATAGTCTGTGAAACAATACTCCTATTATTTTGAGAGAATATTGCATCTAGCCACGAAATGCTGGTGATATCCAGTCGCATCTGGACCACAGCATATGTTCACTCTGAAATTAAATTGTCATCACTTTTTTATGCTACAGTATTTGAACTCTGTTATCATATTCTTGTGTACCACAGAAGAATCTGTGACCCTGGTCTGACCTCTTTTGAGCCTGAAGCTCTGGGGAACCTGGTTGAGGGCATGGACTTCCACAAGTTCTACTTTGAGCACTGTGAGTCATTTTTAACTATGAATATAGTTGTTTTACCTTACATAAATACTCTTGTAAGTTATATCTTTTGACCTCATGTATTCAGACGCAATCCATGTGTTTGACTTTTTCAGTGTTGAGTAAGAACAACAAGCCTGTGCACACCACAATCCTCAACCCTCATGTTCATCTCATCGGGGAGGATGCCGCCTGCATTGCGTATATCCGGCTGACGCAGTACATCGACAGCCAGGGGCGCCCACGCAGCTGCCAATCGGAGGAGACGCGCGTGTGGCACCGCCGTGATGCCAAGTGGCTTAACGTCCACTTCCACTGCTCAGGGGCACCAGCCGCCCCATTACAGTGAACCGCACAGGACAGGTAAAAAAAAATAAAAATAAAAATAATAATAATAAATAATAATAATAAAAAAAACACTCCATTTGCATACCTACATTTTTCTCTGCCATGGCTTCAGCTTCTCATTGACAACGTAGTGATGCCGCTCTCATCATTCACAGTTGGGTAATTAGCAGAGACCTCAGAGCAGAGCTTGAATTTCAGCGCAGGTATTAATAAAACAATAAGCCCCAAGAAGCTGTGGTTTACAGTGAATTTATAACAGCTAAGGGGCATTGTTAGGCACGTCATTGTAGTTGTTATAAGTTCACTGTAAACCACATAAGGTTTCACAAAATAAAACGGAGCAAATTGCAAATTAAGTGTAATTATATTAATAAAAACATTATTCTTCCGCCAAACAATGTAGTTCCTCAGAAACAGTTGTGGTTGCAGAGCACAGATGTAAACAAAGGTGTATGTTTGTTGAGTAATTTACAACAGGTTAAATCGCGGCTCAACCAGAATCAAGGACCGGAACTATCTGTTTTTTTAATAATAATTCTTCTCATCCCTACATGTTCCGCAGTCATAACGCAATGACAGATGACGGAATGCATCATTTGCATGTGCTTTTGACTCTTGCTTATTTAAAGTGAAAGAGCACTCACTCGTGCGCTCTTATAGACCATTTTCTGTGCGCCCACCCATTCATAAAGACAATCACTTGCTTCATTCCTGAATGAATCAGCTGTTCGAATGAATCAATTGAAGGAATGATTCAGTGATAAAATCAGTGATTTGCCGCCACCTGCTGGCATTTTTAGTTTTGTTTTTAATGTATAATTTCAGTTAAGTAATTTAATATTTTTATATTCAAAATTTTATATTTAAAACATTAATCTCAACATGAATTTATGAATTTGATTGCACTCACGCCACCTCTGAGCCTCATTAGATGTCTGAAAATGTACCTACAAGCCACTTTTGTGCTCTTCTGTGCCACCTCTGTAGTACAAATACATTTTTTATTAATATTAATTTCATATGATTAGTAACTTATTTCTTATTCTGCTTATTACATAATTTTTTTAAATTTGACAGATGATGACATACTTTTAATAAAATTTGAAACATGCCATTACAAAGGTATAAAGAAAATTATTTTTAATAATTATTTTTTTAAAATTATTTTTAATAATAATTTTTTTTAACAAAGGTATAAAGAAAATGCCCCATAAATCACTTCGCTTCACTCAAATATCACCTCGTATTAGGAAGGCTAATTTTTTATCAGAATTTTTGATTATTAATCAGAAGGTGCTCTTAAATAAACTGCTCTTAAACTGGGTGTGTGAACAGGTGTGACTGTCAAAAGTTTTTTAGTTATGGGTGTTGAGATTTTGAAGTCCAATAAAGTGCATCCATCCATCATAAAAAGGGCTCTGCACAGCTCCAGGAGGTTAATAAAGGCTTTCTGAAGCAAATCAATGTGTTTGTGTTTTAAATATGGATATCTTTCTTACTCATACACATTGCTTTACTTTAAAAGGCCTTTATTAACCCTCCAGAGGCATGTGGAGTACTTTTTATGATGGATGGATGCACTTTATTGGTTTTCAAAATCTCAACACCCATTCACTGCCATTATAAAGCTTGGAAAAGCCAGGACATTCTTAATGTAACTCCAGTTGTATTTGTCTGAAAGAAGAAAGTCATATATACCTAGAATAGCTTGGGGGTGAGTAAATCATGGGGGAATTTTCATTTTTGGATGAACTATCCCTTTAAAGTTGACTTCTGTTGTAAATGTTCTGAATAGACCTAGTTAAGGGAGTAAACTTTGTTGTGTAACACCAGTTTGTGATGACTGTATGCGGTATATTATTTTTGCTTTATTTTTCCAGCTTACCTGGATTCTCAAGATAATGGGAATGTTTCTTCTTTGTGGCTGGACGGGCACGTGAAGGCCAGCTGGATGACAGCTCTTAAAAGTTACAGACACACCAGTGAGGAACTCTGACAACATCCAGTTCAACTGTCAACACCACTTATCCTGTCCAATCTTTGACCAACGGGAGCTGGCCGCGGCTGTGGCCCCGCCCAAGGGACGGTGCATGTATCTGACGCCCACATGGGGGTGCTGTTTTGTCCTTTTCCCACGGAAACCATCTTTTTTTTGCCCGTTAAAGATGTTCAGAAGGTGTTGTAAGTACTGATCTATGAATTCATAAATATACTGTATATTGTAAAAATCACTAGCTGAACCAGAAGCTACAATCAAGTTTGAAAAGCATTTATGTACGTAAAAACCAAGGTCGGGAGTTAGGAGGGAGGGGTGGGGGGATTGTTCAACTTTAAAAAAATAGCGCCCAAAAAAATGCTGAAGTTTACAAGTTCACAGTCCTTCTTGTATACTTTGCAACTTTTTGGACACAAAATCGATTTGGGAATTGGGGGTCGATTAATCCGAGAGCAAGGCAGTGAAAACGTTCAGAAGTTCTTCATATCAAAAAAAGAACCAAAGTGTAGTTTTTAGTCTTTTATTAAGGAGTGTTTCTGTTTGGTGTTGGCTTTTTATGTAACCCGGGTCTAAGAGAAGGTTTGTACGGCCCAGGTTTTAGTAATCTCCCGTGTTAATGTGGAACTCTTTATTTTTCCTCTTTTTTTTTTTTTTCTTGGACTGACATAACACAAGCATTTTGTGTTCAGTTTGAATTTTTAAGACTATTTTATTTTTTAAGTTAATCTAAATAAACATGTAAAGATATACAGAGATATTTAAAGGAGATATATAAACTCTCGCCATTCAGGTTTAGGGGAGGATGCCGTTCTTGACCGCGCTCGTGTTTGCGATCGGAACTTGTATAAATCGTATCCCCCATATAGATTTAATATAACGAAAGCCCGGGTGAACAGCACACAACTGAACACCGACCAGTAGATTCGCTTTTACTGTTTTGTTAGGTCACGTTAGCATCATAGACAAACCACCGCAGGACGTACTGTGATAGTCAAACATGAACGTCATTTTGCGAAGTAAATCTTCAGATCTGAGCTCAAACTACACCATAGCTTCAGTAGTCGAGTACGTTGTGATTAATCTCCTTTAAAACTTGCCGTCCGTTTTAGTAACGTTGGACGTGTCTAACTCACCCTGTCCTCAGTGTTGTCGTAGTCGTGGTTCATGTCGGTGACGGGGGTGAACATGCCGTACGTGCTCTGTAAATACATGTCGTTCAGTTCAAGCGATCGCAAGGAACGTCTGGGGAAAAATCGAAACGGTTGCCATAGTTTAAAATCACAGTTTTAATGTTTGTACGATTACAATTCACATCGGTTTGTTAGATTTCACCATTAACTATATTAAACAGGTTTTATGGCACTGACTATTTAAACTCAGTTTAATGTTATTTAGAAGTGAGGGTTTGATTGTCACGAGTGATTAATCTCTTAAGTTTGTCTGTAGTTGCACAAATGCTTTTCATCACTGCTACGGTTTTGTCTTTAGTAGATTTTAGTATAGTTAAGTTTGAGGCAATATATTGCGTGTGGAAAAACTAGGAGTTCACCCCGTCTCCTTGATACACATCAGTCTTTTGTATGGATCTGTAAATACATGTGTTGGCACACCCTCATCGTGTGCTGGGCTTCGTGACATATCAGGACTACACCTCCGCACGTGTGTAAGTGTGTGCGTGTGTTTATCACCTTTACAACAATGGTAGTGATGCTGTCAGATTATATGTGACGATGCTGTTTTCACGTCCGTTTCGTGTCTCGTGCTTATTTCTCGCATTTTCTTTTTTTTGTTGTTGTTGTTTTCCTTCGTTTGTGCTATGGGGAACTGCTGCCTTGCCTGGCCAAACTAGATTACACTTTTTATTCTTTTTTTTTTATTTTTACTTAAATACATCCTTTGACATCTTCAGCTCCATGTAATTGAAAAGAATTGAGATGGCTATGAGGAGTCACTAGCTGGTAGATTTAGGTTTAGCGAAATAAATATCCAACCCCTGAAAGCTCGGTCTGAATTCTGGGCCAGACAACGACATACGAGCCTTCTGGCCCACCCGTCCAATGACAGGAGAAATTAGAAATTACGCAGTTTAAAAAATACCGGCGAATATGCATGTGTACTTTTCTTGGTAAATATCGTTCTTTTTATTTTCCACTGTCTGTGTTTACTTAATAAAAAAGGGAAAGAAATCTCATAGTATTTGCATCTCGACATGAAAATCACTCCATTGGGAACTATAAGTGATGTACCATATTAAAACTGAAAAAAAAAAGTAGAAAATAGTGAAAAAAAAGTATATATAAAACAAAAGCCTCTGCTTGGTATGCTCCCCTCATTCTAAGTAAATCTATTGCATTGTAATGGTATACTATTGGGCTTCGTATATATTCGGAGTTTAAACATGGATGCTGGATTTTTGCATGATCATACATTTAATAAAACCATGAAATGACAACTATCAAGTGTTTGTCTGAATGTTAGTAGGTCTTCATCATAGCTTTGTTATTATTGAAACTTGATCTGGAAAGTATTTAATAAAAAGAGCATTTCTGCAGCCGATTCTGTGTTTTCTTTGTGCAAATGTAAAATTTTAACATGAAATCACTTATTTGCTGTATGTGCTTGATACATGTCCCTGATCTTATTGATCCATGCACATTATTACTATGGAAAATGCATCCTCTTTGTAATTTTGATCACATCTGAAATGAATTTCCTTTTTTGGTTAGAATGAGTAAGTGCATTCATAAAGTTGTGTGCCTATATATACATATACATTTTTTGTAAACAATTTTTTACTTCACTGGAATGGTATGAAATGCTGTAAAGGTGTTGACAGAGAAAAACAATCCATAGATTTGATGCAAAAAGTTAAATAGTCCTGGAAGGAAAACAAATACTCATCAAAAATGAAGGCACTGGCAACATGGAAAATGAATTTCATCTAGTGGAAATATTTGGTACTGCACCCAAACTAAATCTTTATAAAAGCTCATGTGAGAAATCAGCCTCAAATTTTGAAAACACCTTTGTTAGATTTATGGCTTTTATTTTCTCAGTTTTACAGTTTAAAAAAAAAACAAAAAAAAAAAACAAGCGGTACCTCCCGGTCTCCCTGTTGAAGCCAACACGGAAGTGTACTAAAACTGCAGTTCATCGACTGGCCGCTAGAGATTGGCTGCAAAAGGGAGTCAATCCCATAGACTCCCCATGTTAAAATGCCCAACTTTACAGCAGAAAAAAAAAGTATACAGCCTGATACAAAAAGTGGTTTTGGTCTATATAGCTAATTTTGCCCTTCATGTCAACTGTGAGGGGGGTGAATTTTTTTATAACTCATCCGTTTAAATTATATTAAGCTAAAATTCTGCATAATTTAGGGCGTGGCCACTTGAGTGACAGGTGGATTGCCTTTGCTGTCACCACTGTCATGCTAGGTGGGCGTGGTTTCAGCAACCAGCCCTACCCACGTCCCGGCTCTTTGCCCATTTTCGATTATCCGGGAGTGACGTGCAGTGACGCAAGTCCAAGATGGCGACGGCCGACTCCCGCCCACTAAGAGCTTCAAAAATGCTCTTCAGAAACCTACGGGTGACGCTTCGTCCATATTTTTTTATAGTCTATGGCCGCGACAGACACAGTGAGCGTGACGTCAGGCTTTTGTTGAACATAATATAAACAAAAGTGTCCAAAAGGGGTAATAAAGGTGTCCAAAATAAACAGGGGATCTGGTGTCCTCCTCGTGCTGGGGGTTCCGTGAAGGAGGGGCAGTGTTCGAATAAGTAGAGTCCAGGTAAGGGGCGGAGTCCGGCGGCCGCACGCTTCCTTCAGCGGCTACGTCCTCCTTGGCTCACGGCACTTCTGAGGGATTCAACGGCCCGGCTTCCTCGCCCGTCAGCCGTCTAACGGGTGCGGTACTCGTCCGGAAGCTCGTTGCTTCGGCAGCGCGTGATCCCCTCAACCCTCACGAGGAAGAAAATGCACGGGGACGAGACCGGTCTCCCGAGGAGAGGCGCGCTTCGCAATATATTTTATAATTTATATATATGCAGTTCATATAAAATTTAAAAATAGTATTTTGGTGCATAACAGTGAACTTAAATTTCTAACTTTTTTAAACTTTTTTTTTTCCACTTAAAAATATTTTGCCATGTGTTTTCTTTAGAAAGAAACCAAACTTATGCTCATCAAGCATCTAACAGCTTATAAATGATTTACAAGTACTGCATAAATATAATTTAGTACCATAAAAGCCCCTAAAAAATCTAAATTAAAAATATCAAACTAAAATAGTACATTCATTTTTTTGGAATAAAAAACAAAACAATCTTTATTTACTCACCCTCATGTTCCAAACCCATTAGACCTTTATTCATCTTCAGAACACAAATTAAGATATTTGTAATGAAATCTGAGAGCTTTCTGACCCTGCATAGACTGTAACATAACGATCACATATAAGATCCAAAAGGTAGTAAGAACATCATTAAAACAGTCCATGTGACATCAGTGGTTTAACCGTAATTTTATGAAGTTACGGGAATATTTTCTGTGCTAAGAAAACAAAAATAACGTCTTTCAACAATTGCTGAATGTTGAATGAATATCTTATTTTTGTTTTCTCTGCGCACAAAAAGTGTTTTTGCGTAGCTTCATAAAATGTATGTTGGGCTATTTTAACACTGTCCTTACTACTTTTTGGGGGTTTAAACATGTCAGTTGCGTTGTTCAAAAGCAAGTTGGTGATCCACGTTGATAGCTGGCAGTGCAGCGTAAAGCATACAAACAGCAATGCTAATGCCATCTCAAATGCTGTAATATAATGCTGATTAATGTAAGAAAAGTTATCAATAATATAGTTTTAAAACAGCATTAGTGTCTCAGGGGGCCCATTTCTTGTTCAGTGTTCCGGTTGTACTCCTTTTAATGTATGACCTGTGCTTAATGAACCAATAACTATGAAATGTACTATACATGTCCATGGTTAATGTACTGTGAATTAGACATGGGTTTTCTGTTTGAAACAGCCATAAAATCTCCTTCCCTGTTTATTGTACATGCACTCTTTTGTACCTTCACGGTAAAAAGATTTAAAAC
Source organism: Labeo catla (assembly GCA_012976165.1). NCBI lineage: Eukaryota > Metazoa > Chordata > Actinopteri > Cypriniformes > Cyprinidae > Labeo > Labeo catla. The sequence continues at coordinate 307,069 of VONZ01000244.1, forward strand.
ATGGAAGCGCTTACAGCTTTGATTGGTGTCCAACTGTAACGATGTACTAGAAAACGGCCCCGAAGTACTAGTTTAATGCAAGCAGCATTTGCTGCATCAATAGTGCGTGTCTGCATTCAGTTACATAGGTGCTTTATGGAGTGCACACCATTTATTTTTCCTTCTCTCCCCTCCAGCACACAGTGTACTGTCTGTGGCGGTTCCCAGTGGACCTGAGCAAGTCTTATTTAAGGGCTTTGTTTCCTGCATTCGAGCGGCTGGGCCCGAAAGCTCTCAAATGGAGGGCAAGTCTCTTGTTTCTGTGCGGTGATTAATCAAACTCTCTCTCTACTCTTCCTCTCAGCTGATAAAGTGGACTGCAGGAACACAGATAAGATACTCACCCCTCTGGTTCACCTCACTTTACACTTTGAAGAAGAGAAAAATGAGATGCCCGTCTCCATTCTGTGCCTTTATTTCCCAATGTGTGCACTTAAATTGAACACCAGACATGACTTGGGATCACAACATACTGCTGATTCATTTTTATGTATCCAACTGTTGCTACACATACACAATGCACATTCACTCGTTGGTAATACAGCATAGGTAATTCTCATTTTGCTTTCCAGATTTTACAGTGACGCATTGCTACCACACATATAATATTTTCCACTCAATTACGACATAATAACAAGTTGTTATTTAAACAACATCTTTTCTCAAAATGTGATATGTTGTTAAAACGACATCTTTTCTCATAATAATCCAATGTTGTGACATTAAAACATCTTTTCTTGTAATAACGAAATGTTATGTTGTTAAAACATCCTTTTCTCATTAAAACTACATCTTTTATGTCATTGTTGTGTCATTAAAACGACATTCTTTTCTCGTTAAATTGACATCTTTTCTTGTAATAATGTGATGTTGTCATTAAAACATCTTTTCTCGTAATGAGATGTTTTGTTGTTAAAACACCTTTTCTCATAATGTGATGTTGTCATTAAAACATCTTTTCTCGTGATGTGATTTGTTAAAACGACATCTTTTCTCATAATGTGATGTCATTCAAGCGACATAGTTTCTCATAATAACGAAATGTTACGTCATTAAAACGACATCTTTTCTCGTAATAACGATATGTCATTAACACTACATCCTTTTCTCGTTAAAATTACATCTTTTGTATTTTTGTAATAATGTGATGTCATTAAAACATCTTTCTTGTAATGTGATTTGTTGTTAAAACGACATCTTTTCTCGTAATGAGACGTTATGTTGTTAAAACATCTTTTCTCATAATAATGTCAGTAAAACATCTTTTCTCGTTAAAACGACATTTTTTCTCATAATAACGTGATGTCATGTCGTTCAAGCGACAGTTTCTCAATAACGAAATGTTACGTCATTTAAATGACATCTTTTCTCATAATAATGCAATGTTGTGACATTAAAACATCTTTTCTCGTAATAACGAAATGTTGTTAAAACATCCTTTTCTCATTAAAACGACAATTACCTCAGTAAAACATCTTTTTTGTAATAATGTGATGTTATTAAAACATCTTTTTCTCATAAGATGTTGTCATTAAAATGACATTCTTGTTAAATTTACATCTTGTAATAATGTGATGTCATTAAAACAACATATTTTCTCAATGTGATTTGTTGTTAAAACATCTTTTCTCAGTAAAACATCTTGTTAAAATGTCATCTTTTCTCTTAACGAAATGTTACGTTGTTAAAACAACATCTTTTCTCGTAATAATGTGATGTCATTAAAACATCTTTTCTCGTAATGTGATTTGCTGTTAAAACTACATCTTTTCTTGTAATAACGAAATGCTGATATTAAAACGACATCCTTTTCTCGTAAAAATATTTTTTTCCTCATAATAACGAGATGTGCTGTGGCAACAGCAGCGCTGACAATCGCTTAGCTCACTCACATAATATAACCATATATCTTATCTATAACGGGAAAAACGTCATTATTATGAGAAAAAAATTGTTTTAACAAGAATTTTTTAAAAGGTGAAAGTTAACATCTCGTTATTACGACAAAATGTCGTTTTAACCCGAAAAAGGTGGTTTCAATGACATAACGTCTAATCATGAGAAAAGATGTCATTTTAACGAGAAAAAAGATGTTTTTAAAACGAGTCGTTTTAACAACATCGTTATTACGAGAAAAATGTAGTTTTAACAACATCATTATTAGGACAAAAGATGTTTTAACTTTAAAAAGGTTGTTTTAACAAGAGACAAGGTTGTTATTACAAGAGAATATGTTGTTTTAACGACATATCTTGTTATTACGACATAATTGAGTAGAAAAAAATATGTGTGTGACAGCAATGCATCACCGTTCAGTTTAGTTTGGCACATAGTGCATTGATTCTGCACTGATTAGACTGTTCCAGAACATAGTTCGCTTCCTTCTGGTCTACTGCCTACAAAAGTATTATCTTGGGACACTGGATGATTTAAGTGATTGACAGGTGATCTGACCAATCATAACGCCGAATCTGCCATTTTTGTTTGACAAACAAACCAAACAGGAGAGTGGATTTGAACTTGAAAAATGGTGTGAATTGACGATTGAAACAAGATACTTTGTTCACGAATGTTCATTCATGTTAATTTCATAACTAGTAAAAAGGAGCAGATGATCAGTTAACTGGAGCATTACAGCGATCTGTCATGATACGTTACAGAGCAACAAAACTGTATTTATTGATGACAAAATGACAAAATTTGAAAGCTGAGTCCGCTTCATATCTAAATGACCCTGTTCTGTCTTGTGTCGGCACATTATTTTAATCTTTGCTCTGCCATGTATTTTTCTCTATGTGAGTACATGATGTGTGGGGGAAAAAAAACAGAATAATTATATTTCTTGCCTAAATAGCTATGATATCTTGAAATGCTTGCTAAGTTTTGGAACAGTGCTTTTATCTGCAGATCACATACACTAGTGTTCAAAAGTCTGGGATTAGTAAGATTTTAGTTTTAAGAAATGAGTACTTTGATTCAGCAAGAATGCATTAAATTTATCAAAGATTTCGATTTCAAATAAACGCTGTTCATTTGGACTTTCTAATTATTAAAGAACCCAGAAAAATACATCAATGTTTAATGCATTAAAAAAAAATTATTTGCATATTTGATCATGTGACACTGAAGACTGAAGTATTCCTGCTATTACAGGAATAACAAAATATACAAAAATTGATTTACTGAGTTTTTTTTAATTAATAATAATAATATTTCACATTACTTTTTTTTAGATGAAATAAAAGCAGCCTTGGCAATCATTCACAAACATTAAAAAATCTTACCAACCCCAAGCTTTTCAACAATACTGTAGGCCAGTCAAAAATGAGAATTTTAATAAAGAAACAATTGCCCAGTTCATTCAATACTAAAAAAAATCTGCTAAAAGTAGCCACATGTATGAACCTTGACTCTTCATTGCTTCTAGGGCTACACAATGTTTCAAACAGAGATCACTTCAACAGCAACTGTTTTGAGAAAGGCAGCAAGATGGCATAAATTTATGAGACACATATTTAAATACTTCTCTGCTTAGCAGAGTTAAAGACTTTGAGAATAAAATTTAAATAATCCTCTCATAGTCCCTTCCTTTCATGGGTATTTCCACAAAATGCTCCTAGAGGTTTTGCACGATTCCCTCTCTTCCTAGAAGACTAGAGTTGCATTTCAAAACAGCCAGTTCACAACTGATATTCAACCTCTCTAGAAGTCTTTCTAAAGCCGTCCAGTCGGGTCACTCCATTTCCATATCCATGACTCTGTGAACGTCCACTACAAGTTCCCATAACGAGGTTTAGAGCTTCTCTTCTGACTCTGAAGGCTTCATTCAGACTGACAGCGTGATCGGCCCGTCTATTCCATCAGAGCCTGTGCGGAGTATGGAGGGCGAGAGGGGTCAGTCCTCTCTGGGCTCCTGCCGCACACGGGCCCCGAGTTCTCCTGTGTGGAGCAGGGTTCTGCCGTGGTTCTTCTTATGCAGGTTCTTATCAGCTCCAACTGGCGTTGTGCAGTTCATCTCTGAGCCAAATGGGCAGAGGCTGACCGAGACGTTTCAACATCCTGAGTAACTCCACGTTCTGCTCGCGGTAATACTCCGACAGAAACACCCTCGACTGAAAGGAGGAAAAAAAAATGTGAGTTACAAATTCATGACAAAAAGTTAAAATAATGAGATACTAAGTCAGAATTATGAGATAAAAAGATCATAACTTTGATATTTTAATCAGTATTTTTTCACTTATATTTTTTCATATTTTTTCTCATATTTTGAACAATTGACAAACTTCTGACAAAAAGTTGAAATTATGACAATCAAAATTATGAGACAAAATAATTATGAGATACTAAGAATTATTAAAGTCAAAATTATGATGTTATCAGTTTTATTTGTCATATTTTTATCTCATATTATGAACAATTGACCATCAAATTTCTGAGAAAGATGATAAAATTATGACAAAATGAGATGACAAGTCAATTATAATTCAAAATGATAAAATAAAAAATTAATGACAGTCAAATTATTATTTTTTATTATTTTTAACATATGCAATCATATTGACATCAAGACAAATTTCTGAAAAAAAAGTTAAAATTATGACAAAATTATGAGATATGAGACAAGTCAATTATAAGTCAAAATAAGAAGATAAAAAAATTCATGACAACAGTAAATATATGATCTTTTTATCAGAATTTTCACTTATGTAATCATATTTTTATCTCATATTTTGAACAACTGACCTTAAGTCAAGCTTATAAGAATTTTGAAATTATGACAATCAAAACTGACAACTTTATGAGAACAAATTTATGAGAAGACAATGTCAAAATTATAAGATAAAAAATCATTACAGTTCAAATTATGAGATACTAAGTCAGAATTATGAGATGATAAAATCATGATCTTTTTATCAATTCTACTTGCGTCGTATTTTTATCTCATATTTTGAACCAATTGACATCAAGTCAAACTTATGAGAAAAATTATAAAATTATGACAAAATTATGAGATATGAGATAAGTCAAAATGACAAGATAAAAAATTCACAATGAAGTTAAAATGATGATATAGTCAGAATTATGAGATAAAGGCCAAAATGATCTTTTTATCATAATTTTTGCTTATGTAATCATATTTTTATCTCTCATTTTGAACAACTGACATCAAGTCAAACTTCTGAGTAAGAGCTGAAATTATGACAAAATGATGAGATTTGAGAACTTAAGTCAACAGATCTAAAAATTAAGTCTAAGATTAAAAATTCATTACAAAAGATTAATGATAAAATTGAGATACTAAGAAAGAATCACAATTTTGACTTATTTCATAACTGAATGTTTCATAACTGTCATAATTATACTTTTATCTCATAATTTTGACTAATAGCTGACTTGAGTAAAATTCTAAGATAAAAAAAAATGAAATACGTTCAAATAACAAATATACTGATTGAATATTACTGCATCTACACACTAGACTGAACAGAGGAAAACACAAGTGTGAAAATGCTGTGACCAAATGCTGTAACACACTCTAATCAGCAATCAGTGACTGAATTTATTTTAAAAAATATATTTTTTTATTTTTGTATTTAATTCCCACATGATTTCAAACTGACTCTTTCTACATCCTCAAAATAGATCTTATACATTCCATTCCATCAGCTTCTTTGAGTGTGCAGCCAATTATAGAGAGGAAAACAGAACTAAAACTTCACTGGCTATAATTGAAATTCAATGTCTATTTTTGTTCAGTTACAGTATATCCATCTTATCGTCATATCTGGAGCTCTAATGCTGAGAAGTGAGTTGTACCTCCAGGCTCATTTCTGGATACTTCCTTCCTTTGCTCTTTCCCAGACAGCGAGTACGTCCTGCCTCCAGTTTCTGACACCAGAAACCTTTACTCTCATCAAACCTTTAAATAGAGAGCAGGAACTGGTTACACCTCCAATAATACATCTCAATAACAACATATGTTTACAATGAAATAAATTAGAATCGAGGACTGAGACTGAAACATAGTTGTAGTAAGTGCTCTTGGACTCGGTGTGGGTGTGTAATAATAAAAGGAGCTCATACGTCAGCGCCTGTGTGTAGTTGTAGTACGGAGTGACTCCAAGGAACTTCTGAATCCCATCCATCACCTGAGCAGGACTGGAGCGCAGCTGCACACCATCCACAATCAGCAGCTGTTCACAGGACAAAACACACATCACACATACTGATGCAGCTAAACACACCTGCTCAAGACTATTATGGGATGGTTTTGAACGAGTGCAGGTTCACTTACACTGCCGTACAAAAGTTTGGGATCAGTAAGATTCTTAATATATTTTAAAGAAGACTTTTCTGCTCATCAAGGGTGCATTTATTTGATTAAAAATACAGGAAAAATGGTAATATTGTGAAATATGATTGCAATTTAAAATAGTGGTTTTGTATTTTAATATACTTAAAAATAAATTTATTCCTGTGATGCAAAGCTGAGTTTTCAGCATCCTTACTCCAGTCTTCAGTGTCACATGATCCTTCAGAAATCAGTCTAATATGCTGATTTATTATCAATGTTGGAAACAGTTGTGCTGCTTAATATTTTTTTTTTGTGGAACCTGTGATACTTATTCTTTGATGAATAAAAAGTTAAAAAGAACAGCATTTACTTAAAATAGAAATCTTTTGTAACAACATGCACTTCCATTCAAAGTTTGGGTTTTTTTTTAAAGAAATTAATTATTTTATTCAGCAAGGATGTGGTAAATTGATACATTTAGATAAATTGATAGTGACAGTAAAGACTTACATTGTTAGAAAAGATTTATATTTTGAATATATGCTGTTCTTTTTAACTTTTTATTCAAAGAATCGTGAAACAGTATCACAGTTTCCAAAAAAATATTAAGCAGCACAACTGTTACACTTATAAATGAACAGGAGCCTGGGATCCACACTAGGGGGCCTCAGCAAACTTCCAAGGGTTCAAGATGACTGAAATTACTTGAAATAAGACAAAGCAAGTATCAAAACAAGTTAAAACCAGCATAAAAAATCCGGACCTTAGAAAAATACTTTATTTATACTTAATTAATATACTATACTTTATTCAGTAAAGATCCATTTAATTGATCAAAATTGACAGTAAAGACATTTATAATACTTAAAAATATTAACATTTTAAACAAATGCTTTTTTTGCTTTATTTCATATATCAGAGAATCCTAAAAGTATTGTGCTCCCAAAAAATATTAAGCAGCACATCTGTTTTCAAAATAAGGGCTAAATGACACTGATGACTGAAATTATGGCTGCTTAAAAAAAATCTGCTTTGCAATCACTTACATAAATGACATTTTAAAATATATTAAAACCATTTTTTAAATTGCAATAACATTGCACAATATGTTTTTACTTTATTTTTGATAGTGCTGCCAAACGATTAATCACAAGCAAAATAAAAGATGTTGTTTACATAATATATGTGTGTGCAAGCCTACAGTGTATGTTCATTAGGAATATATAAATACACAAACATGCATGCATATATTTTAAAAAAATGTTATGTTTATATATTAAAATTAAGGCTGTCAAACGATTAATTGCGATTAATCGCATACAAAATAAAAGTTTGAGTTTGCTTAATATATATATGTGTGTGTACTGTGTGTAATTATCATGTATATATAAATACAAGCACATTCATGCATATATTTAAGAAATATTTACAAGTATATGTATTTATTATAATTTGTATAGAATTTATGTTATATATAAATAAAATATTTTGTACGTAACATATTTCTCTTAAATACATACATTAATTTGTGTGTATTTATATATACAAAATAATTACACACAGTACACACACATATATTAGGCAAATTCAAACTGTTATTTTGTATGCGATTAATCGCGATTAATCGTTTGACAGCCCTAGTATATATATATAAATACAAACACATTAATGTATATATTTAAGAAATATTTACAAGTATATGCATTTATTATCATTTTTATAAAATGTGTTATATATAAAGAAAAATATTTTGTACATAACATATTTCTCTTAAATATATACATTAATTTGTGAGTATTTATATATACATAATGATTATACACAGTACACACGCATATATTAGGCAAACTCAAACTTTTATTCTGTACGCAATTAATCGCGATTAATTGTTTGACAGCCCTAATTAAAATATTTTTAGATATATCACAGGCTAAATTATATGGATATATTAATACATGTACATACATGTAAACATTCTGTGTGTGTATTTATACTGTATATAGCCTACATAATAAATATAGACAGTACATATATATTATGTAAACAAAAACTTGTATTTGGATGCAATGTATTTTGACAGCACTTTTCTTTGATCAAATAAATGCAGCCTTGGTGAGCATAAAAGACGTCTTTCAAAAACATTAAAAAATGTACCAAACATAGTGTGTTCTACTAACGCCAAGCTCTAAAAATTTTATTGTGTACTATTTTTATAGTGTACTATTTGTCATTAAAACATTATCACTGCATGGCAGTCATAAAAGCTGTTAAACACAACATCCAGCTAAACCAGTGTTGTGTGTCTTAGCTGCTATTATATTGTCTATATAGACATGTTTTTAACATGTTGACCAATCAGCATCCAGGACTGAAATGAAGGCTGCTGACTAAGATGAAAAGACTTCTTTTAAGGGACAGATCTTTTGTGTGCACACCTGGCTGGGTTAATAGTAGTGTAACAAAAGTTCCAGAAGTCAGTTGTAGGCGTGTGTGTGTGTACACACCTGACTTGGTTGGTAGTGGTGTAACCAGCGCTCCAGATGGCTGCTGTAGGCTCCAGGCTGCAGGCAGCGGCGGTGCAGAGACAGCAGAGCTGCGGGGGATGACGGCCCTGCAGAGATCACCTCATGAAACGTGTAGTTTAGCGCCACAGGGTCCTGATGAGCCCTCTGATGCTACAGAGAGAGTGACAGAATTAAAATAAACAGTTGTTGTTTTCATCCAATGTGTCGGTACAGAGAAAGTCGATAATATCTATGCTATCAATTAGCATTCCTCTTCGTCTCAATGGCAGTTGATTGGCTGGTGTAGGATCCCTGATGATTTGAAATGTACAGTTTTTTCCAAGTTCTTTTTTTAGGCTTAAATGTGACTAATGATTCACAAAAATCAATGTGACATCAAAAGCAGCAGACAGGAAAATTTTCCGATCGCAAAATGGAAATAATAGTCAACATCAGGGGCTAACTGATTCATGCTAACTAACCAGCTAAGCTAAGTTTTGTGTATACAAACGCACCTGGTACCAGGAATATGCGCGGTCAGCAGGGTTGATGAGTATAGAGATGATTTTTGCTCTTGGTAACAAGGCGGCTGCTCTCTTTGGGGCAACTTCAGTGTCAAAGTAGTTTGCGCTCTTCTCAAACAGGAAGTCTGTGCTCACGTTTGAGGGTACAGGGAAAAAATCCATGTACCTAAGGTAAAACAGACAGAATTAACATACACTATCATGGACAATGCAAATCCAATATCAATAAATGAACATAAAGAATTATGTTGCTCATTTTGACGCATTGCCCTGCATCATATTTGCTGAATGAAATTCAATACTTGTTTTTTACTAAATTTGAGGTGCTGAGAAAATGCAAAAATAGTGCTCGTTTTGAACTAGTATGTCTCTAGCATTTTTGTTTTCAAAACTTGATTCCAATAAAATAAAAATAAAATAAAATGCAATACATAAGGGAGAAAAGGAAAAAAGAAAAAATATAATATGAATAAATAAATAAATAAATAAATAAATAACAATAAATAAATACTATACTAGTAATGGATTTACAAAAAATTGGGTCAAATCTAATTCTTCATTCAACCCAGAAAAATGGTAGCTTTTAACTGAAATATCCAAAAGCTTCCCTTTGTAAAATGTATCTATTATTTATTTATTTACAAAAATTTACTCAAGTCTTATTTTTCATTCAACCCAGAAAAAAATAGTAGATTTTAATTTACATATCCAAAAGCTTCCCTTTGTAAAATGTATCTATTTTTTATGTATTTATTTTTATTTATTTATTTATTTTTGTTTTTACAAAAATTTAAATCAAGTCTAATTTTTTGTTCAACCCAGAAAAAATGGTAGCTTTTAACTGAAATATCCAAAAGCTTCCCTTTGTAAAATGTATCTATTTTTTATTTATTTATTTATTTATTTATTTTTTTTTTTTACAAAACTTGAATCAAATCTAATTTTTCATTCAACCCAGAAAAAATGGCAGCTTTTAACTGAAATATCCAAAAAGCTTCCCTCTGTAAAAGGTATTTATTCATTCATTCATTCATTTATTTTCCATACTTCGTAACGGCTAACAAGGTTATATATCTCCCCTGTAATGGCTTTTTGTTTTGTTTTTCCCAGTGTCACAGACAAAATTACAAATGGGGAAAAAAAAAAAAAAAAAATATTTACATATTACATTTACATATTTATTGACATTAAATGGAATATTGGAACACTCCTTTGCAGATTGCAAGTTAATAGATACATTTGGAATACTTATTTTTGTCATTAAATTAAAAAACATCTAACATTTGACTGCTTTTATTTTTACATGTGCATTAAATCTATTGCATATATTTGGCTTTAAAAAAACCTTCATTCTTATTTTGTGAAAAAAAAAAAATCATCAAAAAACTTTATGTAATGGTAAGTCAGCTCAATCATGAGGTAATGTGTTATATTATGCAATATTATGTTATGTTAATTAGGTAATTTGTGTTGTCTATGCTGTTTTGAACATGTTTCTATGCAGATGCAGGTGTTCTGACTGGTTGCTAAGGCATTCCTAAGGTGGTCCAAATTTAAAAAAAAGGGTCTTTCGGTGGGTCCTTCAATAAAAAATTACAGAAATTATTAATTTATTAATTCATCTACCATGCAAAACCGCATGTCTAAATACTTTTATCTCTTCTCATCCAGTGACATAAATGTAAGCATTAATACTAGTCATGCTTTCTACACACACTAAGTGCGTTTAGCATTAACCAAAAATGACTTGCATCGGTGTGATGTGAGTGAGGCTTTACAAAATTGCTATTTGATTTGGAAACAAAGAAAATGAGGTATGGATGGGGTTTCCATGGTTACCAGTCAATGCCACGCTGATAGTTTGGTCCGCTGAAGAACTGCACCTCCTCAAAGGTGACAGGGCTGGGGAAGCTGCTGGTAATGGCAGGATGAAGGGCAAGAAATGAGTGCAGCGCAGTAGTTCCTGCCAAAAGAGCATGACACCACTACATCAAGCCGTTTTGATCAAATATTAACCACATTTCTAGGAAATGTTCTGTGTTCTGTTACTTATATGTGTAATGAAGTGTTCTACATCATAAAGCCTGGCTTAAAATTAAATGGCTTCTCATGGTTGAAATGACTGACAAACAACATGTGTTCATGCTTCTGTTATTGCAAACAACCTCACATATGTGACCCTGGACCACAAAACCAGGCTTAATTAGCACGGGTATGTTTGTAGCAATAGCCAACAACACATTGTATGGGTCAAAATGATCGATTTTTCTTTTATACCAAAAATTAGGATAGTAAGTAAAGATCATGTTCCATAAAGATATTTTGTAAATATACTACCATAAATATATCAAAACTTAATTTTTGATGAATAATATGCATTGCTAAGAACTGCATTTGGACAAATTTAAAGGCGATTTTCTCAGTATTTTGATTGTTTTGTACCCTTAGATTTCAGATAATGTATAAATCTTGATTTTTAAAGAATTAATGCTTATGACTGGTTTTGTGGTCCAGGGTCACATATATGTTCAAAACAGAATGTATATCTAAAAAAAATAATAATTTAGATGTTTTGCGTTACCGGTCTTCTGAGGGCCAATCACAAGAAACTTGGGCAGTCTGTCACATGTCTTCTCTTTGGACCAGATGTCTTTGTGTCTCTTGTCATGACATGGGTTCTGTTTATCAGGGAGAGTATTTGTAAATATAATGTGAGCATAAATTAACATGAGACTAACACAAATCACTTGTAACAAGTTCATTACCTAAACATAAAAATGTTCATTTTAATATTAACAGGCGAATCACAGACACTACAAAAATTCTAAAAACCTATTTTTAGAACCATGTTGGTTGTAATGATATTCAAAATAATTTAGAATTACATTTAATTATAATATATTTTTTAAAATGTCATGTCATCTGTGGCAGTCTCAGCCCAGTAATAACCATGAAAATGTAACTGCACAAACCTGCCACAAGGGGTCTCTCTCATCAGGGAAAATCTGGAAGTATTTTTGAGCGAGGCGGACGGGAGGCAGCGTCTGCAGGCGCAGGTGAGTCCAGCACTGCACAAACCGCACCAGTGACTCAAAGGTGTACAGGCCCAGCCGGTCGTTGCCATAGTTTGACAGGTGAGTCATGAATATACTAACCTACCCATGGGAGAGGACAGGGACAAGCAGGTCAGAAACATTTGTCATATTACGCCATTATTTCAGGTGTTGGCTGTATCTGGGCTAGTGTGTCGTTGCAGGTGTGACACTAACTGGATTGAGCAACACTGTAAGAAACAGCTCTCCTCCACGAATGCTCTTGTCAAGCTCCTGAGGGCCTCCTGGATAATCCTTGTAGAAGATGGTGTGTGTGAAAAGCCCACAGGTCTGCCGGGGGAGAACCTGATACAAAAAAGCCAAACACAACTTACTAGCCAAATCACACTAATAGAAAGGAGACCAATCGTAGGTCTTATTTTCTTAAATTCAGAATATTTGATTGAAACTGTTTTGGTAATTTAACAGTAAGTCTTGATATTTTAAAGGGGACATCAGAGGCAAAATGCACTTTTACATGGTGTTTACATATAAATGTCTTAGTGTGTGGACACAACCACCCTACAATGATAAAAATACATTCACTCCTTTTTTCTTAATCCCAAAACAACCTCAATTATCAAGCTGTTTTGATTTTCTGAGCAGAATGATGTCATACTGCTCAGGCCCCGCCCATGACCATTGATGGACTGTCCCTGTAATAGTATATTTCTGCCCTCAGCCAGTTGTACGCTGTCCACCATCTTCTCCATGCTTGAGCAGCTGTAGCAACGACGTCTTGTAAGCAAGGCAGGTGTTTTGTAGTTGGATATAAAAGTCTTAATTTTCTCCCAACATCAAAGCCACTGAGGATGCAGTGGATTAGTTTTGTTTTTGATGGTAATGCGCCACAGAATACACAAAACATGGAAGAAAGGGGTGGAGTGGGAAGTAACTCATTATCATTTAAAGAAACATGCACCTAAATGGATCGCTGTGAACAGAGCAGTTTCTGACAGGGTAAAAAGGGTGTTGTTTTACACGACCATTACGGAATATTAACCAAAGTATGTTACAGACATTTCATGAAGACCCTAAAGAATCGTACCAACTTGGCAACCAATGTCCCCTTTATTTATTTATTTAGTTAATGCATTGGTATCATGCACTAAAAGTGAATATTTTTTAGAACACTATTAATCTACATTAATAGTTAATAATAATAATGTATATATTAATAATTAATAATGTTAATTTATAAATATTACTCACGGTTACTTCATGTTCATTCATAATACATTAATTGCTAACTTAAAAAAAAAAGTTTTTTTTTTGTAAATATATTAATACTTTTTTATCAGCAAGGACAAATTAAATTGTTCAGAAAATGAATTTATAAGATTTATACGATATTTTTTATAAAAAGTAATTTATAAGATTTTTATTTAAAAAGAATGTCATGGTTTCCACAAAAATATTAGCCAACATGCTGATAATAAAAACCATTAGCACCAATAATAATTGACAAGCAAATCATCATATTACAGTGCTTTCTGAAAGATCATGTGACACTGAAGACTAGAATAATGATGCTGAAAATTCAGCTTTACCATCAGATAAATAAATGAAATTTTAAAATATATTAAAATACAAGAGTTACTTTAAATTGCAATAATATTTCAAAACTTTTGACCATTAACCTTTTTTAAGAAATGCTGTAAAAGTATTAGTGTATGACACCTTATGAATGAACTTATGTTGATTAAATGTAACCTTAATGTAAAGTGATACCACTATTTTTAAAAAGCTATTCCACTGCAGGAAAGATGAATTAAGATGTGTCAGCATACCTAAATGACTACATTTCTTTTCCTCAGAATCGCAATTGTGAATTTACACATGTCTTTAAATTCATCTCCTTTAAATGCACCTCTGCTGAATGCCTGCACTTCACATGAATGCCTGTATCCACTGCATTGCATAATTTTTGAGTATTTTGCTCCATAAGCAGGTAAAAATAGCACTTTTAAAAATGCATCCTGTGCTACATTTTGTTGCTGTTCTGGTAGATGCTAGAATACACCCAAACATCTTATGTAAATGCCCTACGAGACACATGGTTGAGCTCCTACTGTACCTGTATGCCGTTGTGTATGAAGCCTCTGCGGTAACGGGCGGGCCTGAGATGAGGATACTCTTCTGTGCTGGTCACCTTGATGCCCCATACACTCTTCCAGGCCTCATAGAGCTGACTGTGCACAGGGTACACACCTGAGTGATGGGGGGCTACAGCGTAACCCATGTCCGTGGGGATCCCATGCTCCTGAAAGAGAAACAACCTGGAATTACTTCACGTCCATGCAAACTCAAATCAAAAGCAGGTATAAATCAGAATTGAAAATTCAGCATATTATTTGAGAGCAGATTCTGACCTGTGCAAACTGTCTATTAAGTCTCATCTGTTCTGCGAGTACACTGACGTTATGAAAGAGATGGGGCTGCATGTGACTCCACATGTGCGGGAACCACCAGAACTCCTGCCGGTGTCGAAGCAGCGTGTCGTCACCCTCATCTTCCTCATCTGTACCTGAAGAACAAGACCAGAAAGAGATGATTAATAAGCGTGTGGAGGTGGAGATAGTTATATCTGTAACTCACACAATATCAACTCCATCATACCTGTATGAAAAAACTTGCCAGAGAATCCCAGATTAAAGGTGAAATTAGGTACCAGAGAACGGAGTTTATTTTGCGTGTGAAGCAGCGCCTAGTGAGGAGAGAAAAAAAAAACATTTTTACTGACTCAAACATGCATCACTTTATATTGTCTAAACATAAATAATGAGCATCATTATTTTGGGGTATATGAAGCTACCGTAGGCTACAACTAAGGGTGGGCGGAATGAATGTTATATCACAGTATGAGTCACAGTGATGATATCTTACAAAACAGTTATTTTTGCTCAGATTTAACAAAAAAAGATTGTAGATATAGATATAACAACCATGTTAAAACCTATTTTGGATAAGCATTAAACTCTTAATGAGTCACATTTAAAGCTGTGACCGCTATGGAAGCCTGTTTCTGCCACTGATTGGAATGTAAAAAAAGGTACATGTGACTTTTTATCTCACAATTCTGTGAGAATTGCAAGATTTTAAACTCTGTCAGTCTTTTTTTCCCCTCAGAATTGGACTTTATAACTTGCAATTGCAAGTATATATTTCACAATTCTGAGAAAAAAAAAGTCAGAATTGCAAGTTTGTATTAGGCAATTATGAGAAAAAAGTCAGAATTGCGAGAAGCAAACTTGCAATTGCAAGAAAAAAAGACAGTTTCTCTCACAGTTGTGACTATCACTCGCAATTTCAAGTTTATATCTCACAATTCTGAGAAAAAAAAAGTCAGATATAAACTAGGAATTGCGAGAAACAAAGTCACATTTGTGAGAAGAAAGTCAGATTTGCAAATTATCTTGCAATACTGACTACACAATTCTGAGAAAAAAAAGTCAGAATGGCAAGAAAAAAAAAAGTCAGAACTGTGAGATATAAACTCACAAGAAATAAAGTCAGTTTTGTGAGATATAAACTCAGAATTGCGTGAAAAAAGTCAGCATAGCAAGATATCAGAATTGCGAGATATAAACTCGGAATTGCGAGAAACAAACTCATAATTGGGAGGAAAAAATTCAGAATTGCAAGATTTTAAACTCGGTCAGTATTTTTTTTTCCTCAGAATTGGTCTTCATAACTTGCAATTGCAAATTTATATCTCTCCTATTTGAGAAAAAAGTCAGAACTGCAAGTTTATATTAGGCAATTATGAGAAAAAAAGTCAGAATTGAGAGAAGTCAGAATTGTGATATTTTTAAAATCTTTTTCTCAGAATTGTCAGTATTTTTTTCCCCCCTCAGAACTGGACTTTAGAACTTGCAGTTGCGAGTTTATATCTCACAGTTCTGAGAAAAAAAAGACAGAAATGCAAGATATGAACTCGGAATTACGAGAAACAAACTCGCACTTGTGAGAGCAAGTTATCTTGCAACACAGACTTTATTTCTTGTGAGTTTATATCACATAGTTCTGAGAAAAAAATTCAGAATTGTGAGATATAAACTCAAAATTACAAGAAAAAAGTCTGAATTGTGAGATGTAAATTCAGAATTGCACGAAAAAAAGTCTGAATTGGGAGGTATCTCAGAATTGCAAGATATAAACTCAATTTTTTTTCTAACGATTGCGAGTTTATATCTCACAATTCTGAGGAAAAACAACTCAACTGCAGGATATAAACTCGAAACAACAGAAACAAACTCGCATTTGCGAGAAAAGGTCAGAATTGCAAGTTATCTTGCAATACTGACTTTATTTCTTGCAATTGCGAGTTTATCTCTCACAATTCTAAGAAAAAAAACTCAGAATTGCAAGGAAAAAGTCAGAATTGTGAGATATAAACTCAGAACTGCAAGAAACAAACTCGCATTTGTGAGAAAAAAAGTCAGAGTTGCAAGTTATCTTGCAATACCGACTTTATTTCCCGCAAGAGTTTATATCACATTTCTGAGAAAAAAGTCAGAATCCCAAGAAAAAGTTAAAAATTGCCAAATACAAACTTACATTTGAATGAAAAAAGTCAGAATTGCCAGTTATCTCAGAACTGAGATTAAAAACTGAGAAAAACAGTAGTTAAAACAGGCTTCTATAGACCGCACATCACTTCAGTTCTGTATTAAATAACAAAGTATGTGCTGATAGCCACACAAATCTCTCTAGCATAGTATAAACGTTTCAGGCTGACACATTTCTACAATCACAGTCTTCCAGCAATACCGGCAGTCCCAGTTATATCAAGTATATCAAGGAAGATAAAGGGTGAGAAGAAATACGCATAGAACAAAAGATGGAAAATCATAGCTTCTACCCAGAGAAAAAAAGCAAGGGAAAGAGAGAGAGAAATGTGAAACCAAAAACCTCAGGCATGACATTGCTTTTGGTGTGGTGGGCCACACAGAACCCCCTATGAGAACTTATCTGCTCAAATTAAAAAGTGAGCCAGTCTAATTAGCCCCATGCTAGCCTTCAGCGAGAGCCTTCTTTCACTCTCAGGAGAGGGCAGAGAGAGAAGGAGCGAGAAAGAGAGAGAGATGGTGAAAGAAAAAGAATACCATGCTCCATTGCATTACAAACAAGCTCTCCCTCTTGCACAATAATCACGTCTCTCTATAAACAATGGCAGAGAGAGAATACATCTCCCTGATCCGTATTAAGTGTGCTAATTCATTAGCTTCAATTCAGTCATGGACGAGCTCTAGGAGTGTGACGGCAGTCAGAGAGTTTGGATTATTCAAACAAAATATACCTTTGATGAAAGACAAACTGGGTCAGGTCTGATTGATGTGTAAATCCCTATCAACTCTACAAACTGATAATATATCAACAAACAAGTTTACATTTTCTCATATAAGTGGTGGTTGCTGAGTTATTCGATGTGGTTTTGCCTGTTGCTAGGGTGATCTGGGCAGTTGCTAGGTGGTTGCACCCTGATTCAAGTCAAAACAGCCACCCACAAGTCTCCATGATATTCCAGTCACTAGAAATGACTGAACTCTATCTGGTATCATCTACCGTGGGGGAAAAAGACACTCTTAAATCTGTCTGCTTAAAAGTAATAATCAACAAGCCACTCAATTCATTTTTTATGGTTTAACATTTAAGATTTAAGTCATAAATATTAGCATTGCAATTTTTGAGATGCACAAAAAACATATTATTTTAATAAAATATGATATTTTAATATACTTAATACATACATGTTTTTAAGTATGGATCCCCACACATGACACGCAAGGGAAAAAAAGTAAATTGTCTGTCCCTCGGTTTACAAAATCATGTGTATGATTTACTAATTCGTTCCCTCAGTTTATTAAATCGAGTGTACCATTTACCAATTAGTTCCCTCGGTTTACTAAATCGTGTGCAAGCTTTACTAATTTGTTCCCTCGGTTTACTAAATTGTTCACACGCTTTACTGTTTAATCATTTGTTTCCCCGGTTTACAAAATTGCGCATGCGATTTAGTAATTTGTTCTCTTGGTTTACTAAACCATGTATACGATTTGCATAGTTTTTCCCTCAGTTTATCAAATCTTGCACAAGCTTTACTAATTTAATCCCTCAGTTTACTAAATTGTGCGTATGATTTACTAATTCATCCCCTCGGTTTACTAAATCGTGTGCATCGCTTTACTAATTTGTTCCCTCGGTTTACTTAATCATGCGTACAATTTACTAATCTGATACCTCGATTTACTAAATTGTGAGCGAGCTTTACTGATTTGTTCCCTAATAATAATAATTATTATTATTATTATTGTATTATTATTATGGTTATATTGATATATAATCAGAAAATTGTCTAAATTGTGGAGCACAGTAAAACTGGAACTTTAAAAAAAAATAAAAAATAAAAAAAAAAATCTGCATTTTACATTGCAATGACTTTTTTCATGATTCAATTTTATTTTCTCCAAATCATTTTCCTGTCACTGTAATACTAATAGTAATGGTAGTTTTGGCAAGCACATAATGTCTTACACTTAAAAAAGTCAACACGCACTGAATTACACTTGGCGAGTATATCCAATAACTTTTTATGGCTCGTACCTCGACATCTGCCACTTTCATGCGTGTCCCCTCCTTTCCAACAAAGATGTCATCCACATCCACAAGCAAAAATCTGTCCAACGAGAGGCTGAGCCTTCTGCCAGTCAAATAACCCACAGCATCCACGAAAAGCAGCTTGTGCAGCCAAAAAGACAAGCTACCTCCAAAGAACACCCGTTGGATCCCATCGTGAAGGCCTAAGTCCTGCATAACCGTAGCCAGCAGTGCTCTCTGTTGGTGTGAATGTGTTGGGAGCTGATTGGGTTCTGCTGGTCTGGGGCTAGCTAACAGTACAGGCTCATAAGTGCTGTGGTTAGACAGGAAAGTGGTCCAGTTGTCTGCAGGAAGAGGGCCAGGCTCCAGCTCATTAGGTTTGGTGATGTAGAGCAGGGGTGCAGCAGGGTTGACTCTGTAATCCCAAAGTGGCAGGTTTGAACGCAAGAAGAGAGGGAAGCCTCTAAGCTGAGCGCTGGATGGGGAGTTTTCATTTGCTCGATAGAAGCCAATGATTCCCACTCCATAGTCTTGGCAGTATTTATCCAGTAACTGGCGGTTCCACGAATCCAAGTTGACATACTTAAGCAGATTCTCATAAACAATGAGCGTGTATCGCCCACGGCCTCGCCAAGCCAAAGGAGGCATGTCACCCTTCCCCGGTGCAATTTCAGTGCGGTAATGAAAGCGGCTCGACTCTAAAATGGCAACGATCTCTTGTCCGAGTTGGGAGTAGATGCTTTCCACAAAGAGTAACACCACAGGCTCCGTCCGAGAGGTGTCTGCTATCCTCACCGAGTGTCGCCGCTGGCTGACCTGTGATGGCAGGAACAGTGGAGTCCTTTGTCCGCCACCAACAACCGATGTAGCTACACAGTCCCCCAGTGGTAACGGCACAGGGGCCTCCTTGATCTTGGGGCCAGCACTGACGTGATAAGCCAAGTAGGCCATGGAGAGTAGACAGAAGAGGATGAGTGCAAGGATCAGGCGATGGAGACCTTGGTGCCGGACTACTCGTGCCAACTTCCTCACTCCAGCCATAGCTGTTTTGGCCAAGTGGGTGGCAGAAACAGAGAGAGGGTGGCGCCTCACTCCGGTAAGGAGGTAGAAGATCAAGAGATAAAGCAGGGATTAAACTGGAATGAAGTTGTCCTGCCAAGAAACGAATACTGACTCTAGGTCACCATGGCCCCCATAGCCTGCGACGGAATCGCCGCTCCGGTGTCTCTCTTTTTGTATCGTACTCCTCTCGTCCATATATCAACCCTATGTGTAAGTAGCTGGAGGCATCATGTGAAAAGACAGCTCATTTGTTTGTTCTTTAGAGTGTTGTTGCTCTGGCTTAAAACCTTCTGCCGCTTCATGTATCTGCTTGAACACACAAGGCATGAGAGAAACGTCATCTAGCAGAGCCGCCTGTCCATCCTGTAAGAGAAAAACAAAAAATTATAAGGTTAGAGGGATCAGAACTAAGTCTGTATACCATAAGACTGGAACACACTGCGCAACGTTTGCCAAGAGCTTCGCACAACTCACAGTCAGGCGGAGTTGACGCTAATTGCCAAAAGTCAGAGCCAGATTTTCAGCAGGCAGAGTTGACAGATTTCATAGAAATCATATGATGGGTGCAGATTCTGACTTTTTTTTTGTGTCTGACTATGATTCTATCCAGTCGAAGGATATCAAACACATTTGACATGAGACTATTTTAGAACACAATAGGTGCGTCTTAATCAGCTCCCTAGCTCCTGAACTTGTGAATCACTATATTGTGTACACAAATCTGGTCACTAGTAAGTACCCTGGCTTACTGCACATTGGGACAGTGATTACTCAATTTTTTGCCACATGACTACATACAACGTCAACGGACAACACTGTACAACGTCACCTCTGGAATTAATCAACAACAGGCTGGTCCAATCTTTTTTTCATATTTTGATTCTCTTTGATCATTCTGTTATGTGTTCATGTGTAACTAGATGTGTTCATTACCTGTCTAGTGATGCATTCATGCCGAAATATACTAAAAAAAAAGGTATGTCTTTTCAAATCTTACAATATATGGCATATATTTATTGAGTTGGCTCATGTGGTTGATGTTTTGCGTTTCAGAAATGTTTCATAATTTCTGGTACGAGAGCATAGCGCGCATCGAAGCTTCCTAGTTTTTGCGGCGCATTGCAGGATTTTTTAGGGAGCAAACGTTCCAGTGCACTGGAAGAATAAAATGGCCGACTCCCTGATCAATGCCCTGACTACTGAACTAGTCAGCTGATTGAGACGCACCCTTTGTTTTAGGGATGCACCGATACCACTTTTTCCAGTACTCGCCCGATACCGGTACTTTTATTTTTGGTACTTGCCGATTCCGAGTACCGATACCGATATTTTAAAATTTACCGGTAGATTTGTAAAATATGGGGTACAGAAACTAAAAGAATATGTATAATGTTAGTTGGTCAACTTAATTTATCAAATAGATACAGTCAAACCAAAATTTATTTAGATTACATTATCATAAACTGTGTCTAAACTGTATATATATATATATATATATATATATATATACACAGTTTAGACACACACATATATATATATATATATATATATAAATAATGATCAAAAGATGGTGTATATCTGCTGTCTGAATATTTTTTGGGTTGACTATATATCCCTTAGTTATTTTTATTTTTACACTTAATTATGCCCATTAAAATATGTTTTGTTCCTTTCACTGTTTTTTTCTTGCTCTATGGTACATCGTCTTCAATTTAATAGCATTAAACTGCTCCATTGCAGCGGATCAGTACTGTAATCACGCGAACCACTCCTAACACATCTCCTAACTCTGATATTTTCAGCAATATAAGTAGCGTATTTTCATCTGAAATATGCTGCTATTTGTGCTATAATCCAAAGCGACTCAAATAATGCAGAAACACTCGTGCAAGCAAAACATGCGCAAGTACAGTACTGCATATCGCATTTCACACAGGCTGCTATAGTTTCACTTTCGCCGGACAGTCGTGTATGCTTAAGGTTGAAAATAAATGATGTTTATAGCGCATGCCCCTATAATTTTTTTATACTTACGAATTTGTTTTAATCCAGAAGATGCCTGTGCTAAATATGCGAACATCAATAAAGATCACGCAACAGCGCGCGCTCTCTCTCTTTCTCTGTCTGGCGCTCTCTCTCACTCCCTCTCTCTCTATACCGTTAAATAACTTGTGCATTGATTTACTTCAGTTGTTTTTGACATATCTCACCGAACTACAAACTTTCCAGTGATGTCAAGGCGGGATATTAACTCGACAAGCCCGCACATCTTGGCCGCCGCGCGCTCAATCCAATCTGCGTGCTTTGCCTATCAGCTGACGCCCACCAGTTATACAAGCTTACTACTGAATGTTTAACATTATATTATTTGCATACATATACTTTGTAGACATCTTTCTTAATCTCTAATGACTCTATTCTGCTGTCTGTTGTTTTGTTGTCGGTGTTTCTTTGCCTGCATACGCACTTGTCACATGATGTGGTATCGGCGTTTGGTATCGGGGCATTGTAACGAGTACGAGTACGAGTACAGGAGCTCAGTATCGGGCCCGATACCGATACCAGTATCGGTATCGGTGCATCCCTACTTTGTTTTTATCTGTCACCCGTCTCCTAGCAATGAGGCACGTTTCTTTGTTGTGATCCAACTATTTGCATGTCCACAGTCATTTAGCATATGATACCCAGATCTTCTCTGTAACCATTTACAAATATTGCAAGTGTTTGATGTTTTGCACTTTAAAATCTGTTCTAATTTTAATGCACTGCATTCCAGCCTTAAAGAAACAGTTCATCCAAATATGAAAATCCTGTCATCATTTATTCACCATCATTTCGTTTCAAACCATTGGGGAACACAAAGGAAGAATATTATAGGTTTTTGAAGAAAACATTCCAGAATCAATGGTGGCCAGTGGGTTGAACATCCAAATAAGAGTTTCAGTGCAGCTTTAAAGAGCTCTACACAATCCCAGCCAAGGAAAAAAGTGTCTTATCTAGAGAAACGATCTGTCACTTTCTAAAAATAATTAAATAAATAAATAAAGTTGATATACTTTTTAACCACAAATGCCTGTCTTGCACTAGCTCTGTGTCCACTACTTCAAGCATTACATAGTCACGTTGGAAAGGTCACACATGACATAGGCGGAAGTAACGACCCAGTGTTTACAAAGCGAACGTTTAAAGTCAGTCAGACGTCCTTTACAAAAAAAGGGTAAAACAGCGATGTCAGACGATTTCGAAGTTTTTCATTCTACCACATGTGACTTTCCTGACATGATTAATTTGATGTGATCAATTTTTATTTTTCATTTAGAAAATGACAGATCGTTTCGCTAGATAATACCCTTAATTCCTCAGCTTGGATCATGTAGAGTCCTTTGAAGCAAACTAAAATTTGGACCATAAACCCATTGGTCCCCATTGAAGTCCACTATATGGAGAAAAATCTTGAAATGTTTTCCTCAAAAACCTTAATTTTTTTTTTTCGACTAAAGAAAGACATCTTGGATAACATGGGGTGAGTAAATTATCAGGAAATTTCAATTCAGGAATGAACTTGAAATTTCTCGTGTTCAATGGAATAGTCATGGTGCTTTAGAACAACATTCGGAATCAAACAAGTTTACATGCACAAGAATATGCTTAGAACCATAAAAAGTCAACTTATTTTCAAAACTAGACAATGCAAAAAGACCGAAACACATCACACTAGTTTAGAAGTCTACATGCATAAAGAAATTGGCGTAAAATTCTTGGTGCACAACAGTTTATGGCTTTCGCCTGATAGAACAGCACTGTTTAATGCATATAAACTACGTATGACCTTACAAGCTGTCAGATTATCAGGTAAAAGGATTAATATACATATGTAAACACACTCATTGATGACAAAATAATTTTTCGGGTAAACTAATCCTTTAATGATATTAAGACGAGACATTTTTACGATGTCTAGACTCTGGATAAGCTCTAGGTACATGTTGATGAGGACAGCATGAAAAGGTAATCCACCCAGAACGTAAACACTCACATAAAGAGTCACAAAATAAACGTGGGAATTTCAGAATGGAGTCATGTTCCTATCTGAACTGTACCATGCACTCTCCTAACCTCTGAAACTCCAGGTCGAAACTCCAGCCTCTCCCCATCCCAGGGGCCAATGCAGACAAGAAGGGGCCACACAGTACCGTATCTCCACAGAGAGAGTAATGTAGACAAGCCATCTGCTGATTTTTCCATTAGATGACACACATAAACACGCAACTCATGCGCATACTGACAAAAACACACCCCTGGCCCATTAACGCTCATCAAATCTGCCTCAGCGTCTACGTGAGACCTTTTCCCAGGGATCCCAAAATAACTCCACCCCATGCCATCCCTTAGTCATGCCATATAGGCTTTCAGGTGTAACTGGAAATGTGTGAGAGTGCTAGTGTATATGTATACAAAGGAAAACTGCGTCAAGTATTAAATGTCAGTATGTTTAACATAAGCTAAGTGGCATTCTTAAAATCACATGTGATAACGTTTGGTCAATCCAAAACGCACCTGTAGAAACCTGATGCCATGAGAAATGTTAGTTGTAGCTAAGTAGGCCAAGCAACAACCCAAACAAGTCACTCTGCCACTGGCATTATCGCCTTTAACGCTGCAATATTAGCATTCCCTTCATTCGAATAAGCTAAAACCACATGAAATGTAATTTTAGGAGAGCTGTATTCAGGCACAGGGAAAAGTCATTAAGTTTGACATACTGTATTAAGCTTCCATTAGGTAATGGCTTAAAATTTTCTCAATGGCTTTATTAGTTAAAAAGTGCAGAACAAGCTTTGGACATGAAGCCGTTTCTGCACCAGAGATTCAGTTTCAATGATTAATCTCTGCAAAAAAGCAGAATGGCTGAGCATGTAGGATTTCAGAGATAAAACATAAGCTGACTGAGCAGTTTTATATTACATTATAGCATGCAAATGGATCTTTCCAGTTGCCAAGAAGAACTTGACAGCACTAAAATGCATCACAGTGCTGATGCCTTATCTGAGGATGTTTCTTTACTTTATACGCAAGCACATAAAGAGGCTTTTCGAGATGATTTGAACAAAAGCAGTGCAGCCTGTGACCACAGCGTGGAGCGAGAGCTTTTGTAGCCCAGCTCCACAGAGTCTATCGCAGAAGGGCATACTCAGTTCAGCCCGAGGGGTGCCTGAGGGCCGGCGGCGTCACGACACGCATAAGCAGTGACATTCTGCAAGTCCTTAGCGCGCTCTCTTCCCACAGCACTCGGAAACACTTCGAATGATTCGGCACACATATTCCGTTTAACTTAAGTGTTGACTTAGGCTTTCTTTCTTTCCTCTATGAAATCGTTATCCTGGCCAAGAGGAGAACAGCTCTATGGGACGCTGTTCTTTATGACTGCTGGAAGCCAATGGCCCTGTGGAATGTCTTACTGGCTTTATATAAAGACAAAGTGTCACATGCCCTCTGGCTGATACTTGATCCCCAGGTAACATAAGGACAATGAATTCAGCAGGAGCCGCTAGAGCTGTGATTCATACAATTGCGTCTGAGTATTAATGGGACAAGTCACTTAACTGATGAAGAAAAGCCATTCATAAAAGCTACAAGAAATAAGGTTACAAGCTACACTATAGAAAAAAAAGAGGCTGCTGTGGGTATTTTTGCATTTACATTTACACACTTGGCAGAAAGTGATTTACGTTACAGTAGAGGTACATATTTTAGCAGTTCTTGCTTTGCTCAGGGAATTAAGACGATGACCTTGGCATTGCTAATACCATCCTCCACAGTTTGAGCTAAGGAAGGGCTATAAGGTATTTTGCTATAATAAAATTACATATTTGACATACTCTTACTTAATAAAATAATACTATAATAATTACATAAGAAAAGCTAACTGAATTTGCAAAGTGCCTCCCCTCCACTAAAAAAAAGGTTTTAAAATGTTTTATATTTATTTTTTATTACACAGTGTTTATGTGTTGTATATGTATATGTATGTTATATAATTAAAAATACATTACTCACATATTTGTTCATATTTAATAAAATTTAGTGCTGTGCCTTAAAACCATTGTAAAAAAAGTTATATATATATATATATATATATATATATACATACATATATATATACACATACATGCATACATATGTGTATATACATATATACATACTAAAAACTCTACTAAAAAAAGGCAATTTTTTATATATTTTTTATTACATAGTTTATTTGCAAATGTATACACAAATCTGTTGTATTCTTTATTCACTTTCATTCACATTTAAATATTTAATTAAATTTAGTTTTGTGCCTCCCCTAAAACCATTGTAAAATATTATGTATTGTATTTTAAAATAAAAATGTGTATAATTTCTATATACATTTTGTAATATGAATGTACACAATTACACAACATATTATCATATATTTTTAGACAAAATACATAATTACAATAAAAAAAAAATCACATACTGTTAAAAAAAAAAGATTGTACACTATTTTGCACAATTATCTTTTATTAATATATTCATAATTATTTAAATGTAACATTTTTCTATATTTTCATATTGGTATATTTTATAATGTATTAACGTTATAATATAAATATAATATTATATTTATAAAATATATATATATATATATATATAAAATTAAAAAAATATTTAATTTATAAATATATTAATATAAATATCAATTAAATTTACATATATATTTTATATGTATTTTTTATACGTATTTATATTATAATATAAATATTATAACATATACATATATATATAGATATATATATATATATATATATATATACAAATTCTTTATTAATTGTTATTTAAATTTATCTTTTTTTGCCTCTGCTAAAGCCATTGTAAAAAATATTATGTACTATCCACTATTTTACAACTACAAGCAGGAATTTGTATTCATTTTTTCCATTTTTATTCATAACAGTGAGAAGAGAAAAAAAAATAAGAAATAAGATGGGTAAAAAATGCTAGGAAATGCCTCAGGTCAGACTGTACAGTGAGTACCATAGTCAAATGTATTACTACCAAGTACTACCAAGTCCAGATCCAACTACAATGCAATAACTGGAGGCACACAATAATCTACACACTCACTGAAAGAGATAAAAAGTCATTTTATAGAGCTTCTGCTGGCTCCAGACTTCCTAGACTCTAAATAAAAACACAAACAGCCATTTAGAAAAATGGGTCTGTTGAATCAGAAGGATGCACTGCAGCCCATTTCATATGAGGGAAAAAAAAAACACTGTTGTTGTTAAGCACGTATGACAGACAAGAGTGGGAAAAAGAGCAGATGGCAAATATCACAGAACAAGAATAAAGTTTAATCTTCCACCTCTCTATCTTCTAAAAAGCTGAGATAACCGCTCTCATTAACCACTGATAAATATTTAACACTGGAATATTAGAGTTAAATAGGTCTCCATTAGCCAGGTTATTCATCACAAGACTTCCAAAAGTGTGAAAAAGGAAAAGATTTAGTAAGAGATTTTGTATTAATGTGAAAGTGAGGAAGTAAAATTAGGTAATCTACAAGAAGATAACTCTGAGGTGTTTATGTATTCACAGATAAGGTCTCAGATAAGATAAACGCAGATAAGATGTAACAGTGCATGAAAGAGAGAAAGACATAGGTAAACAAAGAGTAAAATGTATTTGAAGTCCATTTTTTTCTTTTCAAATATCCGGTTTCACCCTGAAATATGGGTTGCGAATGCCGTTTGATGATGACATTAACCTGGCTTTTGCAGGAGTCGACCAGACTCGGTCAGATTTTCTACACACATACACAGTAATCTGACCGCCACGTCAAAAAAAAACATCTGCCAGCACCTCAAGAGCCGATATTCGCCAATCCCCTGTCAAGAGTGTGTTTCATCTGGGCCCAAGCTAATGCTGCCTTATACCGGCAATTCACACACATACACACTCTCGACATGATGAAGGGCTGCTTTTTGAAATGATGAATTGCAGAGAGCTGAGAGAAGGTGAAAATGAATGATGCTGAAAGAGTGGAAGTAAAAGGAGGGATGTAGAGGAGACAGTGTGCATGTTTCAGGAGAGGACATGTGTCAGCATGTTCACACAGGGAAATATCAAAGCTGGTATGTACATGCTTCAATTGTAGTTGTACCACTTTTAACATAATATTGGAATGGCGCCCTGCTCACCCTGAGGTCATTTACCTGGCTCTTAAGGACACTGTGAAGTAAAACCAAACTCAGCAATTTTAATACGCAAAACAAATACTTTATTGGAATGAAATTGTGAAAATTATCATATTACTTAATGGGTTATGAACAGGGGCCCAGTCCTGGTCTGTGAGCTAATATAAAGAACTCACTAGAAATCTCTTGAATTTCCAAAAATACATACACAAAACATAATTTTTTTTTTTTTAAAATACATACTGTTCTTTTGAAATTCTTATTTATCAAAAAATAAATTAAAGTTTCCAAAAAATATTAAGCACCACAATGCTTTTTCAATAATAATAATAATAATAATAATAATAATAAATTCAATAATAAATAAAATGTAATAATAAATAAATAAATTCTATAATAAATTCAACAATATTTAATAAAAGTCAATTTAAAAAATATATTCAATCAATTTCAATAATATATTATTTGACAATTATATTCAAAATAAAAAAGTTTCAACAAAAATACTGAACTGCAATGCTTTTTCAGTAATACAAATAATGATAATAAAAAATGTAATAATGAAATCAATAATAAAAAAAATAAAATAAATAAATAATAATAATAATAATAATAATAATGCTAACCTATTCAATATTAAATAAAAATCTATTAAATAAATAAATTCAATCAATAATATCAATGACATACTCAATTAATATATTTAATAATAATAATAATACATTATCAATAAAAATAAATACTGCTCTTTTGCACTATTTATCAAAGAATATTCAATTAAATAAATGTATTTAGTAACATCAATAATACATTCATTGATTCAATTCAATCAATATCAATAACATTCAATCAATAATATATTCAGTAATAATAATAAAATATATTATATAATACATTTTCAATAAAAATAATGAAAACTGTACTTTTGATCTTTCATTTATCAAAGAATAAATCAAAGCTTTTCCAAACATATTACGTGCTGCAACATGTTTTTAATCATAATAATAATAAATCCAATAATAAAATATAAATCCAATAATAAATAAACTCAATAATAAGAAGAAGAACAACAACAACATATTTAGTAAAAATCAATCAAATTCAACTGAATAAATAAAATAATCAATAATATCAATAATACAGTATATTCAATCAATAATATATTTAATAATGATATATTTTCAATAATAACAATAATAATAATAATTGTTATTAATATTGTTCCTTTGAACTTTCTATCCATCAAAGAAGTTTCCACAAAAATATTAAGCGCCACAATGGTTAAAAATAAAAGTTTATGAGCATAAAGAAATTCTTACATATTTTAGACATTCTCACACACATTTTTTAAACTACCTTTTTAAATAAATCTTCTTCCTGGAAATGACCAAACTCGCCAATATTTTTCTCACAGCTGATTTGACTGCACATATTCAAGACTGAGTTGACTGCAGTACTGTACCATAAGTACTGTAGAAAACCTGGTATCCTTACATTTTTTTATTTTAGTATTGACCAAAATAAGTGTATTTCGACATCATTAATGGATGCAATGACACGGCACACCATGCTCAGGAAGACTCCAGTTTCCACATGGCCGGATTCCCGAATACGCCTCGTCCCGTCTAACTGTGCAGGGAATAGAACACCGTTTCATATTTGTGCGAGACATTGCATCCAAATCAATACTAGCTCAGGCATGATGGAGGGCATCTTCCCCGGAGTCTTTCAGTAGCCGCCTGTGCCAAAACAAGCCTGCGGTGCATACGTAGCCACAAGGTCACGAATATTTCAGTGGAACCTACACAGGAGTCAACGCCCGCAGCGATTCATCCCACCCACGTCTACCTCCCCATCCCGAAACAGCTGTCAGTCAAATAAAAGATGACCAGAGAGGCGCACACACCCTTAACGGTTGTCAAATCCATTTTGGAGAACACTCCCTCAGACAGACACGAAAACACAAACAGCTATTAGAGCTGTCAGCCCCCATTCACAGACGGAGCAACTGACAGTATCTCTCCCCTCCTCTCAACAGTCCCTCATAAACACATTAAAGCAGACAAACAAAAGACAAGCGTAGCAGGTAATCATTCCATCAGAGGAATATAAATCAAGCTCAGCGCAGCATTAAGAACTAAAATCAATTTCAATCTTCTTGCTTTTAGCTTCCCTTCCTCCTTTACAAAACCTCCATGGTGATGGTTCAATCACTCCGCCCCTGCCCTGCGCCCTCCATCGCTGGGATATTGTATTAAGAGTTGCATTTCTCTGAGGTTGAATGCTGATCGGCCTCTTAGGAGGGGACAGAAGAAGAACTGTAATCCTTTTATAGCCCAGTCTGAGTTAGGATATTCTATTAGCTAGAATGGCTTGACTTTTCTGATTTATAGCACAACGTGTCCAGCTCACAGCCAGGGGGAGTTGACAGAAATCAGCAGTCAATCAATTCAAGCCATTGGCCCTGTATAAGCAGGCTTAATGATTTGGAGACAGAAAAAAAGAGGAAAAGAGAATGAAAAACAAGAGAAAAGCTATGAACCTAAACTTAGTGAGTTACCTAATTAGACATTTTTACACTTTAGTATAGAGACCAATTCTCACTATTAACTAGTTACTTATTATTAGCCTTTTATTAACACATTGGCTGTTTATTAGTACATAAAGCACATATTCTGCATGACCATATTCTACATCCCTAATCCTATCCAGTACTTAAACTTGCTAATAATAAGCAGTAAATTAAGAGTTTACTGAGGCAAAAGTCTTTTATTAAGGCAAATAGTTTTTATTAATATCCTGAATTTTAATTCATTTTTTGTAATTTTACTATTGTACAAAATTTATTTTTTATTGTTATTATTGGTTTTCTATACTTCTAAATAGTTTCAATTATTTTTATTTCAGTTTAAGATGTTGTTGTTTTTTCAGTTAGCAATTATATATTTAATAGAAATATTTCACATAACATATTAATGTCTTATTTCATTTAACAAAATTAACAAAAACGTTAATACACTCTACAAAAAATGCTGGGTTAAATACAACCAAGGCCTTGGTTAAATGTTTAACCCAACCTTCTGGGTAGTTTTATTTAACACAATTGTTTGAAAATTACTATATGGCCTGCTTAAAATGAACCCAAAATAGGTTGTAAATTAAAAATCAGACACATAATTACTAAAGGTATCAGCGATAATCGAAAGGTAAAATTTATTAATAAGCAATTTACAAAAAAACATTTTAAAAACATTTTTAAAAAATTAAAAATGTTTATTATATAATTCTTAATTATTATTTAATTCTTATTTATTTAACTTATTAATAAATGTTCATTTATTGAACACATTTTTAGAGTGCGACTATTAATAAGCAGCAAATTATGAGTTTATTGTGGCAAAAGTCATAGTTAATGGTTTGTTAATAGCAAATACTGGTGTGTGACCATAGTTTTATTAATATTCTGAATTACCTTTTATTTTTATATTTTCAGTTTCAGTTTCATTTTAATTTATTTTGTGTAATTTTATTATTGTACAGAATTTATCTTTACTGTTATTATTGGTTTTTATATTTCTAAAGAGATTAAATATTTTTTATTTCAATTTAGGTTTTATTTCAGTTTTAGTTGTTTTATTTCAGTTAGCAGTTTTAAATTTTAAATATTATATAAATATTTAATCTAATATTTATATCTTATTTCATTTAACAAAATTAACAAAAATGGTACACTCTAAAACCCACTCTTGTTTTGACAACCCAGTTAAATGTTTAACTCAATCTTCTGGGTAGTTTCATTTAACTCAGCTATTGTTTAAAATTTACTATACAGTTGGCTTAAAATGAACCCAAAATACTGTAAGTTGTAAATTAAACACTTAATTACTAGAGGCAAAATCATCAAAAAAAGGTGAACAGTTATTAATAAGCAATTTAAAAAATGTTTATTATTTAATTCTTATTTATTCAACTTAATCAAAATAAATGTTCATTTATTGACCATATTAATAAGCAAGAAATACAGCAATTTTTACAGCAAAATTACTCAGAAGGTTGGGTTAAACATTTAACCCAACTGCAGGGACAAAAAAACCCCCCAAAAAAACAGTCGCTTTCATATTTTATTTTATATGATGAGGGTTTTTTGTCATTTTTTTTTGCTCAGAAATAATACAATTAAACAGCAACAATTAAACAGAAATTAAAGCTGGATCAATCTTTTATTGTTTTGATGCTTAAAACCCCTTTTTTTGGCTTTGACTTTGTCTTTATTGCATTAGCAATAATCAAAAGGTGAACATTTATAAATAAATAATTATTATTTATTCAACTTATTTAATAAATGCTTATTTAATGAACATATATGTTAATTTCCAACCTATTTGGGGTTTATTTTAAGCAAGAAATGTAGCTATTTTTAAGCAATAATTTAGTTAAATAAAGCTAAGGTTAGGTCAAACATTTAACCCAACCACTGGGTCAAAACAACTTAATCACTGGGTTTGTCCGTATTTCACCCAGCGTAGGGTTGGTTTTAACCCAGCATTTTTTAGAGTGTAGTTTTAGTTGTAGTTAACTATAACAACACTGGCAGAAAGCATAATTATGATATTTTCTAAGATATCTTCTTCTGGCAAAAATACAGTATTGCAAGAATCCTTCACAAAAAAGCCAATCCAGAATGCATTACAATAGTGAAAAATGTTATTCGGCTAACAGCAATTTTATATTATTAAACAGCACCCAATATGTCTATGCATTATATGTATTTTATGCTTACAGAATCACTAGAGACTGCATAAGTAGAAAATGCCTATTGAAAAATTTGCCTGATTGTGTAATGTCAGAAGTAATGCAATATGCTAACGTCAGACTTTGGGAATCAACTGTAAGGGCTGGATGAATCTTGCATGCTCTTTTCTGGAGTGGCGTTATTTGAGCTGTGAGTGACTTAAGAGAGTCGCTGCCTATGCAAGGTGGTTTAAATCAGCCAATTATATCAGGTTCCGCGATGGTTAAGATGCTGGCTGTGTACAGCAGGCGCTAGGTACGGAGACAGCTCAAGGTTCTGGAACAGAACTAGAGAGGAGACAGATAACGAGGGGAAAATCACATCTAACATGATTCTGCAGCAGAACAAGATTAGCAGCTCTGTATGTGCACATATGTCTGAGATTAGATAACATCTCAAGGCTAACTGCGTGAAGAAGTCCCATGCTGATCGTTGATTAAATATGAAATATTAAACTTGCAATGTGTGACATTTGTCATAAACAACAATCCAAATTAAGCTTTTAAACTAGGATTTCAATTAAAGGAAGAAAATGAACTGGTTTAAAAAAAAACTCAACAGAGATCGACAATTGTTTTTTTATCTTGAATGATAAATATCAAAAAGAGCAAATGTCTTTGATGAATTTTTCAATGATGAGTTTATGAATGTCACATAACATGAGAAAATGCTAATGCAAAAGTGATTTTCTGTGGTCAGATGCCATGAACAAGGTGCCGAAGGACAAAAGAAGCTGGCCAAACTTGCTGAAAGGAAAAAAAGGAAATTAAAGTACACAGTTCATAAATCCTCTATGGCAACTGACATATTAAAAAAGATAAAGCACAGATGGGCCGCTTGTAAATTTGCATTGTAAATCAAAGATTTACAGCTACTTGTAAATCTCTTCAGAGAAGGGTACGAATTATGAGGGGGATTAATGTTTGATCCCCTTAATTAAGGCTTTAACACCGTCTCCCAAAAAAGAAAGCCAAAACAGAAGGTTGGAAGGAATCTTAAAAATACATATTCTTTCATATAAGTATGTGTCGAAATGGTTTCTAAAAGTTTTAGTTGCCATAATTTAGTTTTACAAGATTAGTCACACAGATATTGCGACACCCTGTGGTGTTAACCATAGAAACAGAAGGAATTAGTGGTTTAGTCCACATTTAGTTATGCACTTTAAATTTATAGTCTCTCTCTTTCAAGACAATGGACCAAAAATTTTGATGATTCATCCTGCACTACACTAATTTTTTCTTTTTTTGGTAACACTTTAGTATAGGCAACAATTCTCACTATTAACTACTTACTTATTAGCATGCCTATAATTAAAGGAGAACTCCACTTCCAGAACAACAATTTACAAATAATATACTCACCCCCTTGTCATCCAAGATGTTCATGTCTTTCTTTCTTCAGTCGTAAAGAAATTATGTTTTTTGAGAAAAACATTTCAGCATTTTTCTCTATATAATGGACTGATATGGTGCCCCAATTTTGAACTTCCAGAATGCAGTTTAAATGCAGCTTCAAACGATCCCAAAAGCGGTTGTAAACGATCCCAGTCGAGAAAGAGGGGTCTTAATTAGCATAATGATCAGCTATTTTAATAAAAATAATACAATTTATATACTTTTTAATGCCAAACGCTCATCTTGTCTTACTCTGCCTGGACTGTTTTTGTTCCGGTTCATGACAGTTAGGGTATGTCGAAAAACTCCAATCTCATGTTCTCCCTCAACTTCAAAATCGTCTTATGTCGCTGTTTTACCTTTTTTGTTAAGGGTGTTTGATCTTCTTTGCATGTTCACTTTGCAAAGACTGGGTCGGTACTTCTGCAGCGATGTAGGATGATTTTGAAATGATTTTTGAAGTTGAGGGAGAAAATACGATTGGAGTTTTTGAGCCAGAATACACAGAGTTCAGGGAGAGAAAGGCAAGAAAAGCCTTTGAGAATAAAAAAGTATTTAAATTGTATTTTTGGAATAAAAATAACCTATTGTTCCGCTAGATAAGACCCTTCTTCCTCGGCTGGGATCGTTTACAACTGCATTTGAGATCGTTTGAAGCCGCATTTAAACTGCATTTTGGAAGTTCAAAATCGGGGCACCATACCAGTCCATTATATGGAAAAAAATGCAGAAATATTTTCCTGAAAAAACATTCTTTTTACGACTGAAGAAAGAAAGACATTAACATCTTGGATGACAAGGGTGTGAGTACATAATATGTGAATCTTTGTTTTGGAAGTAGACTTCTCCTTTAACATGCTGGCTGTTTATTAGTACTTACAAAGAACCTATTCTGCATGACCATTAGGGCTGAAACGATTCCTCGAGTAACTCGAATACAAAAAAAACATTGAGGCGAGGCTTCGTCTAGTCCATTTACTGTAACTACACACGGAACACTGCGTTTCCCCACGGACTATTATTACTGACGCACAAACGCTGGTGGTTAGTTATGATGTCCCTAAGTTAGCTATGTTTTGTGAAAGACTAAGTGCCATTTATGTTGATTGTCTCATTCTCACTCTGTGACACACAGAAAGTTAGAAAGTTAGTGAAAACAAAGAGTGCCTCAGCATAATTACAAATGTGATACTGATTTTATGCAACAGTTTATCAATGCTCAAGAAGTTAATATTAAGAGGCTTACGTTTTAGACAGCATATTGCCCGGTTTTGCTCTATTTCACCAACAAATAACCATTCCAAACACAGCCATAGCACTGTTTTGCATCTTTGTTTCTTAAGTTTCAAAACAATCTGCTGTCACAAATAATAATACACTACACACTAACACTAACATGACAGGCTGTGCCAACATTTGCATATATGATGTGTAAATCTCTGCACATACACTTGAATAAGCTGATCTTTTTTTTCTTTTTGTCAGATCTGAAGTGTTTTCACAGGAACTGGTTAACATTCAAAATGTCAAGTGTTAGTGGCGATGTGAGCAGCCTTGAGCACAAAGGCATAAAATGCGCTCAAAGTGCAATTGTTGAGAGACCCTCTTTCGAAAATCCCTGAACCACCTCTGAGAGCCCAAAGCTAAGAGCTGAACCTCTGAAAAGAGGAAATGATATCCTCTCACCAGCCATTCAAATTCAAATGTTATCTGTGATTAAACCTTTAGGGGTGGCAAGCGCTATCTCCTCGTCCCTTTGAATGCACTTAAAATAAAAGTGCAAAAGACCGCAAAAAACACACACACACCAACAACAGCAAGACATCAATCTCCTACAAAGGCTTTTAATGGCATCCATTTTTAACCTTGTCCCGGGAATTTTAATCAACCACCATGGGCACAAGAAAATAAACTGACTCCGGAGTTTCACAAAGTTCACTTTTTCCCCAAAGAAGCCTGGATTATATAGGAAGATCATGCAGCCAGGGGTTGATTTTTCTCTGCCGCTCCAGAAATCAAGGCCTCTGTTAAGGGAAATTGATTTCCTTTAAAGAGAACGCAACAGAGGAAAGGCCAGAGCACAGGTTTTTTTTGCATGCTACGAGTGAATTGCTCAGGCCAGACAGGTACTGGAGCTTATCTAAGGGTCAGATAGTCTATCACGGGTTACACGGCTGGGAAATGCAGATCATTCAGGACAGTAATTGACTAAAACGGGCTTTTTTTTTTTTAACATTTGAAACTGTTCCCTGTTGTAGATTTGGAAGTAGTGCACTTACTCAGGACGTCTACTACTGTTCAAAAGTTTTGGATCAATAAGGTTTTGTTTCTAAAAAAAAAAAAAATAAATAAATAAAATAAAATAAAATAATTTCTTAAGCCTGAAATCAGCAAACTTTTGAACAGTAATACATATATATGAGCTGTTGGCTCTTTGTTTTTTGAAAAATAAAATAAAATAAAAAAATCATTTCTTGAGCATGAAATCAGCATATTAGAATGATTTCTAAAGGGTTATGTGACACTAAAGACTGGAGTAATGATACTGAAAATTCAGCTTTGCTATCACAGAAATAAATTACATGTTAAAACATATTAAAATAGAAAACAGTTACTTTAAATTGTAATAATATTTCACATTTTTACAGTTTTTACTGTATTTTTGTAACTCACTGAGCCCAAACTTATGAACAGTTATACATATAGAAGAGCTGTTGGCTCTTTGTTTTTTTAATAAAATAAAATAAAATAAAAAATTTCTACAGCATTTTATGATTTTATAAATATTTCATGTGCCACTGAAGACTGAAGTAATGATTCAGCTTTGCCATCACAGAAATGAATTACATTTAAAAAAATAGAAAACAGTGACTTTAAATTGTAGTAATATTTCACATTTTTACTGTTTTTACTGTATTTTTGAACAAATAAATGCAGCCTTGGTGATCACAAGAATTTTTGTTTTCTAAAAACAACAACAAAAATTTCTGACCCCAAACTTTTGAACAGTAATATATATATAAGAGCTGTTGGCTCATCGTTTTTTGAAAAATAAAATAAAATAAAACATGAAATAAACAAGAAAAATTATTTCTGCAGCATTTTAGCATTTTAAAATGATTTCTGAAGGATCACGTGCCACTGAAGACTGCAGTGATGACTACTGAAAATTCAGCATTGCCATCGCTGAAATTAATTATACTTCAAAACATATTAAAATAGAGAACAGTTATTTTAAATTCTAATAATATTTCACATTTTTACTGTTTTTACTGTATTTTTCAGATCAAATAAATGCAGCCCTGGTGAGCATAAGAGAATTTTATTTCTCTAAAAACATCTAACTGACGCCAAACTATTGAACAGTAAAAATTCTATAAGAGCTGTTGGCTCAGATTCAAAGTTTCATACTCAGTCTGGGTCACATCACGTCCCGATCGCATTCCCTCTCTCTTTACCCCACTTTCGTGTGGGCCTGTAAATAAGTGCTAAAAATGTAATGCATAAACATAATCCTGAGTTATCTTGTTTCACACTGTTCACATTTTCCCTTGGGTTAGTAATTAATCCTAGATATTCAGGTTTCAAGATTTCACACTGTGCATTTGTAAACCCCAGTTTAATATTCTTATTTGCATATTTATGAGGTCAATAACACTGATTGGAGGAATACAGTTTGCAGAAGACACACAGGTCTTTTTAATAACTGCTTGAGGCTGTTTTAAAGTCACTTAAAAATGTACAAAAACAATTTCCAGTTACAGAACAGCAGACTTCTGGGTATTTTTTAAACAACGAACCTTGCAGGGAGATCCGCTCAATAGCATCCGCCTGCAAAGTCTGGTTATTCAGAGCACATTTATAATATCTTGCCTTGAAGCCTGCTGGAAGGTGCAGGAATTTAATTTCCAGCATTTTACAAACATTTAAAAACCCTCTTTGTGGTATCAAAGACATATGAGATAAACTAAAAGGTTCTCTGGTGTTGTTGGAAAGGAGAAGCTTTAATTACATCCCTGTGATACAATGTGACAGCGTGAGGATGGGCGTAAGATTCCTGCCGAGGTGGAACAGGACTATAACCAGACGCTGTCAATTAAAATGCTTGGACAAAGGAAAAGCCAGGCTTCCTGGACAGGGCTGGAGAGGGATATGTTATCAACCAAAGGTGTTCTTCCACTCTCACGACGGAGGCAATGATCAAACCCAAGAGCTTCTTTAATGAACTCAAGCTACCATTTAAGTCCATCTCTGACCACAGGGTACAGAAGAGCCATAACTGTGATTAATGGAATCAAAGAGCAAATCAAGCTATTTGTGTACAACCATGCAGATTATAAAACAGTTCTGGCTCTTAAATCTCATTGGGTGAGATCAGTTCAAACCGACTGCACATCAGCTGAATTTATATTAATGCACTCTGCAGTCTACAGTACATATCCTATTATTTATTAAACTCATCTTAGTCATATTGCTTTTTCAGTCATTTTATAAAAGAAAAAGCAACTAGAGGTGTTTAAAATGGGTTCTTTAAAAGAACAACATCCGTTTACCTAGCTCAGTCTCTGTAATAAATGCCTCGAGTGGCTTACTGCCGTAATACGTATACGTGCTTTATGCATGCATGCTTTGGGAACAAATTGTTTTACCGCTTATGGTAAGTGCCACATAGAGTAGAAGTAACTAGATTTGCATTTACTCAAGCAAACAGCAGTGCTTGCAAGGCAGAAAAAATATTATTAAAGTTTTAGGTAAGCTTATGCTTTAAGTATTACAATACTGTTATGTGACGTGGTACTGCATCTAAGGCTGACACAGAAGAGCAGAAATTGTTGAATAAAGTCGTTATTTTTGTTTTCTTTGCAAACAAAATGTATTTTCGTAGCTTCATAATTAAGGTTGAACCACTGATGTCACATGGACTATTTTAACAATGTCTTTACTAACTTTCTGGGCCTTAAATATGGTAGTTGTGTTGGAGGGTCAGAAAGCTCTCGGATTTCATCAAAAATATCTTAATTTGTGTTCAGAAGATGAACGAAGGTCTTAGGGTTTTGAAATGACATGAGGGTGAGCAATTAATGACAGAATTTTTATTTTTGGGTGAACTGTGTCTTTAAGACTTATTTCTGACAACAACAATTGAAGTCAAAAATTGACATTCACCTTGCAAAATCTGCAAAATGTTAATTATTTGACCAAAATAAGAGGGATTATACAAAATGCATGTTATTTTTATTTAGTACTGACCTGAATAAGATATTTCACATAAAAGACGTCTACATATAGTCCATAAGAGAAAATGGTTAAATTTATAAAAATGACCCTGTTCAATGTTTACATATTCTTAATACTGTGTTACCTGAATGATCCACAGCTGTGTTTTTTTGTTTAGTGATAGTTGTTCATGAGTCCCTTGTTTGTCCTGAACAGTTAAACTGCCCACTGTTCGTCAGAAAAGTCCTTCAGGTCTTTTAGATTTTTTTAGATTTTAGATTTGTTTTTCAGCATTTTTGTGCATTTGAACCATTTTCAGCAATGACTGTGTGATTTTGAGATCCATCTTTTCACACTGAGGACAACTGAGAAACTCATATGCAGCTATTACAAAAGGTTCAAATGGTCCCTGAGGCTTCAGACAGAAAAACGATGCATTAAGAGCCTGGGGTGTAAACTTTTGAATGTGAACTTTTGAACAGAATGAAGATGTGCACTTTTTTCTTATGACCTAATTCTTATATGACCTAAAAATCATATTTTTTTCATTTAGTACTGCCTTTCAGAAGCTACAGAAGATACTTACATGTGTCCCAGAAGACAAAATAAGTTAAATTTACCCTGATCTTCAAATTCAAAAAGTTTTCACCCCCCCAGTTCTTAATGCATCATGTTTCCTTCTGGAGCATCAGTGAGCGTTTGAACCTTCTGTAATAGTTGCATATGAGTCCCTCAGTTGTCCTCAGTGTAAAAAGATGGATCTTAAAATCATACCATCATTTTTGGAAAGGGTTTAAATACATAAAA
Source organism: Labeo catla (assembly GCA_012976165.1). NCBI lineage: Eukaryota > Metazoa > Chordata > Actinopteri > Cypriniformes > Cyprinidae > Labeo > Labeo catla. The sequence goes on from VONZ01000244.1 coordinate 347,620, forward strand.
ATGCTAAAAAAAATTTAAAATAAATAAAGAATCTGTGGGACCTGAAGGATTTTTCTTAAGAACAGCAGGCAGTTTAACTGTTTGTGACAAACAAGGAACTCATGAACAACTATCACTAAACAAAAATAAACACAGCTGTGGATCTTTCAGGTAACAAACACAATGTATTAAGAATAAAGCGTATGTAAACTTTTGAACCGGGTCATTTTTATAAATTCAACTATTATTTTCTCTTATGGATTATATGTACATGTCTTTTTGATGTGAAATATCTTATTCACGTCAGTACTAAATAAAAAAATAACATGCCTTTTGTATGATCCCTCTTATTTTGGTAAAACAATTAACATTTTGAAGATTCTGCAAGGTGTATGTAAACTTTTGACTTTTGACAACTGTATGCTTTCAACACAATGTGCAAATACTACAATGACATCATTGCTGCCAGTTACTTTTGAATGCATTCCATTAAATGTAAGTTCAAGGAAAATACATAAGACAAAAAAATGAAAAGGTAGAGAATAAAAAGGAGCGAAAGGAATCTCCACAGTGTTGCTTGCAAGCAGTGTTACAATCTGATGCCAGACCTGTTTGCACCGACACATGCACTCCCTCAGAGACCCTGTGTGACCACTTTCATTTTCACATAAGTCCTCTGACAAATGTCATCCTCAACACCTCTGTATACCCACATCAGAGCGCCGGATGACAAAAAAGACAGGCAACTTCCTGAAGCAAAAATAAGAGATGACAGAACAAAGAGCAGATTCTTCCTGCCACTGTCATCTTGAATCTGCGAGCAGACGGCACAGAGGTTAAGACAATCGCAACGGCTTCCAGTAAAGAAGGTGGACAAGGGGCGCTTTTATCGGTAAAAACAAAACAAAAAAATGCTCTCTTCTATTCTCAGAGTTAAAATAGCAACACAATGTAAATGCATATATAATAATAATTTTCTAATCATAATGCATTGGTTTCAGATGGTGTAGTTACAGTATTTACCAGCAGGGGCTAATGGGACTATGCTAACCAACCAACCTTGACCCCTTGAGTCAAACAAACCCATGTCAGTCCAGGAATAGCTTGTTTCTACATTTCTCAGCTACGGCGGTAACGAATGTTACTGGCCTTGTTTTGTAACTAAATTTGAATGTACCATCCACCCACAAAACGTATTAGTAATACTTTCTAATTGAACATACCAGTGAAGTCTGTTGACAAACTGTGTCTTCCCCCAGAAGAAAACAACAAAATACTCCCCACCTCCGTCCTCCTTTCTGACAATCACTAGTGTTCCGAGGGTGTTTATTAACACAAGCACATAGAGCACTGTGTAAAAGGCCACATAAATCTGTCCTCCCACTCCTGTCCAGTTCCTATCCAAACACGGCATGAATGTACAGTGGATGTCTCGCTTTGCCTTTGGCCCACTTGTACAGGAGGGGCTTTCCAAAAGAGGATGTTTCACCAGTATGGATAATATCAAAATGTGACATTTTTGGCATAAAAGTCTATTACAGCAATATTACTCATATTTCAGCTCAGGGGTTTGCGCAATTATTTATTTATTTTTTTAACACAATCAGACTTTTTTTGACCCATCCCAAGTCACATCTAAGGACAAGAGGATCACAAAGATCTGAAAATGGGCTCTTTTAGGCCAATAAACAACTACTGACAGCAGCGACAACCTAGCAACCATCCATAACACTTTAGCAACAGCATAGAAATGTGCTAAAAACAATAAAAAATCCTCAGGAAAGGCACAGAATTTCTTCCAGTAATGCACAGTGACTAATCCTTTTTTTTGGTCTAGGTCAGGGTTACTAAACTAAAACTAGAATTAACACTTTAAAAAGAAATATTAACAGACGAGGAAAAAACAATTCTCTTTTTCCATTTAGAATTTGATATTAGGGTGGGCGATATGACCAAAATCTTATATCACGATATGAGTGATTTTATTTCACAGTAACAATATATCTATCATGATATAGTTATTTTTAGTTTAAATAAGGTCTTTATGATTTCATAATTCTTGTCACCAGTGTTAATATCACAAAAAAACGAATACTAGCCTAAAAAAAAACCCAAGCACGCTAAAGATAAGAAGTCAGCGATTAAATAAGAATAAGAAGCTAATTACAAGCAACAGACCAAAAATAACTGTGTAAATTAAATATGTATTTCTTCTTATTAAAGTTACAAAAGAGATTTAATTAAGAGCAGTTAGAGATTTTTTCACTTTCGTTGTTTGATTAACATGAATGACAGACAGCAGGAATATTCGTCTGCCATCACTTTAAGAGCAGACTGGATCCAGTATACTGTTACATGTGTGTTTTCTTTCTCAGCTGTTTTCTCTTGCTTTCACTTAATACCTAAATTACTGTGTTTACAGTACTTGCAAAAACGGACACTTTGACACATATAAGTGTCTGTATTCAACCGTTCAAGACCTATAAAGTGGCAAAATCATAACCGCACATAGCACAGCAGCTTCAGTACTTGTTATATAAAAATAACTAAAACTAAAACTGAAATAAAAATAACATATTCATATTCCGTTCCAAAGTTTGGGATCAGTAAGATTTTTAATGTTTTTATTTAAAGAAGTTTCTTATGCTCATCAATTTGATTAAAAATCCAGACCAAAAAACAGTAATATTGTGAAATATTTTTACAATGTAAAATAACTGTTTTCTATGCAAATATATTTTAAAAAGTAATTTATTCCTGTGATACAAAGCTGAATTTTCAGCATTATTACTCCAGCCTTCAGTGTCACACGATCCTTCAGAAATCATTATTATATGCTGATTTATTATCAATGTTGAAAACAGCTGTGCTGCTTAATATTTTTTTTCGGAATCTGTGGTACTTTTTCAGGATTATTTAATAAATAAAAACATAAAAGGAATAGCATTTATTTAAAATAGAAATCTTTTGTTACAATATACAGCACCGTTCAAAAGTTTGTGGTCAGTACATTTTAGTACATCAGTACATCTTTTTTTGTTTTGTTTTTGAAAGAAATTAATACTTTAATCACCAAGGATGTGTTAAATTGATGTGTTAAAAAGTGATAGTGAAGACTTATATTGTTACAAAAAGATTTCAATTTTAAATAGACAATGTTCTTTTTAACTTTTTATTCAAAGAATCTTGAAAAAAGAATCACAGGTTTCAACTGTTTCCAACATTGATAATAAAAGTAATAAATTAGCATATTATAATGTTTTCTGAAGGATCATGTGACACTGAAGACTGGAGTAATGGCTGATGAAAATTCAGCTTTGCATCACGGGAATAATTTATATTTTAAAGTATATTAAAATAGAAAACCATTATTTTAAACTGTAATAATATTTCACAATATTACTGTTTTTCTGTATTTTGGATCAAAAATACATAAGAGCATAACAGAATTCTTTACAAAAAACATTAAAAAAAAAAACATACTGATCCCAAACTTTTGAACGGCAGCAACAAAAACACAAAAACTTTCACTAAAATTAAAATTAAAAATAAAAATTAATCCAAAATATTGATTAAAACTACATCTCAATGATAATTAAATAACACTAGTCTACGCCGTGCCTTAGATTTCAGATTTTCATTTATACATAGACTCTTTGTCTATGTATAAATTGATTATACTGCATGAGACCAAAAAATTAAGATTGAAATTATACATAATTTACATTTATACATTTGTAAAATCTTTTGAGTTAAGTTGCACTCAAGCTATGCATTAAAAAAATAAAAAATAAATAAATCATGACCTCGGCATTGTTTGAGCTCCAGGAAGGCTTTGCATCACTTGACCAGATCCATTAACGTTCCTTAAAAATGAATGTTACAAATGCTACAAAATGACGTCAGATACTTTAGTCAATATGACACCACCCAAATGACAAATGCTTGAATACTTCTTGAAAATGGAAATTATTGATTTCCTAAATTCCAACCAATTGAAATCTATATTTTTCTGTGGTGGGGGATGGGCGCTAGGTTACGAACACATTACTGGAGTCATGGGAACAAGTGTTAAGTCTGTCGCCATGACAACCCAGAACAGCACTTCAGCATCACGGCTGAATGAATTCAGTGTCTTTAAGGCAAAATCTGACATTTTGCTTCATGGAAAGTAATACTGTATCAGCTTGACCCATCTGGAATGCACTCATTAATTACTCTTTCAGGGTTTAGCGTTCCCTTTCAGTAATTTGTGAGATAAAGACATATCATGTGTGCAAGATCAGACCTGACAAAACAAATTGCCTGCTATCCTGGGACAATATTATTCAGAGATTACAAAGGATAAGTGGTATGGAAGAACTCTATGGAGCAGACTGCAACTAATGACACTCACAACAACAATAACACTGTTCGAGAGACATTTTAACCGAGAACTTTCACAGATAGCGTCAATGAACATATGCCAAAGTGTGAATGTCTGTTTGCTCCAGGAATAGCTCACTCTAAAATGGTTTCCATTCCTCACCCAATGACTTCTTTGACTTTTAAACCTCACTTTCATCCGAGAAAAAAAAATAAATAAATAAAAAAAAAAACGTCTTCCCTAACCATCGCTTTCGATACTCATTTACTTCATAATTTGGATGGTGAGCAGCAGACAACTGCTCCCCTGAAGGCTATCAGGCCATTCTAGAATTGGATGAAATGCTGAAATATTCATGACAGGCTGATAGACTCAAAGCATTCTCTAGTTCAGCCGGCTTTCTCCCACTGACAGAACATTAGTGGCTGTTATGGAGAGAGGAAATGGACTTGAAAATGACCAGTTTCTTGTTTAAGAGGCATCAGTAAATATTTTAAAGGATGCTGTAAATTTCACATGTTTCAGAGAATAGCCATATGGAAGTCTCTGTGACCAAGAGACTGAACAGTGAACAGTATGGTTTGATTGATAATAATATTATTGAATAATATTAGTTCTGCTTTTTGACACAATAATTTGTAAATTCTACAATAAAATATAAAGAAAATGTGCATTATTAATTTTAACAACAACAATAGCAAATAATAGTAAACAAATCACAATGCTTTTAATAATTTTAATATGAATATCAAAAACAATATTATTATTATTATTATTATTATTATTAGTGTAAAGATTAGTAGTAATAAAGATAAATAATGAAGTGAACATATCTACATAGTTGCAAACATCTTTATTTTTATGAATCATTATCTTTATTACAACAACAATTATAATAATCACAATATTTATAATAAAAATGAATGAATTTCCCAACAAAACTACATTATTATTATTATTATTTATTATTATTATTAATAATAATAATAATAATAATAAATAGTAGCAAAAATGTACATAGTTGCAAACATTTTTATTTTTATTAGCTATATTTGTTATAATATTTATATGTATTATTTATTATTATTATTATTAGTAGTAGTAGTAGTAGTAGTAGTAGTAGTATTAATTAATTAATTAATTAATAATAATAATAATAATAAATTGTAACAAACATACCTACATGGTTGCAAACTTTTTATTTTATTATCTTTATTTGTAGGAATCATCTTTATTATAACAACAATAATTATAATAATCATAATATTTATAATAATATTTATTATAAACAAATTAATTTTCCCAAAAAACTAAAATAATAATAATAATAATAATAAATTGTAGCAAACATACCTACATAGTTGCAAACATTTTATTTTATATCTTTATTTGTAGGAATAATCTTCATAATAATCATAATATTTATAAAATTTATTATAAACAAATTAATTAAAAAAAACTAAAATAATAATAATAATAATAATAATAATAATAACAACAACAACAACAACAACAATAGGTAGCAAACATATGTACATAGTTACACTTATTTTATTATCTTTATTTTTATGAATCATTATCTTAACAATACAATATATAAACAATTATAATAATCATAATATTTATAATTTAAAATAAAAATCAAAGAATTTCCCAACAAAACTAAACTAATAATAATAATTAGTATTATTATATTTTTTATATTTATAATAAAATAAATGAATATTTTAATGTTTGTTTAAATATAAACTGTCAATTTTCAATCATTATCTTATTACAACAACAACAATTACAATAATCAATTTTATAATTAAATAAATTAATAATTTTCCAACAATTACAATAATAATAATAATAATAATAATAATAATGATAGGTTGCCTGCAAACATTTTTATTTTTATGAATCATTATCCATTTTATTTTGGGCTATGCCTACTGCTAAAATGCTACACACTTCTCATTTATGAAAAAAAAGGTTGTTAAAAGTTGACTACATGCAAACAAATAAGCTGTAAGCACTGTTATACATCCTGTTATAATTTTTGAATATCTTTCATGTGTGAAAACCTGGATCAAAGACATCCGCACCCAAATACGACATTTAATTTGCCTATAGCAGTCGCTTTTCTTTCCTGATAACATGACTATCAAGGCATCATTCCACGTAACAACACTCTGCGGTTTGTGATGCATCTCCAGTGCCAAGTCTTGATCAAAAAAACAGAAATCGCTAGAACTCCGCCACAAGCACCCTATCCATCACTATGCACTGACAAAAGAAGAGGGATGAAAGCAGGATGAGAAGGAGAGGTGGGAAATGGAGGGATAGCCGAGCTGGCTGATTATACCCCCTGCCTGCTGCGCCTTGTTGGATGGGATCAAACAGGCCCCGGCTCTCCCATGAGATTATCTAACGGGGTATGTGTGTAAATGAGGGGTGCCCAAGGCTGCCTGCCATCTCCATATTCACAGCAGGAGAACCTACAGCGATCTGGTGCAGCTGGCATAGCATTATTCCTTGGTCTAAGGTGCGAGCTTCCTTCTGTACAAAACACGCAAGACGGCTGCAACCATCTGCTATGACACCTATAGCATAATCTGTCATGTTTGACAGCTGTTGCATTACATACTAAAAATGCAGTTTCTTTTATAATCGCATTAATTCGATACCAACTAATTGTGCATTTTTAAAGGAACAGTTTAAAAAAAATTCCGTCACTTAATACTTAATGACTTCCTTTCTTTCATGGAACACAAAAGGTAAAATCTTTTTGCTTCCTTTCACACAATCAAGTCATGAGTCAAGGGCCATTCAAGGACAAAAAGTAGCATAAAGGCAGTTACTAATGACTTCTGCGCTATAATTACAGTTCCTGAATATACCGAAATTGAAGTGTTGCCCTCTGCCACAGACTCTCAAATCTCAACTGCATGCGCATATTTCAACTTTCATTTTCATTTAGATTATTTTTATGTAGGGGTGGGAGATCTGATGATTTTATATCGTGACTAATCCTGAAGACGTCCACAATCTGCTTTTTAAACGAATCGTAGAGATTGTGATCAAATATGTCCTATTTATATATGTATGGAAATACAGTTGAGGTCAAAAGTTTACATCCCCCTTTCAATTATTTTGCCAAAATAAGCAGGATAATATAAAATTCATGTTATTGTTTATTTAGTACTGACCTGATTAAGATACTTAACATAAAATATGTTTACATATAGTCCACATGAGAAAATAATAGCTGAATTTATAAAAATGACCTAGTTCAAAAGTTACATACACTTAATTCTTAATACTGTGTTGTTACCTGAAGCTCTGTTTTTTGTTTAGTGATTGTTGTTCATGAGTCCCTTGTTTCTCCTGAACAGTTAAACTGCCTGGTTTTCTTCAAAAAAAAATCTTCATGTCCCACAAATTCTTTGCTTTTTCAGCATTTTTGTGTATTTGAACCCTTTCCAAAAATGACTGTATGATTTTGAGATCCATCTTTTCACACTGAGGACAACTAAGGAACTCATATGCAACTATTACAGAAGGTTCAAACACTCACTGACGCTTCAGAAGAAAAAAACATGCATTAAGAGCCGAGGGGTGAAAACCTTTTTAATTTGAGGATCAGGGTAAATGTAACTTATTTTGTTTTTTTGGGAAATATGTAATTATCCTCTGTAGCCTCTGAAGGGCTAAGAAAAATAAGAATAATGAAAAATAAGAAAAATGTACACATCTACATTTTGTTCAAAAGTTTTCACCCCCCAGCATATGAGTCCCTCAGTTGTCCTCAGTGTGAAAAGAAGGACTTAAAAATCATACAGTCATTGTTGGAAAGGGTTCAACTACACAAAAATGCTGGAAAACCAAATAATTTGTGGTACCTGAAGAATTTTTCTGGAGAACAGCAGGCAGTTTAACTGTTCAGGACAAACAAGGGACTCATGAACAACTATCACTAAACAAAAAAACACAGCAGTGGATCATTCAGGTTACAACACAGTATTAAAAATCAAGGGGATGTAAACAGGGTCATTTTTATAAATTATTTTCTCTTGTGGACTATATGTAAACATCTTTTATGTAAAATATCTTATTCAGGTCAGTACTAAATAAAAAACAACATGCATTTTGTACGATCCTTCTTATCCACATTATATGTGAATCTTTGTTTTGGAAGTGGACAACTTTTTTTTTGTCTTTTTAAAGCTTGGAATCACCACAATATTCTTTCACTGCATGGAAAAACAGTGGTTTATATATTCTTCATTCTGTGTACTACAGCAGAGAGAAATTCACAAGGGTTATAAGCAATATTAAGATGAGTAAACAATGACAGAATTTTCATTTCCAACTGAACTACTCAGCGAATCCAGAACAAACTGAAAATGAACAAGTCTACTGGGGAATCTAGCTTGAAGGTAAACCGCAAAATCACTTCCTGTCTGTTGACGTCTCGGAGCCAATGCATGCACATTAGTCTTTAATAAAGTCTGCTGTTGTGCTTTGAAGTGGATCCTCTCGAGACAGATCCACTTCATCTGAGGCTTTTGAAAATCTAGATCACCTGTTGGGCTCTGCCCAAAATATACTCTCACTCTCCTCCACTTCGCTCAGCCCAGGAAACCTGATAACTATTAGTACCAGTAACCCAGAGGTCATCTATCACAACACATTTATCTAGTCAGGTTTGTCTAAATCTTCTATATTGCTGATGATTCACCCAAACAAACAGAGTGGTTTAATTCATCTCTTGCAAGAATAAAACAATTTTTTTTTGCTTGTGTGACAAAAGTTGCAAATCTGCTAAAATATTATAAATAAACTACAATAATATAAATAAAACACACATTACAATTTTTTTTTAAAAAAATAATGTTTTATAAATTATATATATATATATATATATATATATATATATTTTTTTTTTTAATTGGGTTTGCAAATATATTAAAATAAAAGAAACATATATAACAAATACAGAAAATACTGTATAAGTTTTTTTTAAATATTATATAAAATATAAATATATTACACAATATGTATTTTTTATATATTAATATATTTATTTTATATAATATTTAAAAAAATATATATATACAAATTTTCTGCATTTATTATATATTTTATATTTAATTTACACAAAATAATACATATATTTAAATATGTTCAAATATATTCAAATCGCACAGCTTGACCCATTTGGATTTGAAGTCTGGTTGCTGTATGTGTGGTCTTTCAAAGATCAAAGCACTAACTTCAAGAAGAAATACACTGAGCAACAAATGATCTTTTATGCCCTTAAAATTTGGATATATTAGTAATTATAACTCAAACGGACGTTTAGCATAAACCTGTTCGTGTGATGTGTGAATCAACCAACCACCACAAAACACATCAGTACCACCAAAGGAACATATATGTGGCTAATAAAACCCACCGGAGGGAAACATGAAACAGGTCAAGGTTCCCAAAGTAACCAAACCTTTGCCACCAAGAGATACTGAAAAAAACGTTTTATACATAGCTATATGCATCTCTCGCTCTGCCTTCACTCTACTTAGCAACTGCGAAACGGTGGTGATAGTTCTACAAATATTTGGAAAGCTTTTGGGGGTGAAATCAATGGATTGTGGCAGCTAAGTTTAGCTCATAGACCACAGAGCGTTGTAAACAGTAGCTGGATTTTGGCCATAGGTAAACCTCAGGCTGTAAGTAAGCAGGGCAGTGATGTTAGCTGAGGTAATGGTTTTATGTTAGACTAACAGCTTGAAACATCTAATAGCCCTCAGAAATCTGTAAACATGGAACAAAAAACAAACTGGCACAAGAGCCTTATATTCAGCTGAGAAAGTGTGAAAAAGGCCAGTGAGAAGGACTAAAACCTGTAATATTTTAAAACGGTGTTGTTGTGAGAGAAACTTAGTTAAATGCTTTAAAAAAAGTCTCCGATTAAGTGATATAAACAGCTAGACTACAGAGAATTCGGATTGATATTTTAAGATATTTTTAGACAAAGGCAATAGAGAGGAGACGGAAAATTATTGGAGATAGAGAAGAAACTTGCGCAGGACACAATGCAACCCAGATTTAAACCTATGCTTTCTCACAAGAGCACTACATACAGAAACCACTAAGCCACAGCTCAGACAAATACAGAACATTTTTTAAAAAATACAACAGAACATAAAATATACTGTATTTGCCTTAAAACTATATTTAACAATTTGTAGGGCCATATGATTTCAGTGATGCAGAAAACACGGATGGAATCACGGAATCCAGTCATAAAATGGAATTTACTGTATAACGCGGAATGTCATGGAATTTGCCAAAGTAGGACAGTACACTTATTGTAAATCAAAACACGATATGGACTAGTGCATATTAAGTTGCAAAAATACTGTTTAAATTTGAATTCTGCATGTTCTGCGTGTCTATGTGTGAATGAATGACGCAGATGTGCGGTTTAGTTTACTACACACATACTGAAATGGGCATGATGTTCACTGTGTTTTCAGCCTCTGTTGCTTCAATATACAAGTACATAAACACAGGAAAATAATCTCTAGAACTGCACTGAGAGTCATGTCATTAGCATTTTTCCATTTCTTTTGAGGAAAAAATAAATAAATAAATTCGCCATATATACAAACAGAAACTTAACAGTCTTTACAGCAGCCCATCAAAATAAAAGTTCAGTTTAACATAAAGAAACTGTGACAGAAGTTTATTAGACGTATACTACTAATAATAAAATTGTTATTAAAATATTATTTTTAAGGAATATTTACCAGAAGACAATATTTACCAGAATTTATTTACCATTAAATGTGAATACACAACACAGTATTTCTGAAAAATAAATAAATAAATAAATAAATAAAATTATATATTTTTTAAAAATTCAATTAATTAGAGACACTTTTGATTATTAAAATTTAATGAAACCATTCAAATGGAATCAAGATAATTAATGGAAAACAGAATTTACGAAAAATAAAACTGATTTTGAGAAAAAAAAAATACAAATTTCATAAACCCAAAAATGTGTATTTTTTGTTCAACTTTAAATAAATTGCTTTTAAATTGTCTAAGTTTCATATTTTCAATTCATTAGACATGCTTTTTGATTAATATTTTTTTTATGTAACCATTTAAACAGAGTCAACAAAAATTAAAACAGAAAAAATGGAATCCAGAAAAATTCAAACAGAAAAAGAAGGAATTTGGAAAATAAAATAAAATAAAATACAGAATTAAAAAAAAAAAAAAAAAAAAAGATTTCATAGGATTCTAAATTTGAGTTTAAAATTTACGATATTTTTTGTCAGCATGATTTTTAAGATTTTTTAAAAAATGTATTCATTTATATTTTAATTTATTAATTTAAATTTAATTTCAATTAATATTTTTATTCAGCGAGGATGAATTATATTAATCAAAAGTGACATTAAATGCGTTTATAATGTTCAAAGGAATTAAATGCTGTTCTTTTGAACTTTATATTCAAAGTAAAAATGTGTCACAGTTTCCAGAAATACACATTAAGCAGCAGACACAAACTGTTTTCGACATTGATAATAATGAGAAAAATGTTTAAGAAGAAAATCAGCATATTAGAGTTATTTCTGAGATAATGAAAATTCAGCTTTGCATCACAGGAAAAAAATACATTTTTAAAACATGTTAAAACAGAAAACAGTTGTTTTAAATTGCAATAGTATTTCACAATATTACTGTATTTCTGATCAAATAAATGCAGCTCTGGTGAGCGTTTAGTAAGACTTCTTTTAAAAAGTTCCACACGATTAAAGTCAGTTGGGTTTAAAACATCATTTGATCCCAATGACTTACATAGTTTGGACACTTTTCAAAATATTTTCTTTTGTGCTTCAAAGAAAAAAATGAAAGTCACACATGTTTGGAACAATTTGAGCGTGAGTAAATGTTGACAGAATTGACATTTTTGAGTGAACTGTCCCTTTAATTATCAGGACAGAGGGAAGGACCGCAAAATGTTGGGTTGCCTGTCAACTGAAGGAGAACATATGGCTTTCCAGAGGCCTCAGAGGAAGAAGCAGTTCAATCTTGACAGCCCCTTCATTTGCACCAATAGCACTCCTTATAAATAAAACCGAAATAAACAGTGACAACTGATGTAAAACGGCTGCCTTTAAGCCAAGAAGTAACACACCACCTGATATCCACTCCCAACTAGTCTTTTAAATGCAGAGTATGTGTTTCTATTTTTGACTAAAGAGCTATTGTACAGAGTTCAGCTGAAGGAAAGAGAAAGCCATCGCTCGGTCTTATCCAGCTTTAAGCCTGAATCGCAGCAGGAGAACACCAAGCATGTATAATTCATCCTGAATAAAATCACATACTCTGCATTTTAGGGAAAAGAATGAATTATAGAAACATTACAAATCACCACTAGCGCTCCAATAGGAATAGATTACAGTTTCCCCGTCCTGACACAGGAAATACTATTAGAGCTGAAGACTGACAGATGCGACAGTCCTTCGAGAAGTGCCCCAGGTGGCAGTTTCACGTCCAGTCCGGCGTATATAAAGTGTTGAAACAAAGCACGCAACCTGAGGGACATTGTGCTGAGAAATGCTGAAAAATGTATGGAATCCAATTGGCCATTATTTCTTTACCCATAATCCCTCACTGCATGACCTCAGCTAGACTCACAAAACAGAATCTGGGAAATGTTCTGGCTGGATCTGATTACGAAGTCCATAACAGCACAGTGTAGCTGCAGAGGGACGCATTACTATAGGTCAGACCATAAACCAGTTATAGCAGAAAGTTGCCCAGTGGAAAAATGTATCTTCTTTTTCACGTTTCGTATGTGTTTCTCTGTTTCTGTCTGGTTTTATCTTGCCTACATTTTACAGACACAAGCATTATTGCACATTAAACCTCTGATATAAAGCAAAAGCAAACAAAACCCATAAAGAACATCACAGACGGTGTGTATGTGTGTGTGTGTGTGTGTGTGTGTTAACTTAACAGACTTAGTGAAAGGAAAAGATTAGATAAAAATAACATGTTCTGGCTTGTCAGCCTGAATGAGCCATAGCATGCAGTAAAACCAGACTACATCCTCTAAACTTTTCTTATGTCCGTCTCTGCCATCTATCCTTATTCAAAACATCCCTCATTATCAGGCCAGACTAGAGCTTCTGACCTACTTACAAAATACACAGTCTGATTATTCCATAAAAGTATTGTAATAGTTCAAGGAGAAGTCCACCAAGATGAGTGTGTGAGAATAAAAAGTATTACATTTTATTTTTTTAATGGAAATAACCGATCGTTTTACTAGATTAGACCCTTCTTCCTCAGCTGGGATCTTTTACAACCGCATGTGGGATCGTTTGAAGCCGCATTTAAACTGCATTTTGAAAGTTCAAAATTGGGGCACCATATCAGTCCGTTATATGGAAAAAATGCTGAAATGTTTTCCTCAAAAAAAACAATTTCTTTACAACTGAAGAAAGAAAGACATGAACATCTTGGATGGCAAGGGGGTGAGTACATTATATGTAAATCTTTGTTTTGGAAGTGGACTGCTCCTTTCAGATAAACGTGAAATACTTTTACCTGCCCTCATGTTATTGTGATCCCTTACAGTATTATTTATTAATCATTATTAAAGGGATAGTGCATCCATAAATCAAAATTCTCCTTGTTCCGAACCTGAGAAGTTAGCCAAGGTAGCTAAACAGTTGACAGTAGCCACTGAGTTACATACAGTGGCATGCGAAAGTTTGGGAATATTTGGATATTTGGATATTTTTCTCACTCAAACACGTCGATTCGCTTCAGTCGGCTTTTATTAACCCCCTGGATCTGTGTGGAGTACATTTTATGATGGATGGACGCACTTTATTGCACTTTAAAATCTCAACACCCATTCACTGCCATTATAAAGCTTGGAAGAGACAGGACATTTTTTAATATAACTCTGATTGTATTCGTCTGAAAGAAGAAAGTCATATACACCTGTAAAAAATGACCATGAATTTAACAGTAAAAACCTGTTAAACGGTTAACTGTTAGTTCCCCTGCTATATACAGTGAAAAGCTGTATTGGATTTTTATGGTAATATACTATTCGTAAGCGTAAAAGAACAAAATTTACAGTGCATAACAGTAAATGGACATTCCTAGAATTCCCTGCATTACATTTTTTAAATTTGATGTTTTTCTTAGTTTTTTTCTTATCAGTTTTGTACTTAAAACGTCACTACCGTATTTTTTCAATGGTAAAATTCTGGCAACCACAGGTACCGTATTTTAACCATAAATTTCACCAAATTTTTTTTACAGTGTACAATGGCTTGAGTAAATCATATGGTAATTTTCATTTTTGGGTGAACTATCCCTTTAAACCGACTGAAACTGAAGGCAGTGTTTACTGATAATCATCTTAGTTCACAAAACGAAGATTTTTTGACACGTCACAATTTTTTATACAGTATGGTGTCAAAAGGATTAGAATACAGCACAAAAGTCATATAGTGCTTCTCTGATGCTTTTGTCCATTTTGGAGCTTGACAGCATTTAAAAAACCCACTTATTGTATGGAAAACAGAAGTGGTTTTTTTCTGCTTCATGGAAGAAAGAAAATAACATAAAGTTGGAATGACATGAGTGTGAGTAAATGATGACAAAATGGGTGAACTATTCCTTCAAAGAGCACTGGAAGTGAATCTTATGAAGCAATTATAAAAACAGCCAACAGCTTGACATGCCGTCTCTCAGAAACCACTCAGCCATATCGCTTTCACTGTCAAAAGCTGGAATACAAGCTTACTGAATACTGCAGTACATACTGCATACAAATTTTTAAATTAATATGTGAAACTCATTACGCAACAATAAACATTTCAAACAGCAACAATTATTATTTCCAACATGTTGCGGTGTTGCATTTCAGTATATGTTGTTCAGTAATAAAAACTGAAATAAATACAGTTTATTAGCATTTTTAATTGGGTTTGTAAAAAGGTGTTACCTTTAAGCAGGCTGATTAAATAATAAATGAAGGAACAAGGTGCATTCACTTATTTGTGTCTACATGTGTCATCTGCAGTATTTTAGCAAGATCTTCCTCAAATAAACTCCTCAAATGCATCTCCTCAACATCCAAAATGCAGAAAATAAATCCAGTAGTGTTTTTCATAATGGGAGTTTTTCATGTGCTTAGACAAATTGTTTTGTGCAACTTTGAATAATGTATAAATATCTAATGGCCACAAATCTGACTAACAAATGTGCAGACAGCATTATTTTGCAGTGAATACTGCGTAATGAACATAATGAGTCTATTCAGAGGCGAAAAATACAGAGGAACAACCACACAACCATGCACACACTTAGAATTTAGCATTCAACTCTGTTTAAATATGCCCAAAAAGACAAAATATAAAAGTAAAAGTAGAGTACATTTTGTGCTGGTTTTGTTCTATTAAATATTAGTGAATTTGTACTTGTACAGCAGGATGAAACTAGACAGATACACAGGTGGTGTATAATGATTTGTTGAAGGCTAAATCTCTGAATGTCATGAGAGATTGCGGGATACTCAAACAAAGGAGACCGGAACACACAGAGAGTCCATTAGCGCCAATATGCCAACATGACGGCTTTAGCATGTGTTCCATTAGCCGCATCTCCCGGTGGTGGAGGATATGTTCTTACAGCAAACCACTTTTACACCGAGCTATTTTTAACCTGCTGACGTTCAAATCTCTACCATTGTTTCTGCAGGGTGGAGGAAAAAGGAGCCATTGATGTTGGAGATTATTGTTAAGTATCCGCAGGTACCACACAGCCGTTCTACTCGTCTTTTATAAATAGAGCCAGAAATGTCTTAATAATAGTAACAAATTTAAAAACGAATTGAACTCTGATCAACCACATCACGTTCAAGAGATAGTTCACCAAAAATGAAAATTCTGTCATTAATTACTGACCTTCATGTCGATCCAAAACAAAGCTTCGTTCATCTTCAGAAGACAAATTAAGATATTTTTGATGAAATCCAAGAGCTTTCTGACCTTGCATTGAGAGCAATGCAACTACCACGTTTAAAGGAGAAGTCCACTTCCAGAACAAAAATTGACAGATAATGTACTCACCCCCTTGTGATCCAAGATGTTCATGTCTTTCTTTCTTCAGTCGTAAAGAAATTATGTTTTTTGAGGAAAACATTTCAGGATTTTTCTCCATATAATGGACTGCTATGGTGCCCTGATTTTGAATTTTCAAAAAAGATAAATGCGGCTTCAAACAATCCCAAATGCGGTTGTAAATGATCCTAGCCGAGGAAGAAGGGTCTTATCTAGTGAAACGATCGGTTATTTTCATTAAAAAAAAAAAAAACAATTTAAATACTTTTTAATCTCAAATGCTTGTCTTGCTCTCCCTGAACTCCCTGTGTATTCTGCCTCAAGACAGTTAGGGTATGTTGAAAAACTCCAATCATATTTTCTCCCTCAACTTCAAAAATCATTTCAAAGTCATCCTACATCGCTGCAAAAGTACCGACCCAGTCTTTGCAAAGTGAACATGCAAAGATGGTCAAACACCCTTAACAAAAAAGGTAAAACAGCGACATAAGACGATTTTGAAGTTGAGGGAGAACATGAGATGTTGTCAAGAACCGGAAAAAAACAGTCCAGGCAGAGTGAGACAAGATGAGCGTTTGACATTAAAAAGTATATAAATTGTATTATTTTTATGAAAATAACCAATCGTTTCGCTAGATAAGACCCTTCTTCCTTGTCTGGGATCGTTTACAACCACATTTGGGATCGTTTGAAGCCACATTTAAACTGCATTTTGGAAGTTCAAAATCAGGGGACACCATATCAGTCCATTATATGAAGAAAAATCCTGAAATGCTTTTCTCAAAAAACATAATTTCTTTACAACTGAAGAAAGAATCTGTCAATTTTTGTTCTGGAAGTGGACTTCTCCTTTAAGGCCTAGAAAGGTAGTAAGGACATTGTGGTATCAGTTATTCAACCGTAATTTTTTTAAGCTACGAGGATACTTTTTGTGTGCAAAGAAAACAAAAACAATGACTTTATTCAATAATTTCTTCTCTTCTGTGTCAGTCTTCAAGGTGCATTCACGAGATTACCAAATCTGTTCCAATGGAGGAACAAACTCATCTACATCTTGGCTTGAGGCGGAGTAAATTTAATCAAATGTTCATTTTTGAAACCTTTAAGAAGCCATGCATATCAAATTGTCATGAAAAAAATTATACCTTTTTTATTTAAAAAAAAAAAAAGCATTTTAATTTGACCACTAACTACAGTTGGGTTTTATCAAAGAGAAATATTCAGAAAATTAATCAGCTGCATTCTGCAGTGGAAAAAAAACTTTGTTAATGGCCACATCTGTAGGTGAGCTCATAATATTCACTATATTATCTGTACCCCGAGCATGAACCTCTAGTTAGCAGAAATGTTTGCAGACACTCCAGCTAAGTAGCTCTTAATACTGAGCCTATTGATGCGAAAAAAAATCATGAGGGAATTAATTACATTTCTATCAGATGATGACTCTATCTCCGCTGAGGATACATTCAAGGATACGTTCATTAACAGAAAGGTATGCAGCATGTAATACAGTGGTATGCCAAAGTTTGGGCACCCCTGTAAATTTTCATCATTTTCCTTTATAAATCATTGGTTGTCTGGATAAGAAATTTCAGTTAAATATATCATATAGGAGACAAACACAGTGATATTTGAGAAGTGAAATAAAGTTTATATGATTTATGGAAAGTGTGCAAGAATTATTTAAACAAAATTAGGCATGTGCATAAATTTAGGCACCACAAAAGAAAAATTAACTCAATATTTTGTGCATCCTCCTTTTGCAGAAATAACAGCCTCTAAACACTTTCTATAGCTTCCAATTAGAGTCTGGATTCTGGCAGAAGGTATTTTGGACCATTCTTCTTTACAAAACATCTCCAGTTCAGTCAGGTTTGATGGGTTCCGAGCATGGACAGCCCGCTTTAAATCACACCACAAATTTTCAATTATATGCAGGTCTGGGGACTGAGATGGCCATTCCAGAACGTTGTACTTGTTCCTCTGCATGAATGCCTTAGTAGATTTTGAGCAGTGTTTAGGGTCGTTGTCTTGTTGAAAGATCCAGCCCCGCCGCAACTTCAACTTTGTCACCGATTCCTGGACATTGTTCTCCAGAATCTGCTGATATTGAGTGGAATCCATGCGACCCTCAACTTTAACAAGATTCCCAGTCCCTGCACTGGCCACACAGCCCCACAGCATGATGGAACCGCCACCAAATTTTACTGTAGGTAGCAAGTGTTTTTCTTGGAATGCTGTGTTGTTTTTCCGCCATGCATAACGCCCCTTGTTTTGCCCAAATAACTCCAGTTTAGTTTCATCAGTCCACAGCACCTTATTCCAAAATGAAGCTGGCTTGTCCAAATGTGCTTTAGCATACCTCAAGCGACACCGTTTGTGGCGCGTGCAGAGAAAAGGCTTTTTCCGCATTACTCGTCCATACAGCATCTCCTTGTGTAAAGTGCGCTGAATAGTTGAACGATGCACAGTGACACCATCTGCAGCAAGATGATGTTGTAGGTCTTGGAGCTGGTCTGTGGGTTGACCGTGACTGTTCTCACCATCCTGCGCCTCTGCTTATCTGAGATTTTTCTTGGTCTGCCACTTCGGGCCTTAACTAGAACTGTGCCTCTGGTCTTCCAATTCCTCACAATGCTCCTCACAGTTGAAACTGAGAGCTCAAATCTCTGAGACAGCTTTCTGTATCCTTCCCCTAAACCATGATGTTCAACAATCATTGTTTTCAGGTCATCTGAGAGTTGTTTTGAGGCTCCCATGTTGCCACTCTTTAGAGAAGATGCAAAGAGGAGAAACACTTACAATTGGCCTCCTTTAAATACTTTCTCATGATTGGATTCACCTGTGTATGGAGGTCAAGGGTCACTGAGGTTACCAAACCAATTTTGAGTTCTAATAATTAGTGCTAAAGGTATTGAAATCAATAAAATGACAAGGGTGCCTAAATTTATGCACATGCCTAATTTTGTTTAAATAATTCTTGCACACTTTCCATAAATCATATAAACTTTATTTCACTTCTCAAATATCACTGTGTTTGTCTCCTATATGATATATTTAACTGAAATTTCTTATCCAGACAACCAATGATTTATAAAGGAAAATGATGAAAATTTACAGGGGTGCCCAAACTTTGGCATACCACTGTATATATATATTAGCAGTTGGAACTAGAAGTGAACAAATACCTCAAATACAAATGCACAATTTGTCTGTGATTTATTTATTTTTTTTGTCCAGATGGGATTTTTTTTTCTATTTTTTCTATTGTGTGTCCTGGGCTCATTGTCATTACATCAACTGCCTGCACTATGCACGTATTATAAATCACTCGAGTTAAAGCCTTCTGCCAATTCCAAATGAGTAGATGCACCTCCAACAGATAAACAGAAATTCACCTTGAGAATGAATGACCTAGAGAATCTATCAGATTCAAGAATGAGAGAAATAACATGCTGATTCTTATACTGCAGCGGAGCGATTGAATTCAAAGGCACTGAACAAGACATCTCGCTGAAAAACGAAAAATTACTTTTTAAAAATGTTGAGATGTCAGTCTCAATCTCAAGGTGGCCCTTATTCAGTGAGGTATTGACAGTTTAAAAATTAAACAAGTCAAGAAACCTCTTTACCTCTGAATAAATGAGTTGTAAGTGAAGATGACTGTCCTTTTCTGGCTTTAATAGTAAAGGAAAAAATGACTAACATCTCATAACAAGCTCAGGTCATTATCCTCATAACTGTCTCAGATACGGGTATTTTTGGCCCTGTGAACTTCATAAAATAAGCATAATTTGATAATACAGCTCATATTACATCATATTTATGTCGCTGTTCTTTATTTGTTATGAGTTTCATAGTTCCTCAAACATACTTTACATACAAGTTTATGATAATACCTAATTAGTAGCAAAATTATTGGCCATGTAGAAATGACACCAAAATTTAAACTAATATAACTACTGGACGAAATGAATTTTATGGTCACTATGATTTTTGTTTTTTGAAAGAAATTATTATGATAATATCACGCCATTATAATGATAATATACACTACTAGTTAAAATTTTATGATCACTTTTGTTTTTTGAAAGAAATTATTACTTTTATTGAGGAAGAATGCACTGAAGTGATCAAAAGTGACAATAAAAACATTTATAAAATTATGAAAAACTACTTTAAATAGTGCTGTAAAACGATTAATCGTGATTAATCACATCCAAAATAAGTTTTTACATAATATGTGCATACAATATATGTGCAATATATATATTTTACCATATATGTGCACAAAAACAGTATATATATTTAGAAAATATTTACATGTATTTACATGTATATATTTATATTCATGTAATTGATATTATATCTAAATTTTTTTATATATATACAAAACATATTTCTTGCATATACACATGTATGTGTGTGCATTTATATATACATAATAAATATACAAAGTACACATTATGCAAATAAATGTTGGATGCGATTAATCACAATTAATCGTTTGACATCACTCATTTTAAATAAATTAATTTCTTTTAAACTTTCAATACATTAAAGAATCCTAAAAAATGTATCATGGTTTCCACAAAAAGAATAAACTTTTTGGAACACTAATTATAGTAATAATAAAACTATGTAGATTGTAATTACATTTCACATTTGTACTGTTTTAACTGTGTTTTTACCAAATAAATGCACAAAGGTGAGCAAAACAGGCAGACCTGTTTAAAAAGTTGTGTAAATCATTATAAATACTGAAATAAATAAAATAAATATTGAAAATGAATTTCACTGTTTGTGAAAGTGAATTGTTTACAGCTGAAACAATATTCAACAATATTCATACATAAAAGGCATTTAAAAAGTTTTCAGCTTAAATATGACCTTCACAATGAAAACAAATGTTACTAATAAACATCAACTCCTGGGAGAAGGAAAGGTGGTTGTACTTGAACAACAAAACACCCACACACATCAGTCACTTCATTACGGACAGAAATCACGGCACTCAAAACACAAGCGTCCTTCATCGCCTGTCGCACTCCGTCAAATGAGAATGCAAATGCGGGTCAAGGGCGGCATCTCAAGACACCATCCTCGGCTGTCAGTCAGATGAGCACACACGGCAACCATTTCTCCAATTTGATCCATATTCATGCCCTCATATTCATGCGACCTCAGGTAATGGGGCCAGGGGAGGTTCAATTACCTGCCGCCACAGAAGCATAAGATTTATTAGAGAGGGCCACCCCTTTTAAACATTATAATTCAAAGACGTTTGCGATTCATTAATTCTGCTTCCCACTTCATGATGCCGAGTGTCGTTCCACCCAGCGATATGAGGGGCGAGCGATAGATCCCACGCCGACGTGGAGTTCCAGCGGTGCCGTGACTGACAGGTCGCTTAATGAGAGCAGAGAGGCACGACGGCAAAGCTGGCATCTGAATGGGCCCCTTATTACAGAGCACTGGTCCAATCTGTGTGTAACCACACACTTTTCCCTTTCACCAAGCAGTGGGTACCATGAGAATGGATGAAGTCTTTTAAACGGTATCAAAGGTCTGATGTAAGAGTGAGGAGTATGAGTGGTTAATAGACCCATTGTTTTCCATGCTGTCATCCTTTATTTCTTCTACTTTTCAAATGCCACATATGTATCGACTTTGTTTTACCTTAGGTATCCACCTTTTTCTTCAATGCGGAAGTAAGCCTATGAGTGAGATTTCCGGTTCATTATCTACTATAGGGAATTAAAGAGAAGAACAACGTGCAGTAAACGGTAAAACTGTTTGCAATACAAACCAGTGTGCTCATGATTAGGATAACACATTAAAATTAGATAGTAAGGCACTCCAATTTCCACTATCAAGCAGCAAAACAAGCTATTTTGTACAGCTAAAAATAGCTGGATGCAGATGAGACTGAAAGCCAGACCCATCAAATTTACAAATGGCTGTGCCTACTCTTACGGCAAGAAAAAAGTGGATAAACCAGATTTAAATTTAAAAAATTATATAATAATATATATAATTATATATATATATATATATATATATATTTTTTTTTTGTAATATTTCCCTGTAATAATATTTTCGTGATTTAAAATATATTTTTGACATTTCTTTTGTTAAAAAAAAAAACTTTTGGCCCAAGAAAGTTTTTACAGTTATTATTGTACTTGTTTACTATGTGTCTATGAAAAAAATAAAACAGAATGTAATAATTAATATATATTATTAAAAATTTTATTTTCTAAATATATATAATAATAATGGTTAACAGTCATTAGATATAACAAAAACATAAATAATTATTATGCATTTTATAAATAATTATAAATAATAATTATTTATTAGAACAAAATATTGTCTCAGTATACAAATGTACACAAAAGTATACAAATATTTAATTGTAAGGTACAAAAAATGCTATAAAATTAGCCTTAGCAAGTCAAATATAGCACTGTACGGTTTAACCAAAAATCTGTTTCACAGTTTTTCATAGGGTTCTGGCGGTTTGATGGTTCATCACGTTTTTTTCCTGGACTCCCTGCTGAATAAAAACAGCTAAAACCAGCCTAAGCTGGTTGGCTGGTTTTAGCTGGTCATCCAGCCTGGTCTTAGCTGATCATAGCTGGTTTTAGAGGGGTTTTGGCCACTTCCTTAGCTGGTCAGGCTGGGAGACCAGCTGGAAAAACCAGCTAAAACCTGCTTGACCAGCCTAGCCAGGCTGGAAGACCACCTAAAACCAGCTAATTCCAACTAAAACCACCTAAGACCAGCCAACCAGCTTAGGCTGGTTTTAACTGTTTAAGCTGACCTCTCAAATGACACAACACTCGAATGACACAGAAACAGCAGACGGTCTGAATGATACGCAGATTTACTCTCTGCCAGCAGGTGGCGCTTATGGAAAAGCAGCAATATAGCATTTCCTTGGTTACCACTGTAAACAAAGCAGCGCTGCCTTTTTAAATACTACATTAATATGCATTATACGGAGGTAAGCTGAAAAGAAAATACCATCAAAGCTTTTCTGAAAACAGTCAGTTCCCCTCCGAGATAGATTCACATAAACCCCTCACCCCCAGTGCAGTATTTAGAATTTTCTTCCCATATTTGATCTGCCTTCTACAGTATTTTCTGCTCTTTGCATTCGTCTTCAGCGTCTCTTGCTTCTTTTAATGGCCACTAGTCAAATATCTCCATTTTGTTCCAAAAATGTTCATTAAATATCATTTCCACCACAGAAAGCACAATGGCTAAGCTGAAATGTGATGGAAATTACACTTTTGACTAGCTTGCAGTTCTGTCTGCTTAACCAAGTTGAGTTAGCTTTATTCCTCAAAGAGTATTAAAGGACATTAAGCTTAAACTGAAGCTGTGAGAGAAAATATGATGAAAGGAGAACCAAATTATGTTCTGAGACGGTTGCCATGACTACTGCTAAAGTTGGCGTAAACACAAGATGGCTAGATGGAGCTCAAGGCTAAAGTGACTCCAAAATGGTGTCGTTCAGCGGATCTTGTCCTTGACACCAAACCTAGATGATTCTTAATAGGTAGCTTCAGCCATCTTGCTGTTTGCATTACAAATCAGCTGTCAATTAAGTGGTAGACCACAACCTTAGGCAAGAGGTATAAAACACACATGTAAAATCCATCTAATTATATTGACCTGCAGTGGACTTTGATGCTTAATGATGAGGCACATTCTTTCAATGAACTATCAAGAGCGCTTCTGTTTTCCCAGAGACACAAGTGCATTTTCAGAGACCTTTAAATAATGGAATGTGCAATTATTATCAGAGAGCCGGCGCTAAGCACGCTTTTGAATACTGCATGAATAAGAGGTTTATATTCTCTACGCATACAAGGTTTCTGCATGCAGTGAAAATGCGAATCCCATCACTCCTAACGTACTTTATAAACGTCAGAGTCTGAACTACACTGCACAGTCAATAATCTTAAAATCAAATTAATTAGCAACAAATTCATTAAAACCGAGAGATTAAAAACAAGATTAAAATAAAAATAAAAATAGGTTTACAAATATGTAAAAATATGTAAATGAAAACTACTTCCTTCCAAATGCACTCTGACAAATCTTACAGTATGATCAAAATATTTAGATGCATTATTAAAAGTTTAAGTTCTTTTAGCTTAAAGTAAAAAAAAGCTGTTACAACTTAAAGTGTTCATACTGCCTTAAAATTTTAAGTTTACTCAACTTAAATATCCAAGTTTTATGTAGTACAACGTAACATTTAATGTTGACTAAACTTACAATTTTAAGGCAACACAAACACTTCAAGTTGTTTTTTACAAGTTGTTTTTTAAAATAATAACAATAAAATCATCCATAAAGTGCAACAACTAAAAATAAAAATAATAAAATAAAATAAAATAAAATAAAATAAAAACACTACTAACACTACAAAGTTTGAAAAAGTATTTATGGACACCTTAATGTGACCCTGGACCACAAAACCATTTATTTTTCTTTTCTGCTAAAAATCATTAGGATATTAGGTAAAGATCATGTTCCATGAAGATGTTTTCTAAATTTCCTACTGTAAATATATATATTTTTGAGTAATAATATGCATTGCTAAGAACTTAATTTAGACAAATTTAAAGGCGATTTTCTCACTAATTTGATTTTTTTGCACCCTCAGATTCCAGATTTTCAAATAGTATCAACAAACCATTTATCAATGGAAAGTTTATTTATTCAGCTTTCAGATGATGTATAAATCTCAATTAAAAAAAAAAAAAAATGTGACTGGTTTTGTGATACAAGGTCATATATACACAAACACATTATAAAAATATACAATATCCAATTTCATTTCTTTATAATTTAGAAAACATCAAAAAATATTTCATTAGCTTATATCAAGAAATCTGACATTCCATCAAAATATTACTAAAGATATTTCCTATTTCACACACCTTACAACAGGCTGATGTTCTCTATTCATCTTTTTCTAGACAGTTATGGCTGATGCTGTGATAGGCCTCTGGGCACAAGCGCTCTGCAGCGCACACTACGTTTAGATTCAAGGTTTAGGGCTTTTGATAAATGCGCTGTCCCGCCAGTTTCACACTTTCTTGCCTCTCCATTTCAGACCACTGTCCTTCACAGGCCATTAGACTATTCACATCACTGAAGGTCGTACTGGCAGATCCCAGTGAGATCCATAAAGCCCTGCCTAAACAGAACAGGCTGCAATCAGCTCGCGAAACAGGTACGAGGAGTCATTTGGCTTCATTTCATCTCTATGCCGTTCCACGACTGAGTAAACATTTCGTCCTTCTTGTGTAATTTTCTCGCAACAGAAATTGCTTCAGTCATTTCCGTCTGGTTGGAGCGCTTTTGACGTGTGAGTTGAGACTGCCCCGCAGAGCGCTGTCAGGGCTCGGGAGGAAGACTAGAGAGGTCTGGATTCCCATTTGATTTTCACATTGGCGCACACTCTCCCACAAACTCTCTCACGCACAACCTTGGACGCAATGGTGCGAAAATGAAGCGCTGCCAGAGACGGTACCCTCCCAGGCTTGGCCCGAAACTCAACACAAGAAGCTCAATGTATCTCTTTTTTCTGCCACACCAAGACTGTAAGTTGAAGTGCTCAGAAACAAGCTCATCTGCGCCTCCTCCATAAGCACTGGACACCAGAATCCTTTCATCTCCTCCACCGAAGGTATTTCACTTGTCGGCCTGTCAAAACAGTGCCAAAGCCAACAGAAAAAGAGAAGGAAGGAGGGATGGATAGAAGGGGGGGGAGGAGGAAAAAAGAAGAAAAAGATTCTTAGCAGCACTTGCATGCGATTTTCCAGCGGTGCTACAGTATGCAGGCCAAAGGAAATGAGAGGTTTCCTCGTCTGGTGAGGTTTAGAAGGAATTGCATTGTGATATCAAGTGAAATACACCACAGCTTTCAGAGCAGAGATGAAGTAAGTTTGTTTTTTTTTAATGTAGGACTTTTTCACCAAAGTTGAGCTGGTGTCAGTGCTCATGTGGGAGATCCCTCAAACAAACCTCCCTCAGAACAAACACATTGTTACTTTTTTTTTTAACTGTTGACATCCAAAGCTATTTAAAAGGATTGTTAAAGCAAAAATGAAAATTCTGTCATTTTCTGCAGGACACAAAAGCACATATGTTGAATACTGTAACTTTTTGTTTTTGTGCATACAATGAAAATCAATAGCATCCAAAACAAATCTGGACCCCACTGACGTTCACTGTAGCATTAATTTTCCATGTTATATTTTTCAAAGTAATTTCTTATGCGTTCAACAGAACAAAGAAAGTCTTACAGATTTGGATTGACATAACGGTAAAAAATAACACTATACAATGTGAAAAAATTATTTTTGGGTGAAGTAACATACATAAAACATACATATACATATATATATATATATATATATATATATATATATATATATATATACACACACATATATACATGTCTATATATATATATATATTATACACGCACACTACCAGTCAAAAGTTTTTGAACAGTAGATTTGTAATGTCTCTTCTGCTCACCAAGCCTATATTTATTTAATCCAAAATACAGCAAAAGCAGTAATACTGTGAAATATTTACTATTTAAAAAAACTGCTTTCTATTTGAGTACATTTTAAAATTTAATTTATTCCTGTGAGCAAAGCTACATTTTCAGCATCATTACTCCAGTCTTCATTGTCACATAGTCCTTGAGAAATCATTCTAATATTCTGATTTACTGTTCAAGACATAATAATATATATATATTTTTAGAATTCTTTGATGAATAGAAAAATCCAAAGATTAGCATTTATACACATTATACACTTTACCATTCAAGGAGTCAATATATATATATATATAATATATAATATATATATATATATATATATATATATACACACACACACATACATATACATACATATACATTATGTATATACATTTTTTTTGGGAAATAAATTATAAAAATTAAAACTTTTATTTAGCAAGGATGATTTAAATTGATAAAGTGATGATAAAAACATTTATAATGTTATCAAAGAAATTCATCAAAGAAACCAGAAAAAATAATATACTCAGTTGTTTTCAACATAATAATAATAGTAAATTGTTTTTGGAACAGCAAATCAGAATATTAGAATTATTTCTGAAGGATCATGTGACTGGAGTAATGATGCTAAAAATTCCGCTTTGATCACAGAAATAAATTACATTTTAAATTATATTCAAACAGAAAACAGTTATTTTAAATAGTAAAAATATTTCAGAAATGTTACTGTTTTTGCTGTACTTTGAAAAACATCAAAAATCTTACTGTTCAAAAACATTTGACTGGTATATATATATATATATATATATATATATTATTGTTTTTTTCTGAATTTGTACACATACGCACACAAATATATATATATATATACACACACACACACACATATTTGTGTGCGTATGTGTACAAATTCAGGAAAAAAACAATAATTCACACTGCCATTCCTTACAATTCTAATATATTCAATATATATTTGATTTAAATTTTG
The DNA here is from genome assembly GCA_012976165.1 of Labeo catla. Classification (NCBI taxonomy): domain Eukaryota; kingdom Metazoa; phylum Chordata; class Actinopteri; order Cypriniformes; family Cyprinidae; genus Labeo; species Labeo catla. Next base: position 375,687 of record VONZ01000244.1, read on the forward strand.
TCATAGAAGCCAATGATGAGCACTTTCCAGTGGCGTCAGCTAACGCACCAAAATTTTGGTTGGCCCAACCAGTTTGGGGTCAAAACGAGGCCTCGCTTCATTGGGAACAATCGTTCACAGATGGCAACCTGGAACTTATTCCACTGTAAATAGCTAGCATTGCTTCACAGCACCATCTAAATGTCAGACTGTTTCTTTATTCCAAAACTAACACACTTTTTAATTCAGAAACGGCATCTAGACAAAGTTCTCCGGTCGTCCTGGAAACTTTGAATACGCTCATCACCATGAACAAAGCCGTTTTTACAGCGTCTTTCAGACACAATGTTAATTCAAGACAGACTGCTAAGTGGGTAAAACAATCGTGCGGGCATTACAATGATTTACGGCTCCAAAAATTGTTTATTCAAGGAAAGCCTACAATTTAAAGATCTAATTTGTCAGCTTGTCAACAGCTATTGTGTCAAATGCGACCAGAGCATTTTTACGAGCGCGATTTTGTATGCTGGTCTTGTCAAACGCTAAGCTCACCTTGAGCAAATCATACCCTTCAATGCCCATATTAATATTCTCATTTATCTTCAACTACACAGAGAACTGAAATGCTGAATATTTCGCTAATTACGACGAGACCTTGCGGCTTTGACCTTATCAGGCTGTAATTAGCGTCTCATTAGGAAACAGTTTACCGCTGATGCGAGACCTGTCGACACTGGCAGGCATGTAATCCCGTTCAGTTCCTAAGGAAGGATGTTCCGCCGTCAACACGCCCCGGTGCAGTTGGGCGAGGCCGTGAACAGAGAAAGAAGACCCTCAGGTGTTCTGCTGGGTTAAGAGGTGCTCGTATAATTTTTCTTCCTTTTAACTTTGCGCTTGGGAAAAAAACAGCCTCCGGAACAGGGGGTGATAACATCTGTTGTAGGTGTTGGCAAGCAGCGTCTCAGCGTCATTATTACAGCTCTTCGAACGGTTCCGTGCATGTCCCAGCAATCAAACACTGTGTACTTCTAATTAAAGCCCGACTCTGATTGCTAACGGAAGCGACAAAGGAAAAAAGTTGACGTGAAATGTGAAAATACACGTCGGGCGAACAGGAGAGAGTAATGAGGTAGGGAGGGGACGGGAAACAGTGTGAATTGGCTTCGTGATGGAATCGGTGAGCTGAGGAATGAGATGGAACAGCACTGAAAAATTAAGTTTTTTCCCAGTAGATTGCTGCCGGAGGGTCCCGTCGTACCAACCGCAGTCTCATTACTTTCCTTCAGAGGCTGGAGGGAAAACCAATTAACTCAACAGCTGGATAGAGAAGAGACACTGGAGGAAGACAGACAGGGAAAGACAGTCGGAGACTGGATTTCATATTAACATGACACAGTCAACAGCTATGGAGCCTCTGCAGACTTGAAATATGGATGGCGGTAATGACAGTAATGGTTTCACACGCTAAATCGTTTCAAAAGCTTAAAGAGATAGTTCACCCAAAAATGAAAACTCTCTCATTTACTCATCCTCATGTGAAACACTTGTCTATTTGTGATTGTATATATTATATATACATACAGCCCTCCAAAAGTTTGGAAACACCCCTGGCAAAGTGTGGTTTTGGACGATATCAGCATAAATCCTTATCATTTTTTGGTGCAAATACATTAAAGTAAATTGACATTATCATTGAAGACCAGCAATATAATTTTCAATTTGATTACATAATAATGGCAATATATACATGTCAAAGTCAGACATGCCTCTTTGCCAGCTGTGATGCCTGGTAACTGGTTTAAACTTGGCCCAGATTTTTGGGTCAGCACACCTTAACAGCTTCAACAATTAATTGCCAATTAAGTTTAGAATACAATGAATTTAGGCCCAGATTATGCAGAGCTGTAATAGCTGCTAATGGTGGATATTTTGATGAATCGAAAAGTTTTTTCTATGTATAAACTGTTTATGTAATAAAATATGTTTTCGTAGTTTGTGTTGTCCCTAACAAGTGCAAAATTATCACAAATTAAAAAAGATTCATGCCAATATTGTCCAAAACCCCACTTTTCTAGGGCATTTCCAAACTTTTGGAGGGCAGTGTATATATGTTTTTACATTAATATTTATTTAGCTTTATTTCAATAAATGTCCTGTTTTTAATTTGTAACTATTTTTAATTTTAGATTTAGTCGACAATAAAAAATAATTAAAAAAAAAAAAACATTGTTGCCCATACAGTGAAAGTGAATGGGGTCCAAAGTTGTTTGGACTCCACTGGCTTTCATTGTATAAACAAAAACCTGAAGAGAAAAAAAAAAGCAGTTTTGGTCCAACTTAAAGGGACAGTTCACCCAAAAATGAAAACTCATTTATCATTTACTCATCCTCATGTGGTTGCAAACCTGTTTGACTGTCTTTCTTCTGTGAAACAGTTGACTATTTGTGATTGCCTATATGCTACTATCGTATTTATTCAGATTTTGAATTAGCTTTTATTTTTATGTTTTCCGTTTTCATTTGTAATTTTAGTTTTGGGAATTTTTATAAGTTTTTGTTTAATTTTAGTTCAGTTTTAGTCAACTTCTGCTAATTTTATTTCAGTTTTATACATGTTTATACATTAATATTTATTTTATTTCTACTTTATTTCAATAAATGCCATGTTTTTAATTAAAACTATTTTTAATTTTAGATTAATAAAAAGAACACTGCTGCCTATACAGAGAAAGTGAATGGGTCCAATGTTGTTTGACTTCCATTGTATGGACAAAAACTTGGGAAAAAAATGCAGATTTGGGCCAATTTAAAGGGAGTGTTCACACAAAAAAATAAAAACTGTCATTATTTACTCATCCTCAGTTGGTTACAAACCTGTTTGACCTTCTTTATTTCATGAAACACGTGTCTATTTGTGACTGTCTATATGCTATTATAGTATTTATTCACATTTTGAATTAGCTTTTATTTTTTCAGTTTTTATTTGTAATTTTAGTTTTGGTAGCTGTATGATGAGTTTTTGTAATATTTCAGGTTTATTTTAAATAAAAATTTTCAATTCAAAATATTTTTAATTTTAATTTGTAGATGACAATAAAACTGTGAAACAGTGAAAGTGAACATGGTCCAGTGTTGTTCAGACTCTACTGACTTTCATTGCATGGACAAAATTCATGCAGATTCGGACCAACTTAAAGAGTTACTTCACCAAAAAATGAAAATTCTGTCATTAATTACTCAGCCTCATGTTGTTCCAAATCTGTAAGACAAATTAAGATATTTTTGACAAAATGCGACAGCTTTCTGACCCTGCATACACAGCAATGCAACCGATACGTTCAAGGCCCAGAAATGTAGTAAGGACATTGTTAGTAGTCCATGTAGTCCAAAATAGTCCATGTGACATCAGCTGTTCAACCGTAATTTTATGAAGCTACGAGAACACCTTTTGTGTGCAAAGAAAACAAAAATAATGACTTTATCTCTTCTGTGTCAGTCTTCCGATGACAGAATTTTCATTTTTGGGTCCACTATCCCTTTAAAAATAGAGAATGACGTATTAGACAGAGACGCAAAAGAAATACACAATGAACACGAGCCATTTCATACAAATCAAATGGTTTCACACACTGAACTGCGGGAAACCACAAACAAAATCCTAATGTTGGCAGGCAGACTCCCACACGCCGTGTTCTTGCAAATGGCAGGCTATCATTTTACCTTTTTCTAAAAGTTTCTGTCAAAATGACTGCACTTTAAAATGACAGCAAAAAATAAAAGAGTGGGGCGTTTTGCAATAAAGCATTGTGCAGTGATGCAATAATGTCTCCCTACACCACACTATGCACACGTCTAGACTGAGTTTAATATTCAACTAATATTCAAACATCCTTTGTAGAAAGAAAAAACACTTAATTAGAACTTCTCACCAAACAGTGCTATTTATGTGGGACAACTTGCAAAACAAATCCATGGTCGCTGACAGAAGCGAGACTGTTGCATTGCGAGATATCTGAATATTGCAACAGAGTGTCAAAATACTGACAGGGTTCACAGCAGGGAAGAGCTTCCATTGACAAGTTCCCCATCTCCCTGATGGCCTAAAGCCCGGTTTTCAACATCTATCATGGCAAACTTCAACAAAACAACCCCGCAGCTATCTAGCCTGAGATCGTACCGCATGACACTTCATTTTAATGCACAGAAATACAGGGGGGACGTGACCTTTCAGGTTCCATTGTGAACAGTCTAGGGAGGAGGTGGAGCGATGGAATAATAGCTGCTCTGATTCGCCATTTGACACACTGTTTCTCTGCGTGACGTCTAGAAAACATCTTTTTGATGTCTGGAATTGAGGACATGAAATCTTTGCGATTTTCGTGGTATTTTTCGAAATGGCTCAGCTAAATGCTGAGGGTAAATTTGAAATTCCAGTAGCAGCTCCACTTATAATATTTTCCAGGAAGGTTTCTTCAATTCAAAAGGACTCGGGCTAGAGCGGGTTGTCAACGCATGCAGTCATCAAATTTAATAATACTCTCCTCCACTGTGTTTGATGTTCAGGTTGGTGGTTCTGTCAGTCTGATGCGATATTATGGAGACAGATATGAATGCAGACGAGAGATTTTGAGGGCATCAGCCAGAGTCAGTGGGTTACAGGCAGCTGTCTGGACCGGAGGGCATTTAAGGGTTTGGCAGCTGGCACCACTGAATTCCTTCATCACGTCAAGTTTCCAGCCATGCAGAAAAAAGTGGGAAACGCGCAATGACAAAGAGAGACACTGACACTAATGTCAAAAGTGAGAATACTAACAACTCTAGAAGCTAGAAGCCTAAAAGCCCAAACGTGATTTAATTTAAAAAAATTAAGGAAAAACTGACAGTGAAAGACAACATAATTATGGTGTTTTTCCTAAAAAGTTGTGTTTCACTGCCATTTTTTATTATTTCTGTTACACACATATACTGTTTTAAAGAAGTTTCTTATGCTCATCAAGGCTGTCTATTTGATCACAAATACAGAAACAACTGTAATTTTGTGAAATATTATTGCAACAGCTTTCTATTTTATTATATTTTAAAATATAATTTATTCCTGTGAATCAACGCTGAATTTTCAGCATCATTACTCCAGTCTACAGTGTCACATGATGCTTCAGAAATCATTCTAATATGCTGATTTATTATCAATGCTGAAAACAGTTGCGCTGCTTAATATTTTGTTGGAACCTGTGATACTTTTTTCAGGATTCTTTAAAAAAAATAAGTTTACAAGAACAGCATTTATTTAAACTAGAAATCTTTTGTGACAATATAAACTACTATTTAAAAGTCTGTGGTCAGTAAATTTTTATTCTTCATTTTTTCTTTAGGATGTGGCTGTGTTAAATTGATAAGAAGTGAGAGCAAAGACTTATATTGTTAGAAAAGATTTCTATTTTTAATAAATGCTGTTTTTTCACTTTTTATTTATCAAAAAAATCCTGGAAAAAGAATCACAGGTTCCAACAAATATTAACCAGCACAACTGTTTCCAACATTAATAATAAAAGTAATATATCAGCATATTAGAATGATTTCTGAAGGATCATGTGACACTGACGATTGGAGTAATGGCTGATAAAAATTAAGCTTTGCATCACAGAAATAAATTATATTTTAAAATATATTAAAATAGCAAACCACTATTTTAAACTGTACTAATATTTCACAATATTACAGTTTTTTTTTTTATTTTTGATCAAGTAAATGCAGCCTTGATGAGCATAAGAGAATTCTTACAAAAAAAAAAAACATTTAAAATCGTACTGATCCCAAACTTTTGAACGGCAGTGTACATATCAAAATATATTAAAATAGAAAAAAGTTATTTTAACATGTAATAATATTTTACAATATATTTTATTGATTGTTTTATTTTATTTTAAATAAATGTAGACTTGTTAAACATAAGTGTTCTCACAAACAATTCTACAAACAGCTAGCTGTGAAATATTTAGAAGTAAATAACATTACTATAAATATTATTCTTATTTATGCATATAACACTTAATCTAAAACAACAAAAATCTCTAGAAAACACAACACCTAATGTTGATAAAAATGAGCTGAGAGGGAGAATATAAGACTAACGGATATATTCCCTGAAAAAAATTATTACTAGGTTAAAACTCTCAAGGACATAAAAAACCCTTGAGATCAACACAAAGGCACACAAAATATAATTGTTCCACTACAGCAAAGGCACACTGCATAATTTCCCACCGGTGGACGGTGAATAGTGCAATTTGCCATTGACCGAACATACACCTGTAGTTCTGCAGACTGTTTAATGATCCACTTTCTGCATTCAAATTTAAAATCTAGCAATGTGTTTTTACTCATTATTAATGAGCTCGTGTCTCAGACAGGCTTCTCCAACCATAAATGGCAGTACAGAGCGAAAACACGTCTACTGCTCATCACTCACACTCATTCCTCTAATAACATACAGCGCATACACACCGACACCATCTCTTATCAATCCGCAATTCAGCCTCTTTCTTCCTGCAGTGACACTATAAAGACGTCAAGCACTGAAAGAACTAGAAAGTATAAAGGAACAATTAAGGATTAAAATACTGCAGTAGAGTGCGGTAATAAAGTGTCAAACTATTTCAAATGATGTGTTCTTTTTGTATATGCAAATCATTTGGTGTCAAGTTCACAAATTAGAAAGTGATAAAAAAAAAAAAGTTAAAGTTGTAAATCGTCTCATCTTCTGTCAAATGAATTTTAATTAGTTAGGCTTATCAAATGAACAAAAAAATGACAATAGATAAGGAGAAGTGTTTGTATTCACAGTTGTTATATAAAAAAATTAACATATATGCTAATTAGTGTGCTTAACGGCCTGATTTCAGTTGAATAATGGTTGGAAACACTTTTTTATTTTTATATATTATATATTACATGACATATTTTTAGGGTTTAGCAGTAAAGAAAAATCTAATCAGCTACTATAAAAAGATACTACAGTTAAAGTCAAAAGTTTACATACACCTTGCAGAATCCGCAAAATGTTAATTATCTTACCAAAATAAACAGGATCATACAAAATGCATGTTATTTTTTTATTTAGTACTGACCTGAAAAAGATATTTCACATAAAAGACGTTTACATATAGTCCACAAGAGAAAATAATAGTTGAATTTATAAAAATTACCCTGTTCAAAAGTTTACATACATTAATTTCTTAATACTGTGTTGTTACCTGAATGATCCACAGTTCTTTTTGTTTATGGTTGCTCATGAGTCCCTTGTTTGTCCTGAACAGTTAAACTTCCTGCTGTTCTTCAGAAAAATCCTTCAGGTCCCACAAATTATTTGCTTTTTTAGCATTTTTGTGTATTCAAATCCTTTTCAACAATGGCTGTATGATTTTGAGATCCATCTTGTCACACGGAGGACCACTGAGGGACTCATATGCAACTATTACAGAAGGTTCAAATGCTCACTGATGCTTCAGAAGGAAACAAGATGCATTAAGGGGGTGAAATCTTTTTGAATTTAAAGATCAGGGTACATTTAACTTATTTTGTCTTCTGGGAAAAATGTAAACATCTTCTGCAGCTTCTGCAGTACTAAATGAAAAATATTTAGGCAAAATAAGAAAAATGTACACATCTTCATTATGTTCAAAAGTTTTCACCCCAAGGCTCTTAATGCATCACGTTTCCTTCTGAAGCATCGGTGAGTGTTTAAACCTTTTGTAATAGCTGCATACAAGTTGTCCTCAATATGAAAAGTTGGATCTCAATATTATACGGTCATTGCTGGAAAGGGTTCAAATACACAGAAATGCTAAAAAACAAAGAATTTGTGGGATATTTCAGATGTGATGTACCTTATTCAGGTCAGAATTATAAAAATAACATGCATTTTGTATGATCCCTCTTATTTTGGTAAAATTTAGCAGATTCTGCAAGGTGTATGTAAACTTTTGACTTCAACTGTATTTATAAACTTTATGGTTTTTATGTCACTCAAAAAATATTTTCTGCCTGTAATTTTTCATGCTTAACCACAACCATGTAACAAACACAATACCCAGGCCAGAATCACTAAATACACACACAGCTGGCAAGTTACATCTTACTGACAGAGATAAATGGGCATTTCTCAGAATAGTAACTAACTGTATTAGTATCAATTCAATTCCTATGCAACATGAGATGTGCAAACCTGGAATTTATGGCAGGCATATGATTTGGAAAGCACTTATATCCAAGGCCAATGCACAGAAAATCATTACCTTGTGTTAAGAACATAAAACCCAGAGCTGTGAGCAACGGATGACAGTAATGTGGCCTAATAAGCTATTTTATGCCCCTTCCTATATCCACACATGTTTACATTTGAAGAAAGCCAACGTTTTCTCTAAGAGCAGGAAGTAGATTGCTATTTTCCTCACCTTGTCGACAACTAAGGCTTTTCATCAAGTAAAAACAGACCAGGACTGACACCTTCTCAGTTCTTTAAGCTAAATTATACATAAAAAAGACAAAAACCCAACACTTTAACAAAACCATTTGATTTGGTATTGAAGAATTTAGCCATCGAGACCACTAAACGTCCAGACGCATAACCCACATCACAGATCAGATGATCTCCAGACAACAGACTGCTATAATTTAATAATTCACTGCAGGGTCTGGAGAAATTTCACATTCAATAAATTAAATACACATTGTGGTCCTGCCCACTGCGGCTTTTATAGTCCTGCAGAAGAATCGCAGAGCCCCGTGCGGATAAATAACTGTGTAAAAAACGCAAAAAAGACATTTAACCGCAGACAGAGCACCGCTAAAAAGAAGCCAACAATGGCTTCCAGTTTTCTCACGTTTCAGATAAGACCCCCTCCTCAGGCGTGTTGGCCTAAGAGGTTAATCTCTGGAGTCTCAGAGACAATAAGTCAATGCACGCTGCATGCATCAATGTGGCTAGTGTTCCCTTGTGAGCTTAGGCACCAGAAACGCAACCTAATGGGGTCAAGCAGCCTGCCGGAAATCCTATACGAGACACCTCTGCTGAACTACGGGGTAAAGCGTTTAGCATTCCGATTCATGAAGGGAAAAGAGTCGTGCTCTGAGCAAGAGGTCCGAGCAAGAGAAGGGTGAATGGATTAATAGTGCCTGTGGCGTGTGTTAAAATTGTTAGCATTTGAAAAGACGCATAGATTGTGGCACATGAAAGGACAAGTTGATGGTTAATCATGGCTTTGCGGATTCAATCTCAAATAAACGAATGAAGTTAATTAAGCCTTGGGAGGGTTCAGCGGACAGCGTTTAATGAGTTTCAAAACATCTCAATCTAAAAATAAGTGATGTGGAAATCAATTGTTTTTCCTTCGAGAACTGGGTTGAATGTAGGACAAAGGGAGTATAATGCAACATCATGTTTGCAATAATGCTAGCATGCATTTTAAGATCAAGGAAACAGCACTTGCACATTCTTTTACGTATGTGATGTAGAGGAAGAAGAAAACATAAAACATCCACTATTTGAATTGGATCATGAAAAGTGACCTCTATAGGACAGACGGTTGGAAGACGGGCTGATTTATTAAATGTACAATACTGGTCAAGTTTCTGAACAGTGCGATCTTTAATGTTTATTAAAGAAGTCTCTTCTGCTCACCAAGCCTGCATTTATTTGATACAAAGACAGCAGAAACAGTAAAATTGTGAAATATTTTTACCATTTAAAATAACTGCTTTCTATTTGAATACATTTTAAAATGTAATTTATTCCTATGATTTCAAAGCTGAATTTTTAGCATCATTACTTCAGTCACAAATCATTCTGATTTGCTGCTCAAAAAGCATTTATTATTATTATTATTATTATTATTATTATTATGTTGAAAACAGCTGAGCAGATTTTTTTCAGGTTTCTTTGATAAATAAAAAGTTCAGAAGAACAGCATTTATCTGAAAAAGAATCTTTTGTAACATTATAAAATGTCTTTATCATCACTTTTGACCATTTAAAGCATCCTTAATAAATAAAAGTATTAATTTCCATAATTCCTTTCCCCCCCCAAAAAATAAAATAAATAAATACTGATTCCAAGCTTTTGAATGGTTTTATTTTAGAAAAATGCAGATCTTTGGAATTTCTATTCATCAAAGAATCCTGAAAAAGTGTACTCATCTGTTTTAAATATTTATAATAATAATAACAGTAATAAATAAGAATTATTTCTGAAGGAACATGTGACACTGAAGACTGGAGTAATGATGTTGAAAATTTAGCTTTGATCACAAGAATAAAGTACATTTTAAAATATATTCAAATAGAAAACAGTTATTTTAAATGGTAAAATATTTTAGTTTTGCTGTTTTTGCTATACTTTGGATGGATCAAATAAATGCAGCTTGGTGAGCAGAAGAGACTTCTTTAAAAATCTTACTTTTGACTGGTAGTGTGTATTTAATTTAATTTATTTATTTATTAAATATTTTCTACATTATTTTATCTATATACGCCACGGCTCTAATCTTCATTAAGTTCGTATTCTTCAAAAAATTTAAAAATAAAAAAAAAAGTAAAAATTTCCAATAAACTATTAATCAGCACAGATACATAGAACATAGATGATAATAAAAAGGTTTTGAGCTTCTGCCATCACAGCAAAAAAAAAAAACAATAATAATAATAATAATTTGAAAAAAATAATAATAATAATATTATATATATATATAGAAAAAATACAGAAAACACTTATTTTAAATTGTATTTTTAATTAAAACATGAAAAAGAATAAAATTAAAATCCTACCAACCTCAAATCTTTGAAGAGTAGTGTATACATACTGTATATAATACAATACTAAATTAACCAGTGTTGACTATAATTTTAATGGGTGTGCAATATCAAAATTACATAAATTATGTAATTACTTTAATATGGTATCACACATGCAAGTGTATATATTACATAACAGAGGTCCTTGTTCTGTCCTTCTGGGGTCCTTGTCCTAAAGAAGACCAGTTCTATGTTTTTAAAGAACAACAGATGGTTCCTTATTATCGACTTCAAATATGCACCAGAAAAAAAACTATAAAAGAAAGTACAGAGAACATGGAAACTTATCCAATGTGTCTTGAAGAAATTCATTAAACCAGCGGACAACAGCTGTCGGGCCTGAGCTCACGTCCTGTCACCCATTTCTCAAAACACAGCAGAACACCTTTAATCAGTTTCTTTGTGGGGGCCCTATGGAAATATGCCATAGAAAAGCGGCTGTTGGATGACCTTCCATAACCCAGGCCTGAGGTTGAATCTGGCAAGCTTTCCATCCTGTCACCGACAGCAACTACTGCTCACGGAAGAGTTATTACTACTGTGGGGCGCGGGAGGACACAGCTAAAGACGGCAAACCGGAGCAGATGCGGCAAAGTCAGAGCAGAGCTCGGCAGGACCTAGACAACATCTTTAATGTTTAGGAGTACGCGATCAAGACGTCTCCTTCGAAAGTACATCTCATCTCTCAGAGGATGTTCATAACTCATACATAATTTATCTAGTGAACTCTGTGTTCTCACAGCGCTGAAAGCGTTGAATGACAAGGTGTAGCCGCTGTTATGACACGTGCGCAGCGTGGCTGCAAAACTCCAAGCCAAAAACCACAGGTGAAGATTTTCATAATATGACGCTGAGTGTGAAGCACTCTCTCTATCTCTCTCACTCTTTATGAGATTACGGGCTAGTTGCAGTTGATTGCGCCCCAGGAGACAGGCAGAGCATTAGGGATATTCGGAGAGATGCTCAGCTCAGTCTAAGTACAGGCAGGGGGATTTAGTGGCCCTGTGGGACGCCCCGCAGCTGCAAACCTCCACATTTAACCATTATGCGACCGGAGAATTTAAAACAAGCAATCATTCCAACTGTTACTCGACAGCCACAACCTTTAACCTAACTGTTGACCACAATGCATTCATCCTCCTCTGACCTTTTTATTAAAATCTAAAGCACCTGCTTCGAATTCAAAGCATATAATTTCCCACAATCCTGCAGTGACAAAGCCCTCGGCTAATGCCGGTACTCAAAAGGCAACACGAGAGAGGGAATCTCATTGTGGATTCAGAAAGACTAAAGAAAAGTGGAGTATCCTATTACACAGCCAAATGCTGCTGAATGAGAAAATGGAGTCTTTTTTTGTGTGTGTTGCTTTCTGTTTTTTTCTTTTTCCCCAGATAAATAGAACAAAGCATTTTTTTTTTTTAGCTGTGAGGTGAAGACAAGATGAAGTGTTATGAAATCTTCCTCCTGGTGTCCTGTGACCAACCAGATTGGTTCCTTGCTAAGAATTAGGACTGTCACTAACGATCATTTTGGTAATCGAGTAATCGGTCGATTATTCTGAGTTAATGGATAATTATAATTCTTTTTTTGTAGTAGTAGTAGTAGTAGTAGTAGTAGTAATAAAAAGACCTAAGTGAACAACAGCCTTTAAAATGACTTAAAATACATATATAATAGCAACGAGGCAATAACAGTTAATTCAAATAAAGATCAAAAGCAAGAAATCATATGTGACCCTGGACCACAAAACCAGTCTTAAGTCGCTGGGGTATATTTGTAGCAATAGCCAAAAATACATTGTATGGGTCAAAATTATTGATTTTTCTTTTATGCCAAAAATCATTAGGGAATTAAGTAAAAATCATGTTTCATGAAGATATTTTGCAAAATTCCTACTGTAAATATAGCAAAACTTAATTTTTGTTAGTATGTAGTAATATGCACCCTCACATTCCGGATATTCAAACAGTCATATCTCAGCCAAATATTGTCCTGTCCTAACAAACCATACATCAATGGAAAGCTTGTTTATTCAGCTTCAGATTACACAATGTATTATAAACAAAAACGAATGTACATTATACATTATAACATATGCCTGCAGAGGGCGCCAACAACCTGACGGTTGTTTTTACACTTATTAGCCAAACTAATCCGTGTTTAATACTGACTAAACAACATTTAATTTAAATGTCCACTTAAGCTTTAATATTTGCCCATTTCTTTTTTTCATAAAAAAGCTACAGCCGCTGTAATTTCTTGAATATGTGGACAAGAAAACATGTAAACTCAGAGTGAGGGTTTAAACTTCTTTATTTTGAAATCGCAATGAACAGCTAGCATATTGAGAAATGTATTTATGTATTCTCCTGTGTTTGCGTAGGTTTATAAATGATTTACCTTACAAATCTGATGAAACAGCGCACGTTGCGTTCCCAGATGAGCGTTATAATAAACCCAAACTCACAACAACATGCAGAGATGGCGTTTGAGACGCTCCACACATGTAAACAGTTTGTTTAGCAGCATTTAACGTTACTGTGAACGGAGTCGCTCCGAGATGCACGTAAGTAAGCCACAGGCATGTATTTATTAAAGCGCATATATTAAACATATATCACATATATTTATTTAATTGAATGACAGCGTTTGTGAATTCTTAATAGCATTATGCTTTTTTAATGATTTTTAAATGGTTAATGTGTGGAATGCACCACTTCCGGTATTTTACCAACTACTCGACACAGGCAAAACGCAATCCAGCATGTTTTAAAATCTAATACTCGAATAGAGTATTGTGTAAATCTAAGATATAAATCTTTTTTGCCATCTTACACTGAACGTCACTGTAACCAAGGTCTGTGTGTACAGTTAACAATCCATCAAATTACATGTATTAAAAAAAGTTAGCCATGGTGTTAAAGATGCAAATATATGCAAATATATGCACCTCATACACTCCATCTTCATAATTAATGGCTAGCAGGGCTTCACAACAAGTCGAAGCGGTACTGTGCAGCACAATAATCAGTGTTTGCTCTCTGTGCAGAGGTCAGTCCCATAGGCACATGTTCAAGATGAAAGCAAAACAAAATATCATCTGTTTGCATGAAAGAGATTCATTAGAATACTGTGAAAATGAAAATTCTCTGAGTTATTAAACAGCAGACCTGGGATAATTCACCCAAAAATGAAAAATACAAACTTGCATGACTTTTGTGGATCAAAAAAGATATGTTGAAGAACTTGAACAACTTCTTTTTTTTGTGCATACAGTACAATGAAAGCTACTGACACACTCCTGTATATAATACATTATTTAGCTTTCCACAGAAAGAAGACGACAAACTGGTTTGGAACAACAGGAGGGTGATTAATATGTTGACAGATTTCATTTTTGGGTGAACTAGCCCTTCATATGAACTATGAAAACATGCAGTACAGCTGGTACAGGGAAAAAGGATCTGCTACCATGAGAGAACTGACTGACCTTAAAGTGTATTCAGAGCTCCAGAACTAAAATTCTTAACGTGTTGTTTCAAGAACATGCTTAGAAAGATCAATTTCTGGTTACATCAGACAAATTGAAGATGGTGCTTTCATAACACTCGCAAAAAAAAATCCTGAAAAGTTCTGTCTGTCCAATGATGTAGAAACAACATCAAAGCTCTTAAACATCTCAAGCTCTCTTGTTGCAGAAATACAGAGCTAATTATAATTCTTGTGCTGCTAAAAGAAAAATAAATGAACTACGTGACCGGCGCTGACCGTGAGGGAGGATGCATCTATCTTGGTTTATAAAAGCGATCTGGATTAACTGTGGAAAAATGGAAATCAGCAACAAATGCTTCATGCTTTGCAATATATACTACATTCATGTTTTCAGATTTCTCTGAGTGTGATAAACGATGGCCAAAAAATATGAAAGGCCATAAATGTGGGATTTCCATTTATGGCATAAAGATGACCGTCTTTGAAGTGCCTTCAGTCCAAAGCACATAAGGAAGTGATGCAAGACTGAAAGCAATCCAGCATGAAGAAAACCTCCAGTCATTTCAATCCCAGTCATTTCAAGGGAATGAAGATACATACAGACTCGGCAAGCAAATAAACTAATGGTTTTGTAGATGGTGGAGCGTTGCATAGTGATGAATGTAGAAAGGCCATGTGGTTAATGAAAGCCAGATCTAAATGGGTCGTCCTAATGCGCACTTAAAACAAAAGATGGCACACCCATTGTTAATGAAAGAACAAATATAGCGAGCATGTGAATAAGTCTGCATTGAGGGTGTTCCACTGACAGCGATTGCGCCCACAAAGCAATTGAAGTCATTCAGCTGAATGAGAGTTGGCGGGTTGACCACAAGTCATAAAACAAAGATAAGCAGTATTCATATGTATGCAAATGAGCAGTGACGTGGTGCGGTGACTACCAATGGGAGTGCAGATAGTGATTCACCACCTGATACAGTTACAGTCAGTCACAAATGCCTACTAGCAACCAATAATACAAAGACTTGCGTCATCCAGCTGTTTACTGGCTGTCAGTGTGAAGGCTGTGCCATTGTTCAGACTAAACAAACAGGTTATAAAAAAAAAAGATTGACTGATTTGAGTTGCTCTATTTTCTCGTACCAAAATGTTCCTTCATTCTTTTATTTATTTGTCCTCAGAGAGGAAATTTATCTTCACAGAGGGTGCGTATGTAACACAAGAACAACTACATATTATATACAAACTTATCACAAAAATGTTCACGAGCGCTTACATCCAAAAAAAAAATAAAAAACACCAAATGCCAGAGTGCATGATGATACCTGATTTTCTATGTGTTTAAAGCACGAATAGCTGAAGGAACAAAACTCTTACTAACGTTAGTCCTCCTACACATTGGTAGTCTATACCTACGGCCAGATGGAAGAAAAATGAAATACCAATCTAGTGGATGATCTGGACCACTTAGAATTATATGTGCTTTCCAGATCGTAGCTGAAGTAACACAGTCTGATAACTTAGGAGTAGGAATACCATTAATCTTCCTAGCTAAACAAGATATCTTTAGAATTTTGTTCCTATTATTGGCTGTAAGCATATTAAAGAAACAAATGACATCATACATAAGAACTGGCTCAATAATACTCCGATACAAAAGAAGACGAGGCTGTTAAGTTTATGCAGAATTGTAAGTCTCTGTTGCCAGCTTTTATAGATACCTAGAATATGCTGATTGAAATTGAGATGATCATCCAATGTAATGCCAAGGCATCTAAAATGCTCCACCCTTTCCACCATCTCTCCGTTAATGTCAACACTAGGATGAATCTGTGTTTTGGAAGAACTAAAAACTAGCTCTTTAGTCTTCGAAATGTTAAGGTGGAGAAAGCTGTCATCACACCATGTACTAAAATATGTTATAGAACGTTGATAGCTCAGAAACAAATCATTATCACTGTTTTTAAGCAATGCAAGAATAGCGGTGTCATCTGCGTACTTAAAATAATGAGTAGTAGTAAATGGACTTTGACAATCCTTCGTATAGAGAATATAGAGAAATGGACTTAATACACATCCCTGGGGGGCCCCAGTATTAAGAACAATGATGGATGATAAAAAAAATTGTCCACTGTTACCATTTGCGACAAAAAATTATAAATTCAGTGAATCAGTAATCATGGAACTTGCAAACCCTGTAAAACATTAATTACCTGATGGCGCTGTATTGAATTAAAGGCGGAACTAAAGTCAATGAAAAGAAGTCTAGCATAATTTCCAAGGGTGTCTAAATGTTGAAGCAAACGGTGCAGGAGACAAGCCACTGTGTCATCTGTACCTCTTTTCTGCTTGTATGCAAATTGAAGACAGTCTAAAAAAAGATGAAACATATGGGAAAATAATATTTTGAACCAATTTCTCAAAACATTTAATTATAATTGAGGTTAATGACACCGGCCCATAGTCATTTAACTCTGATGGACGTGATTTTTTAGGAACAGGAATAACGATTGATGATTTCCATATGACCAGTATTTTTTACCTTTCTGGGCCTTGAATGTGTCGGGTACGTTGCTGTCTATACAGGGTCAGAAAGCTCTTGACTTGGATTTCATCAAAAATATCTTAATTTGTGTTCTGAAGATGAATGAAGGTCTTACGGGTTTGAAACAACATGAGGGTGAGTAATTAATGACAGAATTTTTATTTTTAGGTGAACTATCCCTTTAAGTGTGGACCTGTACACTAATTTTTTTTAATTGTTAATTTCCATACAAATGACAATGTGTACAATGTACACATTTGTAGCGCAGATTCTGCTTGTAGCGTAGCTGACTGTAGTCTTTTAAATCATGAGAAGCTTGCAGCTTGTTTCAAATTAGCTTCAAATTAGTGTTCAAGTGTGTACTAGCTGTAAACAGAAACAATTTTCACCTCCTTGTGTTCCGAGAGCATTGGAAGCCGAATGTTGACGGGTAACCTGGGGTGACGAATCAATCCACTTAGAGGAAAAGTGAATTCTGTTCCACAGTAGATCAGTTCGCTGATTATTTCACCAGGCCAATGAGATGATCATTCAGATTTCATTAAACTGTAAGTCTATGAGGAAAACAATTTGAGTAAAAAACATACGGTCTCCATTAGCAATCACAACACAGTCTGATCGCTGATTATGAGGTGCTGCTGAGGTTTACCTGCTAGTGGAAGAAACGGTGGTCTAACAATCTTTGTGCTGACCTTATTATGACAACACGAGCAGATGGCCATGTGAGCTTTTGCAGCTGGTCAAACAAGCCAGAATGGGTAATCGATTGGATAAAAAGCGGGAAAGACCAATTTCTTTGCCAACATAAAAGCACTGAACTAAATGAAAATGGATTTATCTGAGTTAACAGATTTGGGGGAGAAAAATACATTCCCTGCTGTGCTCGGTGCAGCCTGTATCTGACAAGGTAAAGGTTTCTAGGGCACAAAATATCTCAGTTTGTGGGAACCTAAACATCTTTATTCTATAAAGTCCCCTTAGAAAAGTTAAGTGAAGCAGAAAAGGCCCTGGCTTTCATCTGACCCTGTGTATGAGGGTCACGATGGTTGACTTACTAGTTAATTAGAGAGGTTGACAGGTTTCTTGCACTAACACACGGCCATTGTGTCTTGATACAAAATAGATGCAAAAATGTTTCATCTAATTGAAATGGACTATTTTAGTCAGTGTGTGTATTTTAATGCTCAGAGTATAACATTGTTGGCTTAGCAACATGCTAATGTCACATGCTATTACTAAATGACAACCAAGGTATTTATAGGTGTATACATGGCAAGGCTATTAATAGCTAAATTAATCCATGTCATTTAAATAATCAATAGACAAAACCACAATATAAGTACAAATCTCATTCTGCAAATGCCTTATTAATATACTTATTAAATGTGACCCAGGACCACAAAACCAGTCATAAGGGTCATTTTGAAGTAGAGATTTATACATCATCGGAAAGCTGAATAAATACGTTTTCCATTGGTGTATGATTTGTTAGGATAGGATAATGTTAGGTCGAGATACAATTATTTGAAAATAAAAAATCTGAGGGTGCAAAAAAAAAAAAAACAAAACATTGAGAAAATCACCTTTAAAGTTGTCCAAATGAAGTTCTTAGCAATGCATATTACTAATCAAAAATTAAGTTTTGATATATTTACAGTAGGAAATTTACATAATATCCTTATGGAACATGATCTTTACTTACAATGTATTGTTGGCTATGCGACAAATATACATGTGCTACTTATGACTGGTTTTGTGGTCTACAAATAGTTTATTGACAGGAACATTAGATCTTATTTCAACCATGTACTAGCTAACTTAAACCGCATTTTGTAGATTTTTTTTAGATTATTATTTCAACATTATTAAAAATCAATTATAGAAATTGTTAAACAGACATATAATGAAATAATTGCTTAACTACATTATAATGCATTTTAATTGCGACGTTTACAAGTTGTAATCCCATAATTGCAATCATTTATGCATGTCGTGAAGTGAACACACCTAAACTTCCAGGTGCTCTGGGTGAAAAATAGATATTTGAAGAAATCCCTAACCTATATGAAAGCAACATGGAAAAAAAATAAAGTCTAAGAGCCACAGGAATGCGTACAGGCAGAAAAATGAAAATGCAACAAACCCGAAAAAATCTACGGATTTCCCAGTAAATAATGCTTGCTTTCAAGCGGACTCTTTCATGTCAGAGAGAATAGTTGGAACGGGTTGATGAAATGAAAGGACAAAAGCAAATACAAGAGCAAGAGAGAGCGGGAGAGAGTTGAAGGAAAAAGCACAGCACATTTTCCATTTTCCTCTGCAAGTAAAAAAGCACATGAATTATGGATGCGAGCAAGCCAACAGTGCGAGAATTTGATCCCTGACCAGACAGCTCTTGGCTCCCCGTGGAGCAGCCCGTCACCCTCCCCCTCACCGGCTTTTTCAACATTGCTACCATCCTAACTTCCTTCTCGGAGAGAGAGCGGCGACTCCCGGCTTGCGAGACTTGGAGACTACTGCCTGGGGACAGGACGCGCTCGTATAGGAGACTTGAAGACGCTACCTCTGCCTTCCTTCACACATTCTATTGTTAGCATCTTGCTCCTAGGTTAATCGGAGCTGACGTTTTCACCTGTTGGTTTAAATGTGAATGTTCCCACATTGGTGCTCATGATGGCTCCATCATGAGGGGTGTGCAGCTCTGATAAGAAAACAAAAGGAATATTTACAAGCAGAAATAGCACCCTCAGCCATTTACAGAGCACAAAAACCATGGTTATAACTACATCCAATGAACTTTAAGTTAAGAAAGCAATGGGTCTATTTACAATTAAGAATGAGCAACATCATACGCATTACAAACAGAAACCTCCACAGTCAGATTTAAAATGAAATCCTACCGAAAACAACTGGTAACTAAAATACCAGTGTTTCATTTCACTAAAAACTTCATGCTAAAAACTCAAACTATCAGGGTATTTATGCATATTTTAGGAGTTATGCTAATAGCCCTAAGATACAGACAAAGGCTCTGTTCCAAACCTAATGAGCTACCTTGCTATCTACCGCCATCTAAGGCAGCATCCTAACTGAAATGGATTAGATGCTGCCTTCAAGAGCATGTGAGAAGCTCACACCTCCGAGTCGCACATTCGTTATTAAAACAGGTCACAAATTCAAGTCGAACACAACACAGAAGCAGTATATATAAACCAAAATAATTATACTTTGAATAGAAAAATAGCATTACACATGGCACTGTATCACAACTAAATGTGTTACATAAAGTGAACCGTGAAAGCTGTGTGATAAACTTTACACCACTCACTACAGACTTGCTTTCTGATAACTGATCTCTATTTATGGATTCTAAATATTATATTTTATTATATTATCAATTAGGGCTGGGTTTTGACAAATTTTACAATTCAATTCTGATTCATAAGCTTGCAATTTGATTCGATATTGATTATTTTGGATATTTATCAGGTACAGTATATATATATATACACGTTCTACTATGTTCTCAAGGAAAAAAAAAAAAATCTCTCAACTATTGTTGTAAAATATACATGAGAGTCTACTACATTTCTATAATACTGAAGGTTAAAATTAACTAATTTGTATACAAACGCCTAAATTACACCCAAGTTTTTATAATAAGAAAGTTACAATTATATAGTTCTATTTCTTCTACAATTTGTTTTTTGAAATATAAACATTTAAATGGTGGCTGTCATAAAATCTTCACAGATTTATTCAAACATAAATTAAACATTAAAGAACAAGAATATGTAATATATAAAGTGCATGTATTTAGCAAAATACTTCTCTCTAGAGTTCATTTTTCTAGCTGACTAATGAGTTTATGGTCACAGAATGTTTTTTTTTCTGAGGTAAATTTTGTGACATTGTTTATAATCTGTTATACTGACATCCTTCTGCAGTTGACTGAGCGATTACATAAGACAGGATACAGTTTTTGGTAAGTTGTACTCTCTTTTAACATACCTCGGATATTCATTCATGTTTATTTCGTGTTGAGAATGGTGTTAATCATGCGATTTGCACGTAGAACTGTAGAACTGAGGCGGTACAGCGATCTGTAACTGCACATTAAACAGCGCTTTATTGTTTGAATACTGCAACAAAATGAACAGAATTTGAAATCTGAGACTTTGTTTTATATCAAAAGTAACAAAGCACAAAGCTTATTGCGATTTATTGGATGGGAGGTGCACTACAAAATTCCATTCATTAACTGAAAACAGGCTAGACTAATTGATTCTTGGGATTTAAGAAGTGATATAATTTCGTAAAAATGAGAATCGATTAAAATCGAGAAAACAATGTTTTTTACCCAGCCCTATTATTATTATTATTACAGATCAATGTTTCCTCCATGTTTTAAATTGACATCCCCCTTCCAATGCCACAACACAAGCACCACATGTATCATTCTAGAACTGACCGAGCTTCTCACTTTTTTACCCATAATTATTTTTTCCAAATCCACTTGAAGGGCACAATAGCAACTAAACACCCTCCAGGAGTTAGACATTAGCATGTTGCTAAACTAAAAACACAATAGCAACAAATACACAGCAACAATTATTAGGTAAAAGAGTCAATTTTTAAGTAAAACAAATTGTTTTGTATCAAAGCCAGTTATAAGGGTCAATTTTTTTTTTAATTGGGATTTATACATTATCTAAAAGCTGAATAAATAAGCTCTCCATTGATGTATGGTGATGTATTTCTTATGATAGGACAATATTTGGCTGAGACACAACTATTGAGAAAAGCACCTTTAAAGTTGTCTAAATGAAGTTCTTAGTGATGCATTTTATTAATAAAAAATGATGTTTGATATCTTTATGGTACTAAATGTACCAAATATCTTGAATATCATGAAACATGATCTTTACTTAATATCCCAATATTTTTAGCATAAAAGAAAAAACAATAATTTTGACCCATACAATATATTGTTAGCATTCTAACAATATATTCTACAAATATACCCGTGCTACTCATGACTGGATGTGTGGTCCAGGGTCACATTTATGATCAACATTTGCGCACTGAGCATGTGCATTGTGGGATAGCCTTATCTGTGCATATATTTCTGCCTTTAAGAACAGGGAAATACAACCCAGCAAAACCACTTACAGTTAATACATTCGAAATGAAATCAGTACTCTAAGAATTCAGTGACTCACTGAGCAACTCAGTCTTCGGTAACTGAAGAGGGAACGTTTTATAGATATTGGTTAAGACTGCAACCAGGCATTGCAGCATTCCACACCACAAACACAACGCCACCACGCCAACCCCCTTATAAAACAAACTTTGAAACCGTAATGAAAAAGCATTTCGTAGACTCTAAGCTATGGAACAGCCAAATGACAATAGAACACTAAAAACTATTAGCAGACAACGAGTGCACTGTGGGTGTTACAGTACACTACTGCATCTGAATTAGTTTAACAAGACACGTACAAATAAACCACATTTTGCTTAGTTCCATTAATAGCAATTATTCATGCTCAAAATAAACAATGGCCAATTTTTAAGGTTACAGGACAAAAACAAATCTGACACACTGTGTTGTCAGCCACTAATATACCATGGGCTTGGTTTGCACTAAGGATTAGGCTTTCGTATACACTAATAAAGCAGGTTTTGCTCCATTTACTTGCAAAGAAAAGCACAGCTTTGTTGACTCACTTATTCAGGCTATAAAAAAAATCCATACAATTCACTTGATGTCAACTGGACACAAGTAAACTGATGACCAGCACACATTATTATATGTGCATGAAAGTGCATTACAAATAAGGTACTTAACTCATTTATAAGAGCGTGTGTGCATGTGTGACTGTGTTTAATGTGCATCCAGTGTATGACAGATTGAAAGAGGTGGTTGTCGTGAGCAGATAAGGTAGATCTATTTACACAGTAAGCACGTAAACAGGTTTGGCTCCACTTTTATCGAGCACTGATTAAGCTCTTCACGAAGCAAATTACAGCTTGGAGAATGAAGCCTACGAGCAACAATGTTTAATTATATCTGACTCATCAAGGACATCAATGAGGCACTCAATGACTAGTATTCATCTTCAGCTCTCTGACCAGCACTCATTGGCTTCCTCAGTCGAATAAGAGGCATTAATAGGTTCATTTCAAAGGAGGCGGAAGCTCTTTTATTATTCTCTTCTCCTACTTCAATAGCTGCCGAATGTAATTACTGAGTCGAAGCTAAAATGTCTTAAAAACGACTTTCGTAATTTCATTTCAAATATGCCATCACTCCACTAGCAACAGTAGTCATTTCTTTCAAAACTTCAATGCAGTCTTTTGTGTCTTTCCACTTTACCCACATTTCGTTTTTAGCGTGGAATCACAAACATCTTATCAACAGCACATTAAATGACTTAATTTTTAGTTGACTCATAATTCATAGCGTAAAATCACTGAAATGGATGTGCTTGGATGCACAGCCAGTAAAACTATCTTGCCGTGAGGCTTCACATGGAAGAAAACAGATGCTTTCCTAATCATTACAGTCCAGCTATTCCCTCAAAACACAGTAAGAAGCATCTCAAAAGCAAACAGGCCATTGTGCTTTGAAATATGTCATTTAACTGATATTCTTATGTCAGAATGACAGCAGATATCAACTTCATCTACACACCTTCTTCTCAAAAACATTTTTGATGTGCATAAACAAAATAAATACATCAAGAAAAAACATCCCACACACACCTTGGCAGAATATCACAGACTGCACACTGACAATACCCCAAATGCTCACAGCAAAACAAGTACAGGCTGTACAAGTCATGTTTTAGCACAAAGACACATCAACAGGTTTGTTTGTCCTTTGAATTGCATGGAAATAACTGTGAAAAAAGGTCCTTTGTAATTGAGATAGTTGGTTTAAACAACATTTGTGATCCTGGACCACAAAACCAGTCATAAGGGTCATACGAGATACAACTATTTGAAAATCTGGAGAGTGCAAAAAAAAAAAATCTAAATATTGAGAAAATCGCCTTTAAAGTTGTCCAAAAGAAGTTCTTAGCAATCCATATAACTTATCAAAAATTAGTTTTGATATATTTTCAGTAGGGAAATTTAGAAAATATCTTCAAGAAACATGATCTTTACTTAATATCCTAATGATTTTTGGCGTAAAAGAAAAATCGATAATTTTAAACCAATACAATGTAATTTTGGCTTTTGCTGCAAATATACCAGTGCTACTTACGGCTGGTTTTGTGGTAAAAATCAGTTATCAGTTATGGGTTCCTTATATTGGGCACCATATGATAAGCCTCTAAAAAAAAAACTGCACCAACAATGGCATTTAAAGCAAAAAAAATTAACTTATTTAATGAATTATTTTTGGATAAATAAGCAATAATAGCTTATTTAGCTTAATAATTAGCAATAGTATTAACGCAAAACAATAATGAAATTTTGCCAACATTTAGATCACAAAGCATTAATAAAATATCATTATAATCATAATGAATATATCTATGTTTTGCAATCCAATCAACATTGCTGTATCATCAGAATATATTATAATTTATCGGACACTTAAATATAAAAACAATCGTTACCAATCAAACAAAAGCAATATCTGTCAATCTCTGCTGCAAATAAATAAATAACACCATTCCGCCACAATAATGTGCTACAGTTCCTTAATTTCTGTTACTAAGTTATTAAAGCGTAACACAAACTAAAAATAAATGTCAAACCCCATTTCGACAGGCATTTAAACATTTTGACAGGTCCCTCCCCTACCTATTGTACTGTCTGTAGAGAATTTGATGGTCTCGAGGAAACTGTAAACATTGCAACTTTGCAAACAATAGCACTGATTTGTCTCCAATCTACAAACAATCTCCGAGTACATACCCGGTTCTTCGAACATGTCACGCAACACTCTACTCCTCATGCATTGCTTCAGGCTGAAGGCGAGATGTTCCTGCATCTGTCGGACTGCCACATTGCAACTGAAGTCAACGCCAAACCAGTGTGTGTGTGTGTCTGTGTGTGTGTTTCCAGAGAAAGCAAACAGCCGTCCACTTCGCGCATGCAACACAGCACTCATCACGCATCCGCTTACCGTTTTAAATGCCCACTTTCAGAGCGGTCGAGAAAATCCGAATCAATTGAACGCCACGGAAAGAACTTTGATGTTTCGTGAGCGCATCCTGCGCCGCTTGCGCTGCTCCGCCATCTTCAGCCCGCGCCGAATGAGCGAGAGCAGCTGACGGGCGCGCGGGGAGGGTTCTTTACAAAACAGCCCGAAGTTCTGAGCTCCTCCATCCATGCACTACACCCCTGTCATGTTATGCTACCCACTAGTTGTTTTTACAGAATGATAAGGTGTGTAGATGAATAATGTGTAGTAGGTGATAAATTAAAAACAAATTTATAATAAATCAATTAATAAATTGCTATGATTGTTATTACTGATAACATATTGATATGTATTAATATAACGATATTAATATATCGATTAATATAAAGACATGTATATATATATATATATATATATATATATATATATCGGGGCGTTTCTTCCGAGAAGGCAAGGGAGGCAGTGCCTCTTCAAAATACTGGATGAGAAAAACATTTGTAGTTAAAAAATAAAACAACTCCAATTTTACAAAATATTACATTAAAAAGGGTATAAATCGTTTTTCTAAAGAAACACTGTCTAACAGCGACACCAGTAGGTAAAGTTACAGTGGGAGACTTCGTCTCTCTGGCCTCCCCTGAGCCCATTGAGGTTTAAGGTTTTAACAGACCCTCTAATGCCTCCATCGCGCGATATGATTGGATTATGAGTGGTTATGGTCGGCTGTGATTGGTTCGTGCTATAAATTCCGCCTCTTGTGTTCATGCGCGTTGGCAAATAAGTATGAATAAACAATATAAGGGCATCCATGGGAAGACTAATTTTAAAGAATAAGTAAACAACTCGCAAAATAACACCTAAAATGGAATGAAAACATGATCTGTGGGAGTTTTTAGTAATCAGCTTTTAAAGTAAATATTAATTTCTGTGAAAAATATTTATCTAGCTTTGATGACTGATGATCCGAAAAATGAAAAAATAGTTATAAGTAGTTATAACTTAATGAGATTCATACTTGGCTTTAATAAATAGAATATTGATTACATTGTTAATGTAAAAATATAAAACAGAACTGTTTTTTGTTTTTCAGAAAGTGATATATATAGGCTATTATATATAATGTTATATATTATATAGCCCATATAAAAAAAAAAAAAAAGATTTTTGTCCAATCAGATTCTGTCTATAATAAGAAATACCACCTGCAAACCAATCACCAAGTAGGACATCATTGTTCATAGTAGTGATAACCAATATGTGCAAAATTAATTAATTAATTAATTAATTAATTAGTTAAAAAAAACTTAAAAATCTATATAAAAATTACCATTATACTTGCCATCAGCTATTCATTTTATAATTTTACAATTTTTTGAGAGACATAAGCACTTTATAAATAAAACATTATTATTAAATATATTTTTACATCACATTCTTGTGTGCAATAAAACAAAAAAGTGTAAAAAATGATAGATATATAACCTTATAAAATGTACCTTTATGTCAAAGATGATTTCTTTTATTTTATCAATATATTTATTTCATGCCATAAAATATGTGGCTCTGGACCACAAAACCAGTAAGGGTCAATTTTTTTGAAATTATACATCATGTATTTATACATCATCTGAAAGTTGAATAAATAAGATTTTACACTTATGTATGGTTTGTTAGGATAGGACAATATTTTGCTGAGATACAACTACTTGAAAATCTAGTTTATGAGAGTGCAAAAAAATCTAAATATTGAGAAAATCGCCTTTAAAGTTGTCCAAATGAACCTCTCAGCAATGCATATTACTAATCAAACATTAAGTTTTGATTTATTTATGGTAGGATATCTTCATGGAACATGATCTTTACTTAATATACTAATTTTTGGCATAAAAGAAAAATAAATAATTTTGACCCATACAATGTATTTTTGGCTATTGCTACAAATATACCCACGCTACTTAAGACTGGTTTTGTGGTCCAGGGTCACATATTGTTTTAACGACATATTAACAGTTCAGTGGTAGAATGTCTTATTATAATCCAATTCTAATTATAAACCATTTCAAATCTGTATTTCCATTAAATATAAGTAATGAAATCAGTGAAGCACTAGAATGCCACAAGAAGAGGTCACTTTATTTTGGCACTTGTCACACATGAAAATATCCAAAGCTTTTTTTACAGAAAATCAAAGACTTGGTAATGACTGAGAACATCAACATACAAACAGATGCTTGCATGACATGCAACAGACATCAATCCTCTCCAGTGTTTCGGGGAGACGAGCTTCTTATCACGGCCCTTGATGAAGAGTCTCAAAGCTCTGATGCAGTGATTGGCCACTTGAAACAGTTTTCTGAGAGGCCAGTGTAGTTTAGCTTACTTTTAGAATGGCTTTTGAAGATCTAAGCAGGCACCATCCAAAACACAGAGAGAAGTTAGTCTTTAGAGAGGAGAAGGAGGAGTCAATACAGTCCAGTTTCCGTTTAATACATCTCCAGAATGTAGACCTACTAAGCAAAAAAACACAAAAGTAATGCTTTGAGATCTAAACCAAACTGTTCCTTTTTCCACTATGAAAATCCACAATGAATGTGTAGGCCTATTGGTTTTTATAGCAATATAGGCTATCGCTGTTGAAGTTTCCAGGCCTTTTGGAAGGCATGGCTCCACTTGCATTAAGAATACATTAATAATATATGCCTGTTAACTAATTCAGCAGGCAATACCAGATTATTAGAAGAATTTGTAAGACAATATGCATTAAGTATGAAGCAAGCGGAATATAACTTTTTTTAATGTTAAGAACTGACTGTTATTTCAGACCTTGCAGTAAACTGAGTCAGTGTTTTAGGGAGCGATTCTTATTTGTTGCATTAATAAAGCACACATAAAAATGGAGATTTTATATGTCATATTAATTTCACCCCAGCCATTTATATTTGACACAACTGGAAATAGTTCAAGTCCAAATGTGCAATCTCCACAATAAAATTGGTTTTACAAATATGAAAGTATTTGAAGCTCTCCGCTTTTCCATTCTCAGCCATGTATCATCATCTGTGATGTCACTTCCTATTTACATTTGCCTATTGCCTTTTTAATGACCAATTTTGAAGAGCCCTTATTATTTACATTTTTCGTTTCCGGTGAAATACAAAAACCTACCATT
This sequence comes from Labeo catla, assembly GCA_012976165.1. Classification (NCBI taxonomy): domain Eukaryota; kingdom Metazoa; phylum Chordata; class Actinopteri; order Cypriniformes; family Cyprinidae; genus Labeo; species Labeo catla. Next base: position 403,882 of record VONZ01000244.1, read on the forward strand.
ATTTGCATGAATATCACCGAAATGTTGTTCTGTAATGAAGAAACAGTCAAAGGGGGTTTAAAATATGAAACAGACTTTAGATCTTTTCTAGATACGGCACAGAACAGAACGGCGTAAAAAACACAATATCGCCACCCACTGGATGAAAACACACAGTTCACAGAACAAAGTACGGGAACATTTAAGAGATGCTACAAAATAAAACTGTCTGTCAATCAAAACTACTGTAGTCACGATCCCAAATTTGTTCTTTCAGTAGATTTGAAATGAGAAACTCCTCTTGATTTTACCCTTTGCGTGGACGAATCCCATTATGCATTTACATGACACACACTGTATTGTAAATCACCATGACAAATAAGAGAAAAGTCACATTAGGTTATTCACTATCATGAATTAAAAATGCCACTTATGCTCTAAAACATCTACTAAGACTGAGACAAAACAAAACATTTGAGTCATTTATCTTCAAGAGCTGTATGTTGAGCATACTTGGTAAACCAATGCGATAAATATCATGATTTGCTGTACATGAATAAAAATGTATGACACATATAGAAGACACATGGCTTTAAAGATCACTTCGACTGTCGCTGTCTAAAAAAGCCTACGTGATTCATTCTACTTGTCTAATCCACAACACTGAAAATGTTTCCTCGGAGATTAGAGGAGCAGTTCAAGCCTTCTGTTAAATAAGGATAGTAGAGGAATCCATTCGGTTTTCTTCCGCCCCACAGAATAAGAAATAAACCTGCTTTTGCAGAGCTTATGCTACCGTTCTCTACCATGCAGAAGGCCTGGGCAGCTGCATCGAATGGCTTTTAAATACAATACATACACTGACATGCACTGCAGCCTCTGGACGGCACTACGAACATGTTAAATGCACAATAGAATCACACTCTTTTAAAGGGCCAGTTCACTTGAACATGAAAATCCTGTCATTATTTATTCAGGTTTGGAACTACAGGGTGAGTAAATGATGACAGAACTTTAATTTTGAGGTAAACTGTCCATTTGCCATCACACTGGTCATTATACAGTGTCCTACATGAATGGAAACCTTCACAGACGCAGTCTGCAAATAAGTTAAGATCCTAATCTCTAAATGCTAAAGACATAAAATTGAATTGTACAGAGATAGAATACAGAGGAGTTAAGATCCAAGCTTATAGCATGTGTCAAACACTCTCAGGATCTTGTTTTTCCTTTCATAGAGTCCTGGTTCTCTGAAGTGTGACGGGAGGCTTTCGGAGAGAGTGGTGCTTTAGTGCTGGAGAGGGGCGGTGCTGTGCGTCACCTGTTCGATCCAGGGCAGGTAACGGCTGACCCGTGAATACACACCTGGGTACGAGGGGTCACCGCAGCCGTGACCCCAAGAAATGACCCCCGTCAGGACCCAGCGACCTGCTTCGCCCTGACACACTAGCGGACCCCCGCTGTCGCCCTGGCAGCTGTCAGCGTGCTTTCTGAGGTCAGACGTCATACTGCCGGCACACAGCATGTCATGGCTAGTGAAACGCTCGCCGTAACGCTTCTTACACTGCCATGAGGGCAGAAGGGGAACCCAGGCTTGGAGAAGAGTGCTGGGATTCTCTGTGTCTGGAAAATAAGGTGAAAAACATAAGGTGAAAGACCATTTGGAATCCATTTAAAGGGGCAGCTGCTCAAAAATGATGATGTTCAGAGCATAAAAGATATTTTGAAAAATGCTGTCTGTACAAAAAAAGTTATAGGGATAGTTCACCCAAAAAGGAAAATTTTGTATGAAACCTGTATGAGTTTCTTTCTTATGTTGAACATAAAAGAAGATATTTTGAAGAATGCTGGTAATCAAACAGTTGATGGTCTGAAGTCAATGGGGACCAACAACTGTTTGGTTTTCTTCAAAATATCTTTTTCTGTATTCAACATAAAGAAACTTACACAGGTCTGGAATGACATAAGGGTGAGTAAATGATGATAAAACTTTCAAAATTACTATTCCTTTAATTTATTTTTAACTTTTATAATAACTGAAAAATGATTCAGAATTCAAACATTTTCTATTTAGAATGACATGGAATGAATGTTCAGAAGTTTGGAATTGTACATTTTTTTGTATGTTTTTGAAAGAAGTCTTTTATCCTTTTCAAGACGGCATTGATTTGATCATAAAAACTGTGAAAACAGTAATATTGTCAAATAATATTACAAATAAAAACAGTTATTATATACAATATATTTGTAAAGTGATGGCAACATTCTATTTTTTAGTGTCACATAATCATTTTAATGTGCACATTTGGTGCTCAAGAAACATTTCTTGGTTCATTTATTTTCAGGATTCTTTGATGAATAGAAAGTTCAAATGTACAGCTTTAATTTGATATCAAAATATTTTGTAACAATATCAAAATCTTTAGTCACATTTGATCAATTTAATGTGTCCTTGCTCAAAAAAGTATTAATTTCTTCAAAAAAGAGAGACAAATTATAGAAATTAATACTTTAATTTAGTAAGGATGCTGTAAATTGATCAAAAGTAATAAAATATTACAAAAGATTACTGTGCTGTTCTTCTGAACTTTCCATTCATCAAAGAAACCTGGAAAAATTCTACTCAGCTGTTTTCAACATAATAATAAGAAGAAGAAGAATAAGAAATGTTGTTTGAGCAGCAAATCAGAAAGAATAGCAGAATGACTTCTGAAGGATCATATGACTGGAGTAATGATGCTAAAAATTCAGCTTTGAAATCACAGAAATAAATTTAATTTTAAAATATATATTTAAACAGAAAACAGTTATTTTAAATAGTAAAAACATTATAAAATGTTAAGTTTTTGCTGTACTTTGGATCAGGCTTGAATGCAGGCTTGGTGACTTCTTTAAAAAACATTAAAAATCTTACTGTTCAAAAACTTTTGACTGGTAGTGTATATTTAAATAGAACGCAGTTATTTATATATATATATATATATATATATATATATATATAAAATGCATTTCGTGCCACTTTTGTGCCCTTTTAAGAAGAACCCACCATTACCTGTCATTCCCCAGCCAGTGATGACACAAGACGCAGGTCTCTTGCCCCACTTGCTGCCAGGTGCAGGCAGGCAGGCGGCATTAGTATGAGGGTTAAAGGACACACACTTCCCCTCAGCGCCCTTCAGCCGGATCAGAGCCACGTCATGCTCCCAGCTCTCCGTTCGGTACTTCCTGTGAACTTCTATGCGCTCTGGAGAGAGGACGCGTTCAAAATTATCCTGCTCCCGTGTGTGATAATCCCCAAGCTTCACCACGTACCGTGAAGCATCACTTCCAGACCTGTAGAATAAAGCCATTCATTCATACTACAGATGATGCGCTACCATCATTTTAATCAAGTGTTACTTCAGTGTTGATTTAGAGCAGCGGCCTCATGGTAATCATTCTAAAACTCATCACGACCACTGCTTCATTACAGAGCAATGATTTGTATACTGTACATAAACACACTACACTATACATACACTAGTGTTACAGAAAAATACAGAAATTAGAAATACTAAGATATATTAAACGGATTTCTGTTTTTTATACATGATGCTATGATGGCAAAGCTGAATTTTTTTTTTAGCATTGTTACTCCAGTCTTCAGTGTCACTTGATCTTTCACTAATCATTCTAATACACTCTAATATGCTGATTTGATCAAGAAATACCAATGGTGAATGCTGTATCAAAATCAATCAGTTACTGTTAAAAATGATTTTTGAGGAGTTGGATGCGGTAGTTGAGGTGCACAGGCATAGTGGCTAATTTGCACTGGTGTCCAGCAGGTGTCTCTCTTACCGTTTGAAGCAGTGCGCTGCAGTGAGGAGCCAGCAGGAGTTGATTAGAGTGGCTCCGCACAGAGGCTGATTCCCTTTAGATTGAGATCTGAGCCACAGGGACGCCTGCCAGGGCCAGTCACCCCTGTGGGGTATACATATGTGCACAAACACACACACATGCACACAAACAAACACATAAAGACACAAAACACAATGGATGAGGTGGAGAAATAGGCAGTCTGCAGTAAAAGATCAGTTTTGAATTGTAGAGAATGTCAGCAATAAATTTTAACTTAATAACAAGCACAATTCAAAAGTGAAGCATGCAATTTTTTTTTAGATGTTAAAATATTTCTTTTTAGCTTTATATTTAGTAAAAACTAGCAAAGTAGGCTATTTCTAGGCTGGTTAACCCAAAAAGTGTAATCACTGAGGGTCTGTAGTGAAAAAAAATACATATATATTTATTAAGAACTTACTGAAATTTTGAATTCGCTTTTATTTTTATATTTTCAATTTTATTTAAATTTTAATAGGTTTTAATAACTTTGTTGTTTTGTTTAGATTTTTTTAATGTATTTCTATTTATTTTTATTAGTTTTAGTTTTGGCATTTCAACGTAAAACTTTAACATTTCTTATTTTTGTTTTTCATATTATTTTATTTCTGTTTTTGTTTTCCTTTTACAATTTACATTTCATTTTATTTCAACTTTATTACAATTACCAAAACCAACAGCTTCACATCTGGTTAATTAACAATAATAACACTGCAATAGTGTGAGTTTGAGGCGAGATCTTTTTAATTGTAAAATAAAAAAAAAAAAGATAAATACATTTAGGAATAAATATTTATTTATACACACTGCCGTTCAAAAGTCTGGGATAAGTACGATTTTTAAAGTTTTTTAAAGAAGACTTTTCTGCTTATCAAGGCTGCTTTTATTTGATTAAAAATACAGAAAAAAACTATAATATTGTGAAATATTATTCCAATTTAAAATAGTGGTTTTCTATTTTAATATATTTTAAAATAGAATTTATTCCTGTGATGCAAAGCCAAATTTTCAGCATCATTACTCCAGTCTTCAGTGTCAAATGATCCTTCAGAAATCAGTCTAATATGCTAATTAATTATCAGTGCTGGAAACAGTTGTGCTGCTTAATATTTTTTTATTTTATTATTATTATTATTATTTTTTTGGAACCTGTGAATAAATGGTCAAAAAGAACAGCATTTATTTAAAATAGAAATATTTTGTAAAATAGAAAACTGTTATTTTAAATTGCAATAATATTTCATAATATAGCTTTTTTCTGTATTTTTAATCAAATAAACAAAACTTTGATGAGCATAAGAGACTTCTTTAAAAAAACATTAACAATTTTACTGATCCCAAACTTTTGAACAGCAGTGTATAAATATGTAGGTATGTATTTATTTATTTTTGAAGTTGTAAATAAAACAAAGATTACTGGAGTATGCTTTACAAGAAAATACTATTTCAGTCTTTCCACTTCAAAATCTCACGTTTAATGAGTTATTTTCTGTTTCTTTGCAATTATTTGTAAAATGTACTAGCAATTTCTGAGTGAAAATAGTTGTCCGACTGGAAAGCTGTTAGAAACAATATTAGTTATAATTATTATTTCAATAATTTTAATAAATTCATTTGCTGACACTAGTATACCTCTTTGATTCTCTTTATATGCAATAAAACATTGCATCTGAGCAAATGTCCACAAAACATGTTCTAAAACTGATTCAACAGCAGAAAAATTTACATGACTGCTCACCTGAGAGATTTATATCCCCCGACAATCCTTTTGCTGCGTCTCTCAGCGCCCGCTCTCAAACCGCAGGTGTGTGTGCCCACCACTGCTATGTCAGCCTCTGGCTCTGGCAAATAATCACACACTACACCTGCATCCTGTCCATGCTTACAAGCATGGCTTTCTTGTCCTTTAGAAGGGCACTCTCCGAGAAATGACTCCTTCCCCGTACACCTCACGTTGGTCAGATGGAAGGTCCCCTTCCCTGCTCCAAAATAACCCATCGGTCGTGCTTTTGATACCCCACTGCCATAAACAGAAAAAAATAAAACATTTAATAAGCATAATGAGATGCTTTTGAGCTATTTTAGTTAAGACAGCACAAATGGATCCGTACGTGAATCCGAGCTGTCTGCAGACAACGGCAGCATTGACATCATTCCAGCCATGATCACAAACGCTCCCCCACTCTCCGTTAAGAAACACCTCCACTCTGCCCTCTTTTCTATTGTCGCCACCTGCCAATCGTACCAGAGGCCCTGAAACCACAGAAAAGCAAGGAAAAGCTTAGATTTTGTCACTTAGAGTACTGTGCATTTTCAGAAAGTAGTTTTTCACTAGTAGCTTTCCATTAGCTTATTATAATGCAGGCAGTTACATGAAATGAACTGAAAGACATGAAAGATTTAGGCAGTTTGGTGTGATTGCAGACTAGTTTATTTTGTTTCATCCACCTTAGTCTTGCATAATGTATTAAGAGTAAAAGGAAACAGGCTGTGTTACTGGCAGTGTAGCTTAAACCACAACATAACATGTACGCACATGATTTTAACAGTCAGGCTGAGGCTCAAAATAACATTTCTATTTATAGAACAAATAGCAAGCGCTTTAAAAAATTAACATGAAATCAAAATAGACCTTTTAATATTTATTTATAATCTTAATACACATTCATGACCATATTGTGTTCAATTCTTTAGTGCACATTACAGAAAATAGCTTTCTTTTTTCAGTTATCGTCTTGAATACCTGTTATTTTTCAAACTCTTCTTCCCTACATTCTCTAATATAGTTTAGGTCAAAATTGTACATACACATTGCAGAATCTGCAAAATGTTAATTATTTTACAAATCATACAAAATGCATGTTATTTTTTATTTAGTACTAACCTGAATATATTTCACACAAATTACATTTACATATAGTCCAGAAGAGAAAATAATTGATTTATAAAAATGAACCAGTTCAAAAGTTTACATATGATTGATTCTTAATACTGTGTTGTTACTGGAATGAGTTTTTTTTTTTGTTTAGTGATAGGTGTTCATGAGTATTTTTGTGTATTGAACCCTTTTCTAAAAATGACTATGATATTGAGATCCATCTTTTTACACTGAGGACAACTGAGGAACTCATATGCAACTATTACAGAAGGTTCAAATGCTCACTGATGCTCCAGAAGGACAAGTGTATGAAAACTTTTGAACAGGATCATTTTTATAAATTCAACTATTATTTACTCTATATTTAAATATCTTTAACGTGAAATATCTTATTTAGGTCAGTACTAAATAAGAAATAACATGCATTTTGCATGATCCCTCTTATTTTGGTAAAATAATTAACATTTTGCAGATTCTTAACTTTCGACCTCAACTGTATGTAAAATCCCAGCTTTCACAATTAAATCAATTCCTACTGGAAGTCCTGCACTGCATTATTCTCGCTAAAAATATTCAATTTCACTCAAACATATTGCATTATGAAAGTAGCCTATTGAGTTGTGCATGCCTTTCCCTGTAGAGATGTTAAAGTTAAATGAATAAAATACATTTTTCAACAGGCAGAACACACACATAAAAAACAACGTAGTTGTCAGCAACTACATATAAAAGTGTCAGCCTTCATGCTGACAACCACACTAACCACAGATCTTCCACACTAAAAAAAAAAAAAACTCAAATTGCTTTCGTAACAGATGGGCATGCAAAGCTTTTACGCTCCCACGAAAGGTTATTAATTAACTATTGTTATTTATTTAAACATTATACTGATTGTTGAGTATACATGTCTATATTAGGTATGTATATGGTTTTAAAAGCTTCTTTTCCTTTCTGTTCAACATGGTTTTACTAGGATAGATGCGACAACAAACCACACAGCAAAACAAGGAAGAAGCACAAATCAAAACCGAAGGTGAGTAAAACACCACAAAATAACTACAAAAGCAAAAGCTGGAAATCTAAAACTATGCAATATACTGTACTTCCACAGACTTCCACTACTAAAATGACAAATATTTCCTGCAAAAATGTCTACATGGTGCTAAACAGCACAGAGAAGGTGGCCATTGGCACCATCTGCCTGGTGATCGCACCTTTCAGCCTCCTGGTCAATGTGCTCGTTCTGGTTGTCATAGCCTGCTCTAGAAACCTGCGCCGACACCCGTCGTACCTGTTTATGGGTAGCTTGGCATTGGCTGACACTATTGCTTGCTGCTGTTTCACCATCAGCTTCCTGGATTTCCACCTTTCTGAACTGGACAGCTCATTTCAGAAAACAGAGTATCTGCTTAAACTAGGTGGCGTGACCATGGCATTTACAGGATCGGTTGGGAGTCTGCTTGTGATGGCAGCTGACCGCTATCATGCCATCTACAAGGTTTCCACCTACAAGGTGCTCCTTACACGCAAAAGAGCCTTGGTGGGTATTATGACATTATGGGTCGTGGCAGCCTTCATTTCCTTCCTTCCTCTGATGGGTTGGAGTTGTCAGACTTGTCAATCATGCTCTCAACTCTTTCCGTACGTGGATCATTACTATCTGGCATGTTTTGCTAGTCTTGTGTTGGTGGTGATCGTTCTCATACTGGTAGCCTATGCTCTGATAGTGTGGTTGGCCCACAAACATGAAGCCAATATGAGCGCTGAACATCCAGAACTAGCACGCATGCGTGTGGACATCCATTTGGCAAAGACTTTTGGCTGTGTTATGCTAATTCTGTTAGTGTGTTGGCTGCCTGTCCTTTCCTTCATGCTGACAGATGTAGTTACAGAGCTTTCAAATGCACAAAAAAGGGCATTTGCTTTCTGCAGTACACTGTGTCTGCTGAACTCCGGCATCAACCCATTGTTATACGCCCTGCGCTGTCGTGAGCTACGTATAGCGCTTAAATCAATGGTAGATGGTTTGAGGAGATGCAAGGGTTGTAGTTCACCACCTAGTGACTAATACCAGCTAGTAAACTACTTTTCCAACATCTGGCTAGAAAATGGAAGTGTTAGCTCCCCCTAGAGTTGGTTTCTAAAGAACAACAACTTTGTCAACATCTGCGTTCACAATTTCTGCTTGAATTTTAATAAAACTGATTGTGTAAAATGTGAGATAACGTCCATTGTATATTTTGCCTTCTGTACATTTAATTTTCTATCTGTAAAAAGAAGGAAACAAGGAGGAGAACAGACAAATTTACTTTATGATTTTCATTTTAACACTGATTTTTTTTTTTAATGAGAAAATATCTGCTTTGATAAAAACAATTAAACAGGTCATTGTGAGATAAAGTGTAGAATAAAAAGTCACGTTTTAAGATTTAAACATGAACATCTTGGAACATCTTGTTCATTTAGGTGGTACTTTCCTACCCTGCAATGAACGCGCAAAAAATCAAATGCTACAAAGAGACACTGCAAGAAACAAAAGGCTAACTTTTTTAGATCAAATACAATCATGAATTTTGACCTACAAGACTTAGATAGCAATGCAAACAGAACATTATAAGCACCACATATAACAGACAGCACGCACATATTGCTAAATCGTGCCATTTGGACTTAAGATTTCAAACGTACCTATTCAAATATACTCAAAATGTCACAGACTGGGAGCAAAAAGAGTAGTGATGTTATATGATAATGGAGTTTAAGTTGAAATTCCGTTTGTCTGAGAGAAAAAAATCATGTTTTTTCTAATGTTACACGCTCAAATGTCAAAGGTAGCATTGTGGACGCCAAGGGCTACACAATACTTTATTGAAATTCAAATGGAAGTTTTTATCAATAAAAGCGAACGCTTGGGAAACCACAATGGCTGCGTTTATTCCTGGCCTCTGTCAACAAGTGACATTTAGATCCCCTCTGAATTTCAGAAAGGGTCAAATCGGGTGCACACACAGAGAAGTCTATCTACCAAAATGTATCTGTACCTCACACAAAGCCTTACTCACACACTGACGCATATGTTGGTGTGTGTTGAAGACAACTTACCAGTACTTTCTGGAGCTAGTGGGACCTCATTGTTTTCTACCCTGTGGCAGCGTATTCCAACATCTTCGCTATGAGAGCAATCGTGTCGACCCCATACACTGTGTTTACACTCCAGCAAAGAGCTCTCGCTCCCCTCACACTCCACATCGTCCAGCAGAATCAGTCCTGTTCCTTCTCCAAACACGCCAGCTGGGGCGACCTCTGCACCGCCCCTACATGGACACACACACTCATGATAAATTCCCAATAATATACAGCCACTTGAAAATGTATACATATAGATCCTATAGAGACACTCATACGCCCACATTTGACACTCACTATTGTTGAGTAGAATAAGAGAACAAAGATGAACAAAGGTCTTAAAGGTAATTAATGACAGATTTGTCATTTTTGGGTGAACTATGCCTTTAAGAAAACCCTTAGTGATAATATTCCTAATTTAGGGATTTAAGGTTTGTTACATCTGTGCACTAATTTACTGAAGGTTTGAATGTATAAAAATGTCAGAGTTTATCTATTAACATAGTCTGCTGAGAAGTGTGTTACATGCAATGAAAGGGTTTCTTTTTTCATATATTTCTGTTTCTCTATAACTGTAACTATATTTAAATTAATGCAAAAATTGTGAACTACAAAAAATGGAATTATAAATTGTAAGCTTTGGTAATTGTTTTTTTTTTTTTTTCAAATTTACACAACTATTTAAAATTCTGGTGTCAGTTTTATTTTTCTAAAGAACTTTTATTCAGGAAAGCTGCATTAAAGTGATCATTTTACAGTGTTACAAAAATATCTATTTCAAATAAATGCTGTTTGAATTTTCTGTTAAATCTTGAAAAAGGTATCACCTTTTCCACAAAAACATTAAGCAGCACAACTGTTTTCAACATTGATAATAATAAGAAATATTTCTTAAGTACCAAATCGGCATATCAGAAGGATTTCTGAAGGATCACGTGACACTGAAGAAGAATAAATTACATTTTAAAATATATTAAAATAGAAAACATCTATTTTAAATTGTAATATTTTACAATATTGCAGTTTTACTGCATTTGTGATTAAATAAATGCAACAAAGGTACTGTATATACACAGCTACTAGCAGGATGAAAGAATATCACCTGAATCCCAGTTGTCTGCAGACCACCTGTGCATGCTGCTCCGTCCAGCTGTCATCACACACTGTGCCCCAGTCCCCAGAGTGATATACTTCCAGACGACCTTCCCATGGGTTATCACCGTCTACCAGTCTCACCACGCCATCTGAATGCATATGTGAACACACTTATATACACACATTTACATTGTACTGCCTGTGGAGTTCAGCTGAAACGAGTCTTATGTCATCCTGAAGGGGTTTATTTTGGGATAAAACCTGTTTGCTGTATCATCCCATTTATATGACTACCTACCAGATAAATAAATAAGTGGCCATGAAATATTGATTCGAGAAGCGATAGAAGAGATATGAAACTAGCACAGTCAGCTACTGTATGTAGAAAATGTTTACTAGGGTAAATTGCACAGAATATTGTGAATGACTAATCACAATAAGGTATTCCAGAAAGCTGGAGGCTGTAAGTGTTTGTATGTATCTCTATGCATAGGATGAGACCTGTATAGGGATTGCATGACACCCCAGCGTCTTCCATATGGTCACAGTTGTGTTGTTCCCATCCGCTGTGACGGCACTCGTCCAGAGAGAGCTCATTGCCTGTGCACTGTACTGCATCCAACTGGATCGGCCCACTGCCCTGCCCAAAATGAGCCCATGACCAGGCTTTAGGGATGCCCCTAGACACACACAAAGACATATAGTCAAAGGAGATCTTATAAAGTGATTTTCTGTCATCTTAAAGGGATAGTTCATCCAAAAAGGGATAGTTCATCAGTCATTAATTACTCACCCTCATGTGATTCCAAACCCGTAAGACCTTTGTTCATCTTCAGAACACAAATTAAGATATTTTTGATTGAAAGAAATATTATAAAGTCATTATTTTAGTTTTCTTTGCACACAAAAGGTTAACGATTACTACCTTTCCGGGCCTTGAACCTTTCAGTTGCATTGCTGACAGAGGGTCAGAAAGCTCTCAGATTTCATCAAAAATATCTTCATTTGTGTTCTGAAGATGAATGAAGGTCTTACAGGTTTGGAACGACATGAGGGTGAGTAATTAATGACAGAATTTTCAGTTCTGGCTGAACTATCCCAAAACCAAAGAGTGTAAACATGTTCAGTTCAAAGGGTTTTGCAAACAGCATTAGGAATAAGTGAACATTGATAATTCACATGAAGCGCAGAGGTAAATTCACCCACTGGTCACAGCGCATCACCCTGGAACCACAAGAATTTTCACTAAAATAAGTGCAGTGAAATTAATTAAGATTCCAGCATATTTATTGAGTTTAATTAGTCATTTTGTCAGCTGAAGTGAATTTCAACAGCTCAACAGCTTTATCTCGCATTCAAGGAATAGGGAAGAGTGCGTAGTGACCCTGTCAAATAGAACATAGCTATAGTGTTTGAGTCTGGCTTGCAACATTTACTGATTCTATTCTACATCACAATTAATTGCATCCCATATTAAAGTTTGTAATATATGTGCGTGCCGTGTACAGTGTATATTTATTATTTATACATAAATTACACACACATGCATGTATATATTTGTGACCCTGGACCACAAAACCAGTCATAAGGGTCAATTTTGTTTTTATTGAGATTTATACATCATCTGAAAGCTGAATAAATAAGCTTTCCATTGACGTATTGTTAGTATAGGACAATATTTGGCCGAGATAGAACTATTTGAATCTGAGGGTGCAAAAAAATCTAAATATTGAGAAAATCGCCTCCAAATTAAGCTCTTATCAATGCATATTACTATTCAAAATTAAGTTCTGATATATTTTGGTAGGAAATGTACAAAATATCTTCTTGGAACATGATCTTTACTTAATATCCTAATGATTTTTTGCATAAAAGAAAAATCAATACTTTTGACCCATACAATGTATTTTTGGCTATTGCTACAAATATACCTGTGCTACTTAAGACTGGTTTTGTGGTCCAGGGTCACATTTAAGAATGTACATTTTAAGTAAGAATTACATATTACGTAAACACAAACTTTTATTTTGTATGCGATTAATCGCGATTAATCATTTGATACCCCTAAATTTAATATTAAATGTCAGTTTGATGTTGACAATTTAAATCTTGATTTGATGTTTTGATACTTATTTCAATTTCAATTTGATTTTAATATATTTTGAATGTTAAATGTCAACAATTGCTGTAATGCTGTATACACATACAAAAAAAGAAGGAAAATGGTTTAAATAATTTTGTTGCACCTATATGAGAATGAAAAGCCTGAATTGAGTTTAATGAAGAAAACTGAAAATCAAATATTGTTTTTATTATTCAGTTCCCCTTAGTCAATAAATCAATCAATAAGAGAGTATATCGAGTTGTTTTTTGTATAAAAGCTAATGGCCAAGCTGCCAGAGTTACATCCCTACTCTTTTTTTCAAGAAACGCCACTGGGATTTTTAGAGACCCCAGATAGTCAGGACCTCAATTTAACATCTTATCTGAAAGACAGTGCCTTTTTGTTGAACACTGTTCTCTTCTGTCCCGTCCTGGGACATTAGGACCAACACAGAGCTCAGGGTTAACAGCATCTGTTGGCCTCACTAACACCTCTTTAGTAGCAGCCTTAATCTTAAACTTCCCAGGTGGTCTCCCATCCAGGTGCTGACCAGCCTCAACCATGCTTATCTTCACTGAGAACCCAAGAAGCACTTAATACAGTATCACACAAAAAGGCACACAGAGACCATTAAAATGCTTCTTACTACAGACCCGTTTTGAAAGCTAACACGTTCTAACTATAACCGACAAACACGTCATTCAGTTGCTTTAATGCTGCAGTAACTGAAGTCGTGCATATCATCTCTGCAGCAGCGGTGTTGAGGCTGCGCTCATGTGCCATCTCGCAGTCTTTATTCTTTACAACTGCTACAAAAACATGATGGAGATGGTGTTTGAGAGCAAAAAATACAAGAGCGGGAAATAAATAATGCAATCTTCCTCTCATCGAGACAAGAGCACTCAGCGATGAAAATACCTCACAAGAGACAACATGTGCTAGTGATTCTTTAAAACCTTGCCGAGATGTTTGCAGAAGACATTTAGAAAAGGTAGGAGTTAAAAGTATGATGTATTACTCTGAAACCATCCACTGTATGTTTGATGTTTTGCACTCACCCCAATCCGAGCTGCCTGCATACCACCTCGGCATCCATGTCATCCCACTGATCATCGCAAATGGTCCCCCAGCGCCCATCATGGAAGACCTCAACTCGTCCCTCAAAGTCCTCCTCCCCACCAACCAACCGCAGCGGCGGTCCATTACCTGAGCAGGCAAACCAGGAATCATGACCCAAAGCCACAAACACATTAATAAATGTAGTGACACACAGAATGCTCTGCATACGATACTCTCTCAGTGAAATAATCCAACAATTCTGGTGGGTTGCAGGTCTTCTCTAAATGGGTTGCAAAAGGCAGTGCGAAAAATTATGCTAAACACAACTAACCATATAATTATGCATGTTAGGGTAGCAAAATAAAATCTGAACTTTTAGGTAAAACATAAAAGAAAAATACAACCCAGGCTACATCAAATACTGGTTCACAGAGAAATCTGTCGTTGATATACAGTATATACTTTATTGATATAAGCCTACATTGCCGTTCAGAAGTTTGGGACCAGCAAGATTTGCAGTATTTTTTTAAGTAAGTCTCTTCTGCACATCAAGGTTGTTTATTTGATCAAAAATACAGAAAAAAACAGTAATATTGTGAAATATTATTGCAATTTAAAATACTGATTGTCTATTATAATATAATTTAAAATATAATTTATTTATGATCCTTCAGAAATCATTATGCTGCTTTATTATCAATGCTGGAAACAGTAGTGAACATGTGATACTTTTATCAGGATTCTTTGATGAATAAAAAGTTAAAAAGACTTTTTATTCATCAAAAAAACCCTAAAAAGTAACAAAGATTCCAAAAAAAATATGACACATCACAACTGTTTCCAACATTGATGATAAAAGTAATAAATCATCATATTAGAATTATTTTTCAATGATCATGTGAGACTGTAAACTGGAGTAATGATGCTGAAAAGTCAGCTTTGCATCATAGGAATAAACTATATTTTAAAGTACATTAAAATAGAAAACCGTTATTTTAAATTGCAACAATATTTCACAATATTACTGAATTGTTTCTGTACTTTTGATCAAATAAATGCAGCCTTGATGTGCATAAAATTCTTTAAAAAAACATAAAAATCATACTGAGCACTTTTGAACAGCAGTGTATATACTAAAAAAATGAAAATGGTACTTTTATTTAGCATGGATTAATCAAGTTACAGTAAACATATTAATAAGTTACATTAATAGATACAAATTATTTTCTAATACAAACAAATACTGTTCTTTAAAAAAAATTCATCATTACTTTTTTAAAATATATTAAAAACAGTTATTTTATATTGTAATATTTCATAATATTAAGTTTTTACTGTGTTTTTAATAAAATAATAACTATTTTTTTTAAAACATTAAAACATTTTACCACCTCCAAACTTGTAAATGGCAATTAACTATTTTATTATTTATTTATTTATTTTCTGAGAGGGCAGAAACAGGCTTCCATATCAAAGCGAATATTTACTCATGAATTAAAAAAAAAAAATTGAAAATGCAGCTTTGCCATCACAGGAATAAATTACATTTTAAAATATATTTAAATAGAAAACAGTAATTTTAAAGTATAATAATAATATTTCACAGAATTACTGTTTTAGTGTATTTTTAATCAAATATATGCAGCCTTGATAAGCATAAAGTAGTTCTTTCAAAAACATTTCAAAATCTTACAAACTTTTTTGGTGTAAGTGTATTCGCATATTGTTGGCTTCTATGCAATTTTACAATTTTATCATAATTATTCTGCACAATAAGCAATTGGTAATGTGTAATGTGTCCACTATAAAGACTAGGACCTGAAGCAAAACCAACTACTACAATCAGTTGCTGCTAATATTTCATATATAATAATAATAATTCATATCAGGAACACATTATAAGCAGCCATTTTTTCAGTTCGAGGACTAAAATACATAATTTGCTGTCCTGGTAACGCAGCACAGTGCACATCTGTCCGTGCGTCCTCAGATTGTGTCTTCAATAAAGCTCTCAGCAGGCAATCATGAGTTCAGACGCCATTGATTTGCTTTCCAACCTCTTTTCTCGTTTTTTCCCCTCTTTGTTCCTTTCTACAAAAGAAAGTATGGCTCTTTTGGTTTCACCAAAGAAAGTATGAGCCCCCACTGAAATGTTTCATTAAAATTTCTAATCTCAGTAAGCGCCAATTTAATAAGTCAATATGAATGGACAAAGCAGCAGTAATAACGGCAATTCAAAGATAACATAATCATCCTCATGATGTTCCATCATACACCCTGCGGTTTTCTGTCCCAGTATTCATGTAGATCAGACGTACTCAAATGATGTCTCTCGAGGGCCACTTTTAGAAAAAGTGACCAGGGAATAAATAATAATGATTATTTTTTATACGGTTTGAAAGTCAAATGTGTAAACTGATGATTACAGCAATACCTAATTATATTTTTCATATTTATCTCACAGCGTTCAAGAAAAATGATAGTGTCACAAATCATGAGCAGATCCAAACACTTTTTGTACATCTTCAATACTGTTATTTAGGACAGAGCTGAGAATAGTTGTCTCTTACTGGTAATTGAAAGCATAATAAGGCATAATGTAGATTTGTTTATAGAATTTTATCACTCAATGACATTCTATTAAAAAAAGAATAAATGAACAGCAAAAAAACTGCAACTGAATGTAATTTTAGTAATGTAAATGTAAATTAGTGGGTTTTACACCCGGTCTGCACAGCAAGCACGCAACGAGGTGCTGCACGACACATCATGAAAAAACAAGACGCTCACATTATAAGCACTTGTAGACAGCTTTGTTGATTATGATGGGAGCAATCTTAGTTGTCGTATTGCGGCGTTCACTTATGATGCAGACACAGAGGCGGAAAATGAATTCTCGAAACCAGACTTTATAAACGACCCTGATGCTCTTAAAAGCACTTTTTCTGTTTCATGGCAGCTCTATGGTTTTGCAAGGGCATCGAGATGCAGGAGTGTTTATTATTATTCACTTGTCACTTAAAAGGTCATTAGCTTCACTCTCACAGAAAGCACACTGACCTTCAGGTGGTGCGCAGACCACTCCGGCCTCGTTTCCATGGTTACAGTCGCTCGTAACAAACTTCCTGCTCCTGCACTCCAGCAGGGATTTCTCATCACCGCGGCAGCCAAGGCGGGCGTAGTGAAAAAGCCCGGAGCCGGGGCCAAAATATGAGTGCTGGAGAGCCGTGCCAATCTCACTACAACAAACGGAAGGAAATATGAAGACGTTAGCTCCTCCGCTGTTCAGCGACGTGGCTTTCCACCCACTTTTACATTTAACAAAGGCTAAATCCAAAATAGATATAGAAGACACTGCGAATTTTAATTAATTATTTAAATATACAATGAGTAACCCTGCTTTGACCGCACTAAGAGGCACATATATATAAATATGTGGAAAATCAGATGTGATACTCACAGATTGTCAAATTAAAGCAGGGCTGGATTTGATCAAATTAATTGCATTACTAATTTTTCAAATGAATTGCAAATAATCACATTATCTTTAATTAATTCTAAATTAATTCTAAATTATCTTTAATTGTTCTAAATTAATTAGAGCCATCACGATTCATTGATTTAATTGGAATACTCGATTTTAAAAAAATCCTCGCCTGCAAAATACCGGAAGTGGGGCATTCCATGGAAAAGACTCCATGAAGTGCATTATTAGAATGTTTTCCAAGGCTGCATGATGATATTAAACCTATTTAAAAATCATAAAAAAGCATAAACTATTGTGATTTCATCTGATTTATAAGATAAATCATTTATACACAAACACAGGAGAATACATTGATTTTCTTTCTTAAAATGCCATTTATCACGATTTCAAAATAAAAGCTTAAAAGTTTACTCATTTTGACGTTCACATATTCAGGAAATTACAGTGGCTGTAACATTTCTGTCCAAAGATTAAGGATTAAGTGGACTTTTGAATTAAATGCTGTTTAGTCAATGTTAAACAAGGATTAGATTGAGCAGTAACGTCTAAAAACAATCGTCAGGCCATTTGCGCCCTTTGTTATAATTTGTTACAATACATTATGCATTTTAGCAGTTCTGTTTGTTTAATAAATCCATGATTACTTGCTTTTGATACTTTATTGTTCGGTTAGGCCTATTTTATTTACCACAAAAATATTGTGCGAAAACTCGATTAATCATCAGAATAATCGACAAATTACTCGACTACCAAAATAATCATTAGTAACCCTAAAATGAATGTGTTAACTTGACAGCTCTAATTAGAAATAAACATAAATTTACATACCCTAGTCCAAGCTGTCGGCAAACCACACTGGCATCTCGGTCTGTCCAGTGTGTGTCGCAAACCGACCCCCACTGGCCATTTAGGTAGACCTCCAGTCGGCCACTCTTTGAGGACGAGCCTCCTGCTAGCCTGACTGCTCCTAAACAAGTGAGAGATGAATATTTTTATATATAAGATTATTATATTAAGCTGTTGTTTTTGTTTTTTTTTAAATGAGCATACTGATATGTAATTGCTAAGAAGTTCAGGGTGGTTGATTACAACACTCATCCAAGAGACCACATCCAAGTTAACCCCTAAATAAATCTATTTACCACCAGCATTCTCATCTCCTCACTATTTTCTAGATTTTAATAAGAATTAAAGAGAGTACACCCAAAAAATGACAATTCTGTCATTAATTACTCTATTGTGTCGTTCCAAACCTGTAAGACCTTTGTTCATCTACAAAACACAAATTAAGATATTTTTGATGAAATCCAAGAGCTTTCTGACCCTGCATAGACAGCAACGCAACTACCATGTTTATGGCCCAGAAAGATAGTAAGAACATCGTTAAAATAATCCATGTGACATCAGTGGTACAACCGTAATATTATAAAGCTACGAGAATACTTTTTGTGTGCAACGAATACAAAAATAAAGACTAAACAATTTCTTCTGTGTCAGTTTGGCGCGCGTTCAGGAGAGTACCACGACGCATGCATGTGGTGCTGCTGATGCAGGAGCTGCTGTTCGTTCAATTTAATGTTGACCCACTGATGTCACATGGATTATTTTAACAATGTCCTTACTGTCTTTCTGGACCTTGAATGTGTCAGTTGTGTTGCTGTCTATGCAGAGTCAGAAAGCTCTCAGATATTATCAAAAATATATTAATTTGTGTTACAGGTTTGGAACTATATGAGGGTGAGTAATTAATGACAGAATTTTCATTTTTGGGTGAACTATCCCTTTAACAGTACAGCTATTTTACATGCAGTTTTTTAGTGGTGCAAATAGTTTATTTAGATCCCCTGGCATAAGCTCCTAAAATCAAAGGCAAATTATGATAAAAAACTTTGTTCTTATCAACTTTATTCACACCCCTAATCCCAGCTCTAAACCTAACAGTAATATGTGATTGGTTGATAACAGGAACACAATGTTGATCCAGGAGCATGTCCTACTTAGCAAAGTCACAGTCACCCTTTGTCTCAACTTCACACCGAATGTAGAGATGCTTTTTACCCAAGCTTATTCTTTCTTTAAGAATAAACCTTTTCTAATTTTCCTGAGATATATACAGAATGTTCTTATCAAGAATGTCAAGCATTGATTTCTAAATATAAAGTTGATGCAAAACAACAGTCTCCCAAGAGACGAAAAGGAAAGTAGGACAGCAGTACACAAAGAAATACTAAAACACATATTTATCAGCTGAAAAATGGTAGAATATTCTAACATCAAAGGCTGTCGTCCCACTAGCTGATTTTCAGTCATAAACGCCTGTGTTTCTCTCTGCGGGAAGCGTTAACAGCTCCAGAGATTCAACTCCCTGATGAGTTAATGGATCTGACCCAAACTTTTTCCTCAGCAGACGCAAAGCCACATATTGCAAACACTGATTGTGTTTTCCTGGAATTCTCAGACACTAAAATGAATAAAATAAAACAGTGAGGGTTGTTTATTGAAAGTATTTTTTTTTTCCACTGAAGCTGTGCATGAATATTCTACAGCAAAATTCGAAGGGATTCATGGGGTAGAAGTAAATTGCTGTTATTTCCGTTATTATTTTGCCGAGTTTCACATTGATTTGCCAAAACAAGGTATGGTAATCTATGACAGGAAACTGTAGATCGTCCTTCCAATCATAGATAATCAGTGAACGTGATAGATCTCAGACAGAAAAGAGTGAAATTTCACAAATAAATTAAATAAAATGGGGCTGTACTGACTTGGCTAGTGGGATGCTTTTTTAAAGGGATGGTTCACTCAAAAATGAAAATTACTCCATAATTTACTAACCCTCAAGCCATCCTAGCTGTATATGATTTTCTTCTTTCAGATGAATATAATATGAGTTACATTAAAAAATGTCCTGGCTCTTGCCAGCTTTATAATGGCAGTGAATGGGTGTTGAGATTTTAAAGTTAAATAAAGTGCATCCACCCATCATAAAAAGAACTCCACGCAGCTCCAGGGGGTTAATAAAGTCCTCCTGAAGTAAATTAATTCATTTTTGTTAAAAAAAAAAAAAAAATCCATATTTAAAACTTTATAAACTGTAATCTCTAGATTCCACTAACTATCGGATATGCGTACATGAGATAGTGGCATTCCAGCGGATGACGTAGGCAAACACGGTGACAAAACAAATCACTGGTCATAAATTAAAACTACAAAATGAGGATTTGTAAAGAAAAATGTTGGAGGATTTCCAACATGGAGGATTTCCAAGAGAAGACTGATTTTCCTTTGCTGTAAGCAATACTTTGTTCTCGCAAGACTAACTTATTCTCAACGGAGCTTACGCTACACCTACGTTATCTGCTGGAATGCCACTCTCTCGTTAAGTATATGGATATTTTTCTTACACAAACATATCGATTCACTTCAGAAGGCCTTCATTAACCCCCAGTGCTGTGTGGAGTACTTTTTATGATGGATGGATGCACTTTACTGGACTTCAAAATCTCAACACCCATTCACTGCCATTATAAAGCTTGGAAGAACCAGGACATCTTTTGATATAACTCCGACTGTATTCGTCTGGAAGAAGAAAGTCATATACACCTAGGATGGCTTGAAGGCGAGTAAATCAAGAGGTAATTTTCGTTTTTGGGTGAACTATCCCTTTAAAGTATATTATAAAACAATGATATTACCTTTGTTTTCTTTTTTAGATTTATTTTGAAGTTTGTATGCCTTTTATTAGATAGGACAGTGTAGGTGGAAAGAAAGCGAAATGGGAGAGAGAGAAGGGGGTGTGATCGGGAAAGGTCCACGAGCCAGGATTCGAACTGAAGACGCCCACAGCGCAACAACGCTATATGTCGGCGCGCTAACCACGAGGCTATTCACGCCGACAAAACAAGGATATTACCTTTAACGAAACACTGTAGTACTCACCTTGGTGGCAGTCGCAGTAGGCCCAACCAATGGCTCCTGAGCTCTGTCTGAAAAAGCACCATGGGTTGGACTCACGGTCAGGATTTCGACAAAAATTGTGCTCTCCCAGACCCCTGCCAGGATACTGCTGCACGTAATCTGGGAATTCGGTCCATTTCAGACAGGGTGAACCTGAGTCGGTTTGAGAAACTGTGCCATTGTAATAGCCCAGCTCAGTGAAGCCCTCGGAGCAGGAGAGAGGTACTGAAAAAAAGAGAAAAAGGATTTTATACTGTGCATAAATCCTATTTAGTTTTCAAATCCCATTTTTAAGGCTGACCGTTCACACTGACATTTTGCAAGTGATGAAGTCTGTTTTGTTTGTTCAGACAATATGCAGTGTATCTACATAATACGAGAGTCAGCATGATGCCAAGAGAATTTCTCATTTAACATCCGAAAGCAGCTGTCAGTGTTGAAAGAAGGAACAGCAAAGTGAAAATTTAGTCTCTGCGTATGTCCATCACGTTCAGGATCTTGCTGTGTATTTATTTATTTATTTTGACTCATACTTAAAGTTATTTCCTGTGCTAATTGACAGCATGGCACAGGATAAACTGACAGCTAGCACTGCATCTGATGTTTCTGTGAGGTATTTATATTTTGGAACGCCACACTTCAATTTAGTAGAAAGATCTGTCCTGAAATATACAGACTCTGTAAACAGAAAAAAAGTCCTGAAAAGCTTTGTCAGTGACTTATTTTGTGTTTTTTGTGACATTTGAAGATGTAACTGTTGGTCTGCGTGCAAAAAAATACATTTAGGTTTAGTTCCAAGAGTGCTCACTATCTACCAAAATCCTTCCCAAAATCCCCTTTTGTCATTGGAGTCCAAAAAAATAATCCCTGTTGTATAAACTGCCAATCTGTAGAGCTGCAGATGTGGCCTTTCAATATGGCTTTTCTGCCAGCATCTTGTATCTAACAGCAGCCCTTTTGTTTATCTCTCCAGAACACCCAACTTGGCCTCTACAACTCCTCCAAGCCATGAGCACTGATTCCTCAGGCCCTGGGCAGGAGAGTTAAAAGAGAGCGAAAGTGGACATCTGGATCCTTTTTCAGCCTCCATTTCCAGCATAAAGGACGAGGGATTAGACAAGGCTGGGGCGCTAAGCAGGTGCTGAGAAGCCAAGATGAGCAGCCAATAAAGAGGCAGGGAGCCGAACTCTCACTGACCTGCCCTACTTGAGACTCACCAACAAGAGCTGCACCACCCGTATAGGATTTAAAGGCACATTTATTTCAGACTTGCACCTAAAGGGATAGTTCATCCGAAAATGAAAATTCTGACATTAATTACTCACCCTCGTGTCGTTCCAAATTCGTGAGATATTCGTTCATTTTCGGAACACAAATTAAGATATTTCTGATGAAATCTGAGAGCTTTCTGACCATGCACAGAAAACTAGGGTACAACAACGGCACGTAGAGGAGAAGAACTGTTGAATAAAATTGTTAGGGGTTCAAGCACATAGCGCTAAAACCCTATTGAAATTGTTAGAATGGTCACGGATCAACGATCTCCAGGTAAAACGGATCGTTTCAATCAAGTCACAGAGATGATCAAGTCGTAGAGACTTGAAATTTGGAGGGATGGTAGTACTCACACCGTCTACAACGTGACCCAGGCTCGCCCCAATCGGCCTGACGGGGGCACTACAGCGATCAAAAATATGATATCTGTCATAACTCCTAAACCGTCAGTCACAGGCTCAAGTGTCTTATGTCGTTTGAATTCTTGGCTCATTCCGGATAAATGCAGATTTGATAAGAAATTTTAAAGTATTTTGCATTTTTTGAAAAACCTACTTTTGCGAACTAGTCCTAGGTTTTTCACCCGATCGGAACCAAACCAGTGCAGAACGATTCTCAGGAGAGTGAATATCAATAATTATCAAAAAAAAAAAGTTGAACTTTGACTCACTGTCGCAAAGGGACGCCAAAACTTTCGAAAGGGGCAGGGCCACTTTTAGTAAAATGCCTATAACTCCTGAACAGAATGAGATACCTTCACCAAACTCAGAACACTTATGTTAGAGCCCAATCTGAGGTCACAGGGGGAAAAAAGAGCTTGGCCACTTGGTGGTGCTATAAGAGGATAAAATGGCTATAACTGTGCAACCATTTGTCTTATCAACGTTAAAATCCGTGTGCATGGTCTTGGTCCGAAGTGCCACAAGCGTCTACAAGCATCTGTGTATCTCAAAAAACATGGCCGCCACTGACCGACAAATTTTGAGCACCTGTTAGACAAGGTTCAACTCACAGCCCCAAAGGGCTGAAATTTAGAGTAGTATGAAGCTGCAGACTCGGAGCCTGCTGCATCTACAGTCCCGCACCCAGATCGGATAAACACATGGATAAACACGTGAAGAACCGAAACACGGTGAGTATCGTCAATTTTATTCAATGATTTCTTTTTTAATCAAACTACTTTATAGCTCATCGATACACCAACATATGAACAGTCTATTTAATATTTGTAATGATAGTTTGTAACAAAATTTGAGCCGTTAATGTACTTATCACCCTAGGTATGCTTGTAATTTGCATTTGCAAAAAAAATATTATTATTACACAATATTTTTGACAATGGCATTCATCTTTTATTTTAGTGAAGTTGAGGAATTTGACCGGGTGATTGCAAAAAGAATGAGAAAAGAAGCAACATTTGCCTCCCAGAAAGTAATTATTTTACCTTATGCATTTACATTACATTTTACATTTATTCATTTAGCAGACGCTTTTATCCAAAGCAACTTATAAATGAGGAGTTTTTTTTAATGCAATTGAAGACGAAAATAAAGTCACTAACACAATTCTTTCTTCCTTTTTTCTTTGCTTTGTCCTGTTTACAGCAAGATGACAGTGATTAAGGTGATCGTTAAATAAAGTACAGAATTGTTCATTATTGGTGTTTTGTCTATTATTTGAGTTTTGCTTCACATTCAAAATATCAAAAAACAGGTTTTGTAATGTTAGCATGGTATAATGTTAATTAGACCATTATATGTTGAGCTGAAAGAAAAAAATGGAATTTGAGACATTGTACAAAAACAAACTAAAACATTGTAGCAATATAATGTCACATAATATTTTTCAGATGATAGTTCAATTTGTATTTGTATCGGTTGCATCAGTAATTTCCTTTCAATTACACCCACGCTCAAAAAATAAATACTGGGTAATTAGTTAGTTTGAGAACACAATGATTTTTTTTTTTTTGGCACATGCATTAAGCAGGGAACGCAAATATTTATTTGGATAACTTTAAACAAAAAGAGACCGTAATATTGCATTCTAATGTTTTCAATGGCATTTGGATAAGGGTGTTATACGATCTTCCGAACAGCAGGAGGCGCTGTCTCGAAAAACGAGGGGTCTGAGAATGCGGGACTCTGGGTGCGGGACTGTCGATGCAGCAGGCTCCGAGTCTGCAGCTTGATAATGTTGGAAATTTAAAAGAAATCCAAAAAGCTTCTGTGGGGCGATATTGCATTTTTCGAAGGCATAAAAAAATTGTACGTTGCGCAATGTATGTATGCATGTATAATATGATAGAAGGACTCATTCCGGACAACTTTGTCTCTAGAACCACTGCTGTCAATCAAATCATTTGTTAAATGATTGAGAAGAAAAAAAAAAAAACACTTTTGCAAATGAATCCTAGGTTTTTCGCTCAATCTAGAAAAAAAACACTGCAGTACAATTCTCTGGACTCTCTAGGCCAATAATTATCATAATTGTTGAAATTTACCCTTTGGGAAGCTATAACAGGGTCGTTTAGAAAAGGGGTCTGTCTAATTTTACCCAAAATCCTATAAACCCTGAAGAAAAACTCAAAACTTCACGAAACCTGCTGAGCAGCTTGGACACTCACATGCGACAGGTGATTCTAAACAAGCATGCTAAGTTTTAAGGGGACCGGACCACAGCTGGCGCTATAACAGTCATAAACGTTAAAAAAACATCATATTTCTATGGTAGGGTGACCAGACGTGCCACTTCTTGAGGACACGTTCAGCACAGGATTTCTAAATCGACCTGAAATAACCAGGTGTTGCCTTTTTGTGCTGTTCTGATCTCTGATCTTTGATGTCATACAATGATTGATCAACGCAGTGGTTATTTTAGGCAATTTTGAAATCCTGTGCTGAACGTGTCCTCGGGAAGTGGCACGTCTGGTCACCCTATTCTGTGGTAAATTACCTGGATTTGCCACAAACGCTTTTTTAATGTGATTTAGGTGGGTACAGCCTTGCTAAATAATACGTAATGTCTTTTTAAATATATGCTTAAAATCGCTGCTTGCAACTATATTTATTTTAGATTTTTGTGTGACAAAAAGTATTCTCGTAGCTTCATAAAATTACGGTTGAACCACCAATGTCACATGGACTATTTTGTCAATGTTCTTGGTATCTTTTTGGACCATGAACGTGGTATGACCCTTGATCAGATAGCTCTCGGATTTCATCAATAATATCTTAATTTGTTGTCCGAAGGGGTTTGTCTTACGAGTTTGGAACAACATTAGGGTGAGTAATTAATGACAGAATTTTCATTTTTGTGTGAACTAACCCTTTAAGCCCCAATTGCAAGACAACATACACCAATTACTACATCAATGTGTTACTGCATACACGCTCTCTCAAATTTTAAGATTAATAATACTTACCACATAAAACCTCTTGTTTTAAAGCAGCATTTGATTGACTCTTCACTCCATATCCTCTAAATGTAAAATTTCTGGATTAAATTTGAGCTATAAGACCCATTTCGACAGAGTATAAAGAAGCGCAGCAATGCAGAAGTCAATGAAACTAAAATTATCACAAGGCTTTATTCACGGATAGACATCTGCTATGACTAGCAATTATACTGTCACTTACGACGAGTCCCAGCAGGTACGAACTGACAAGCTTCCAGTGATGAGTAATTTGTCTGTCCAAAGTGAAAGAAAAATTTCTGCGTGATGTGGCACAATCAGAGCCAAATTGAGAATATCTGATGTTTAATACAGACCAGGATTTTGAAACAGTGAGATTTTACTATGGGCAGGGCAACTCAAAGCAACACAAGAAAAACTGAAAAGTGAATGGACAAAAATGCAACAATTATTTTTGCTTGACAAAGAAGAGTTTATTACAAATCTCCCAGTGAGCAGCTAAAGGCGACAGTGAAAAAGAAAAATCACTAGGATGATGTTTAAGAAAAAAAGAAATGATTGGAAAAATGACTGAAGTAAACAGAAGTCCTCACATGATTATGCCTGAATCATAGATAGCTGGATGGAAAATCAGAGCTGGTCTTCTTCCAGAATTTAAACTTGATTAAGTTAACTCAATTTTGAGGTTGTAGTGCTGTGAAAATCAGGATCAAATTGTATTTCTCACATAACAACATCATGCACGCTGTGAATGGCTAGATAATGTGTTGGAAAGATTATTAGGGGAGCTGTTCTAAAGTTTTGAACAGTTTGAACCCAACTTTACTTTACTAAGTGGCGCTTGAGCGTTTGATTTTAGTACTGTGCTGATGCATCTCTCGCCGGATGACTGAACACATGGTGGGGAAGAGAGCAGAACTATGGGAAGCACTCATGGAGAGTTTAAATGGTGAGGTCCATATGGACTGTGAAATGCTGCAGGCATTGCACAAAAAAGCCACTGAGAGATGTCAGCAGATTTTCCATGTTTGTCTGCAATTTTTGAGGAACTTTGTTGTGCGTTGGACCCAAAGACAGTCAGGATGGAGAGGCTGTGATCTTTTGCTTCTCATAATCCTCTGTTAACCCACAATTCCTTAAGTCCCAGAATCCAGCACTACATGACTCAGCAGAACCTGTCACCAGAAAGCTCTGTAGATATGAAGGGTCCTCCACCATCCATTTGCCTTTGAAAACACATCACTGACAGTAGAAAGAACAGGCTGTTAATCACAGTCACGACTGGCACGTCTGCAGTCTTCGTTGTCTGCATACTCATACGATTGCACTTTCTGAGCCAGGCTGTCTGCATTCAAGTGATATCAGAAAAACATATATTACCGAGGAACAGTGTGTGCGTGAGTGTGTGTAAGAGCAGCAGTAGATTAATGTCTCCATCTGCAAGCTCAGACAGACCCACTGCAATCAGGGCAGAGCTGAATTAGACATATTAAAACAGGATGACGGAGAGCGCTCTCAGAAAGAGTTGTGCCAACCTCAGGGAAATCGTTCTGTGCGTTTCTGCTTAATTGGATGCATAAAGATGTGTGGGCAGGAAACGCCATAATGCTGTCGATAAAGTGTCTGGAACAAACTGAAAAATATTTCATCTGGAGAGAGTGACACAGAATAAAAAGCTTTTGATTGCTTTTACAGTCCTTTTCGTTTTAATTAGTATTTTGTCTTGTTTTACAGTAAAGTATCTAAACGGCCTTTTAAACAAGTTCAATTTACTTGAGGAGCAAAATTGTGTCTGATAACTGCATTTGTTTTCAGAGAATATTTCTTTAATTAAAGCTATTTTTCTTATTCCACTAGCAATCTTGTTTTAAGAAGAACTATTAAAGAGTTTATGCTTTAAAAAAAAAAATGTCTTTTGCTCACCAAGGCATATTTTTATCATTTAAACTACCGTAAAAACAGCAATATTGTGAAATAATATTCCAGTATATTTTAGAATGTAATTTATTCCTGTAATGGCCAAGCTGAATTTTTAGCAGCCATTACTCCAGGCTTCATGTCACATGATTCTTCAGAAACCATTTAGAGTACATTTTTCCAAAATTGTCTGACGTATAAAAAATTCAAAGGAAGCGTTTATTGAAATTGAAATCTTCAGTAACATTATAAATGTCTTTACTACCGCTTTTGAGCAATTTAATGCATCTTTGTTGAATAAAAGTATTATTTTCTTTAAAAAATATTCCTGACTCAAAACTTTTGAATGGAACTATACACTGAAGCCCAATCTATGGAACAGAACATCATAGAATCTTGGTGTGTATTGTTTGGCCCAGTAACTGACAACTTTGCAACCATACAGAACTAGGGGTGTGCGATAAGGACAAAAAATAATATCTTGATATTTTCTGGAATTTTTGTGATAATGATAATTAGGTGATATTTTGCTGAGTGTGTTATTGTGCTGGTACTTTGGCAGGACTTTTGTCGAGGACAGCTGATTTCCAAAGATTTAATATTTTTTATATTCTGTGCGGACATTCGTCAGTAACAGAAATGAACTTTTCCAATAAGTTTACATTGAGGTGGCACAGAATCTGCATCTAAAGTGCATTTAGATGGATTTACACAGACTGTTTAATGCAAAACATGAATGCATTTAACCTGCAGTTACAAATGCATAATTAATGGTTTGATGTTTAAAAAAAACATTGAATGCTGATATTTCAAATGATTTGGAGGAAATAAGGGAAAATATACTTTAAATATAAACCTAAAATCACCAGTAGATGGTGGAAAATCATGCATGAGTGAGTCATTGAGTCATTCATTCAACTGATTCGTTCAAACGGCTGATTGATTCACTAACAAAACAGCGTCGTGTGTTGCTCAGAGACGCAAAACAGTTCTGCTGTGGAACTTACTTTCGTTGTCAAAATACAGCAAAAAAAAAACTGTTTTGTCTAAAATATAATTCACTTAATATTACATTTGCAATCATGAGAAAAACTAGAAAAACGTCACTCGTTGTGTGATATTAACTATATCAGATGATATAAATATAAATGACAAAAATCATACTGGAGCATATTCGCCCCATTATCTTAAATTTAGGGGGAATTCTAAATATATTTTAATAGACTAAGCGTTAGCTCTAAATGTACTTGCACATCATATTGTGTATGCGTGCAGTGTCTGGGTGTGTTTCTGCTTGGTTTTTGCGATATACTCAATGTCACATTGCATATTGTTTAAACAACAATTACAACATTATCGTAGACTACAGTGGCATGGGAAAGTTTGGGAACC
Organism: Labeo catla; assembly: GCA_012976165.1. Classification (NCBI taxonomy): domain Eukaryota; kingdom Metazoa; phylum Chordata; class Actinopteri; order Cypriniformes; family Cyprinidae; genus Labeo; species Labeo catla. The sequence goes on from VONZ01000244.1 coordinate 433,445, forward strand.
CCTTGCAGAATTCGTGAAAATGTGAATAATCTTAACAATATAAGAGAGATCATGCAAAATGCATGTTATTTTTTTTATTCAGCACTATATTAGAAACTGAAAAACACGATGCATTAAGAGTCAGGGGTGAAAACTTTTTGAATTTGAAGATCAACGTAAATTGTACTTTATTTGTCTTGCGAAAACATGCAAGTATATTCTGTTGCTTCCGAAGGGCAGTACTAAATGGAAAAAAAATTATATTTCAGCAAAATAAGAAAAATTTGGACATCCTCATCCTGTTCAAAAGTTTTCACCCTCCAGCTCTTAATGCATCGTGCTTCCTTCTGGAGCGTCAGTGAATGTTTGAACCTTTTTTTAATAGTTGTGTTTTGTCGAGGACAGCTGATTTCCAAAGATTTAATATTTTTTATATTCTGTGCGGACATTCGTCAGTAACAGAAATGAACTTTTCCAATAAGTTTACATTGAGGTGGCACAGAATCTGCATCTAAAGTGCATTTAGATGGATTTACACAGACTGTTTAATGCAAAACATGAATGCATTTAACCTGCAGTTACAAATGCATAATTAATGGTTTGATGTTTAAAAAAAACATTGAATGCTGATATTTCAAATGATTTGGAGGAAATAAGGGAAAATATACTTTAAATATAAACCTAAAATCACCAGTAGATGGTGGAAAATCATGCATGAGTGAGTCATTGAGTCATTCATTCAACTGATTCGTTCAAACGGCTGATTGATTCACTAACAAAACAGCGTCGTGTGTTGCTCAGAGACGCAAAACAGTTCTGCTGTGGAACTTACTTTCGTTGTCAAAATACAGCAAAAAAAAAACTGTTTTGTCTAAAATATAATTCACTTAATATTACATTTGCAATCATGAGAAAAACTAGAAAAACGTCACTCGTTGTGTGATATTACACCCTCCAGCTCTTAATGCATCGTGCTTCCTTCTGGAGCGTCAGTGAATGTTTGAACCTTTTTTTAATAGTTGTGTTTGAGTCCCTCAGTTGTCCTCAGTGTGAAAAGATGGATCTCAAAATCATACAGTCACTGCTGGAAACGGCTCAAATATGCAATAGATGCTGGAAAACTGAAGAATCTGCAGGACCTGGAGGATTTTTCTGAAACACAGTGCTCAGTTTAACTGTGCAGAACAAAAAAGGGACTCATGAACAACCATCACAAAACTAAAAAAAAAAAAAAACAGTCATAGATCATCCAGGTAACCACACAGTATTTCCAAACTTTTGAAGGGGGTTATTTTAATAATTTCAGCTATTTTTGGTCTTGTGGACTATATGTACATCTTTTATGTAAAATATCTACCTGAGGACAGTACTAAATAAAAAATAACATGCATTTTGTATGATCTCTCTTATTTTGTATTAATTATTCACATTTTCACAGATTCTGCAAGGGGTTTCCAAACTTTCACATACCCCTGCATATATTACATTATATGTAGACCATAAATGTAATCTATAAAAGCCCACAAATAATAATGCCACATGAAAAAAAGTGTATTCTTAATAGCCACATCTGTATATTGCAGCTCTTTAATCAAAGGTGTTTAAGATGCAATTTTGACGTCTCAACATTAAGAAACACTCAATAATCATTGACATTTGATGTTACTGACATCCAACCTGCACAATTCGTGACACATCTGATATTGTTTTTTAAAATTCATAGTGCATTTATTATGCCTTTTGTTCTTTTTAGAATTTTAAAGCTCCTGGTCATGATAAACTGACATTACGTAGAAATCTCCATCATGGTTTTTTAAAAACAACTGTGTTCCACAGAAAGTAACAACATTATGGGTTTAAAACAATATAAGGATGAGTAAATAATGATAGCATTTACCTATCCCTTTAGGACTGATATTCAGCTGACATTTGAATCCTTTTATAAAAGAGAACAGAGGAGATATATTCTGAGATATATAAAAAGAAGCAGAGAGAATTGTAATAGGAATGATAGGAGAAGTGAGGTAATAAAAGAGTGTAAAACAGAGGTGTAAGGACCAGCACAAGGAGCCAGCAATGCTTACTCAGCAAAGGCTCAGACATTTCGATCCCATTCCATTACGATGCAAGAAAAAAAGGCTGATCCCCAGGTGTTAATGACTCCTACGACATGGAAAAACGTCGGGGGAAGGGACACAACGGGGAATCAGAGAGAGATGCATGTAGGATGCATGCTCTACCATGGATTTGATAATACAACACATCCAGCTCATTCACAAACAGCCGTTCCTTGAAAGATCAACTCTTACGCTGACATTCTTCTCCTTTCTACACCAAACAAAAAGATCTGACACATAAGGTGGGGGATGAAACATCAAAGCTGTTTGAGAAAGCAAAGACTGGCGCAGATGCACGGAAGAGGAAGACGGGCTAAAAGAATCTTTTCTGTGATGTTTTGATGTTGTTTTCCAAAAAGAATTATATACAATATGACCTCATGAGTCAACTATCAAAATTTGAAGGACATAAGTGATTCAGTCAAAGCTTGGGCAACACAAAGACGGGCATCCAACATGTCTTCCGTCTATGGAGAATTTCAATTTCTTTGCACAACGAAAAACAATTTTAAAAGCAAATATCAAACCTACAAGCAATCAAATTTGACCGATCAGATAAAATAGCTTAGATATAACAGAACGTCTTTACAAAACACAGTTAACAGTGGGTGCAAAAAATCATTTAAAATAGTGATAAGAACAATAAATAATGCAGTGCTTGGTATTAGAGCTATTTGGCTGGAATTCATTCACCTTCAGCCACTGACACCCTCTGTGCCGCTCCAAGCTAATGGAAGCACACTGGCAGAACGAATGGCAGCAGAAATCAAGTCATTTACGCAAAGCATCCGTATGGCGCACTTGGACACACACACTCTCAGCTCTGCGCCATAGGAGAGCTCATTCTCCCTCCCCAAATAATCCATTTCCCCACCACAATGAATATTTGATACGGTTCACATAACGTGCTTTGGCGTGTTAAGCAACTGTGAGAGAAGATGCATGGTGGGGCACCAATGGGTGACAGGAAGCGACATGAGTGCATTAGGGTATTCACATTAGCATTGGCAGTTTCTTTGCTAAATAAAACAAAAATGAGGTCTCTTATGGCAACTGTTTCATGTACAAAGCTTCAGACATTCTGTGCTCCACAACAAAGACTTCGCATGCAATCATTGCACATTGTGTCGTAGGATATAGCTCACATCAAAATAACTTGGTCCAAGCATCTCCAACCACAACTGTGGCACATTTCCTATAGATCTGGCTTCGCAATCTAACCACATAACTTTCAAGGGAACTACAAAATCATAAGCTGACCCATTTCTTTTGATGTATGAGGGATGCTTCTGGCACAATTTATGTTTTCATTGAGAAGCGAAAACCAAATCGTTCAATCTAAGCCCTTTCCGTTCCCAGCACCATAAAGTCGTCTGATTGGTTGGTCCGAGCCAGGCTGTTTATCTGTCTTGATGCAGTGACATCAAAGCGCTGACAGTCATTAGCACTCTGGGATTGGTACTGGGGAATTTCACACTGTCGAAGTATATGAGAATGAGATGAGGGAGAAAATCTGACAGAGTTCAGAAAGATGGGACACCAACACAGGGCGATTGCCCTTATTAACCAGCCACATTGGCGATATCCAGCGACCAGCGCACAGTGATGTGGCGTAAATGTCACATTTTGGAGCTCTAGGAGAATTTATGAATTATTTATATAAGACAACCCATCACAAATCCATCTTCATCGCCTCATTACGAACACAGGCAGAATTGAGAGAATGAGATATAGTGGAATGTAACTCTAAACAAGCATTTGTTTTTAATTTTTCATGCATCTGTATAGATGAAAGTCTATGTCATCTTTATAGACCATGAAATTAACATTTTGCTGCTTTTAGTACTTTTTACAGTATATGCTAGTGTCTTAAAATATGATGAAAGTGACTTTTTGTAGATATTCACTTTTAAAATGTATAGTCTTTCAACCAAAATGTTAATGGCCCATGTTTTTCAGACTCCTAATAACACCTGAACTTGACTAACTGGCAACTTGTTTTTATCTATGGCAAAACTGAAGCCTACCAGCTATTAAAAAAGGCAACCTCTTCGATAAAAATATTCTTTTTTTAAAAAATACATCAACTGGGAAAATGGCTTGTCAAGCAATTGAACAGATCTGTTTGGGTGATGCAATCACAGGTTGCCAGGTGATGCACATTGCTATTTGTCTGTCATTTGTTACATGCACTGAAAATAAATTGGTGTAGAAACAATTTTCACTCAGAAAGCGGCAGCAAATTTTGCAATTCATTACAAGGAAATGGCAAACACAGGGAATTTTCTTGTGAAATGAACTCCAATAAAACTCTGATTTCACGACTTCTTTCATTAGAGTTTTATGTTGAAAAAGCACAGCAACATTTGCACACTGTGTTCTGAAATAAAGTTGATTTTAATTCTTATTGCAAATGATTTTTTGAGTTATTTTTGTACTATACCTGTATTAAAGAGGTCATCAGATTTTCCACAGGCTGATATGATTCTATAACATACTTTCGTTAAAATTTCTTAGTTGTAGTGTAAAAACACCCTTTTTACCTTGTCAAAATCAGCCATGTTCAGAGCGAGCCATTCTACTGCATGTTCCTTTAAATGCTAATGAGCTCTGCTCACCCCGCCCCTCTCTTCTGTGGGGTGACAAGCCAGTGTTTACTTTAGCCACATTTAGCCATGAAACTTGCTAACTAGCACATTATTAGGAAAGGCCATTTGCAAAGATGCATAAAAACCCTTATACTCACTTCTGCTGTAGGTGAAACTACATCACGAATGATTCGTGCTAACATAGATGCATTTATGTAGATAGCCGGGCGTATTTCCTTTTAAAATGAAAGTAATGTTAATCCTCTGCATTTTCAGTGGCTCAGATGTCAGGAGTAAATGATGACTGCTATGATCATCATTACATCCAACAACAGAACACCTCAATCGCTCAGTCTGGGATGTTCTTGTCTTCCCCTGCACCGGAGTCGAAACAATGGCGGTCGGAGTTGAACTGTTCACAGCTCAATCAGGGCACACCTTTGTTGGTGTGACGTCACACCAACAAGAAGCTGAGAATGGCTTGAATTGGGTGGATTTTTATCATAATAGGGTGGTTCAAATTTATGTTCAAACAACATGTAAAAATGTGACCCTGGATCACAAAACCAGTCATAATGGTCATTTTTTCAAAATTGAGATTTATAAATTATATGAAAGCTGAATAAATAAGCTTTTCATTTATGTATAGTTTGTTAGGATAGGACAATATTTGGCCAAGATATAACTATTTAAAATCAGGAATCTAAGGGTGAAAAAAATTCAAAATATTGAGAAAAATCAGAAATTAAGTTTTCATACATTTACAGTAGGAATTTTACAAAATATCTTAATGGAACATTATCTTTACTTAATTTCCTAATGATTTTTGCCATAAAAGAAAAATCAATAATTTTGACCTACACAATGTATTTTTGGCTATTGCTACAAATAAACCCCAGTGACTTAAGACTGGTTTTGTGGTCCAGGGTCACAAATGAGTTTTGTATCCGATGACCCCTTTAACATCAGATGCTTTATGATCTATATTTTTTGTGTATTAATTTAGCTTGCATTTATGCAAAGCACATTATCTGTCACCGCACACAGTTTCCTTTTTTTTTTTTTTTAATTACATTCTTTTAAGTCAGAAACTAAATTTAAAACTTATTTTAGCACAGTGGTTGACAGATGAGAAGCCAGCTCTTTAACGATGTCCGAGATTCATCAGGACCAACTAGCGTTTACACTAGAATCACATGCATTTTTGACCACCTTTGTATGTGGTTTGAGCAATCATAAAATGTTTTGGAACACCAAGTGAACATGGGATCTAAAACTGAGAAGACCTGTATTGACTCACCTGTATTCTGCACTGCATTCAGGTAGCTGTCATCACCATTCACCTGCAGGGAGGCGAAAAAGGAAACGAGTTCAAATACAGCAAGCTGACAGAATTATGAATTGATTTGTTCAGAACACTAAAGTGTCTGTTTTTCTGGAAAAGTGAAGTTTTATCTTCTTAGACGTGACACACATTTCAACAGCGGTACGTTCCGTTTCTGCCTACCATTCTGTCTGCCTCAGAGGAAGCTGTGAGAGTCACTTCTGACAGGGAACTATGATAATATCTGTTAATATTTTAACTGACATTTTATTTCAACGTATTCTCGTACTGTACTGGGACTGAAGTGCAATTAGCAGATGAGTTAGTATTTTAATCTTTAAAACTAACTGCTGTCTTACAATGAAAAGCATATATATAATATATAATATACAGTCAAACACTTTCAGTGCAAACAATGCTAAAACAATGTGCTTTAGTTGCAGAGGTTCTCAGTTCTGATTTTCAAATTGTAATATTTAAGCTGAAAAAAAAAAAAAAAAAAAAATCAAGCTACTAATACATTAATCAAATCCGGCACTGGGTTTTCAAAGCATTCAGCTAAAATTTAGGCAGCTGTCAAGGTTGAGTACACCCTAGAAATCTGAGGATTGCTGATAGAGCGTCATTGTGGCAGCAGTAAGGAACTAAAGCTGCTTCTGTGACTTGAAATGCAATGAGCGATTTCAGTGAGGCAGGAAAACGGCTGTAAAGGGTTTTCCAGAACCAATTGGACTCTGTTCTCCCAACCGATTTTTCGCTGAGCATCAGAAACCATAAAGGCTTGTAATCCTAAATTTGACCTAGCACTTATCACTGACCCTTAAGAATATTTAAACATTTCTTTTATAGTGTTTACCAGTTCTCCAAAAAAGGAATAGTTCACCTAAAAAAAAAAAAACACCCACTCTCATGTCTTTCAAAACTAGTATGATTTTCTTTCTTCTGTGCATCAAAAGAAGTTATTTATAGCAGAAAGCCCAAACTGCTTTTTCCATACAATGACAGTGAGTTTTGATGGTTGTCAGGCAATAGTTTCAATACAAATACAAATTCCAGTCCATTTCTCACACAGAGCCATCATATGGCTTCAGAAGACTTGTACAAAATATATAGCATGAGTCACATGAAACACTTTTTGAGTTCGACAACCCTTTCACTACATGGAAGAAAGCAAAACAGCCATTCTGCTAAACATTTGTGGTCCACAAAAGGAAAAAAAAACATACGGTTTGGAATAACATGAAGGTGAGTAAATAATAACACATTAAAAGTCTAACACAACTTCAGTCCATCAATTAACATCTTGTGAAGCGAAAAGCTGCATGTTTGTAAGAAACAAATCCACCTCTATAGGGTGTTTTAACTTGAAACCATCACTTCTTGCCAAAATATAAGTACATAATCCATAATAATACCTCCTCCAGTGAAAAAGTCCATATCCTGTTGTCCTCTCACATCAAAATCCACCCACATATTGGTTTAGAACTGTTTTGTACTGTTTTCGTTTGTAAACGGTTCTAGATATGTGCATATTTCTTCTAATTCAGACAAGACTGCAGAAAACAATATTACAGATACAGGACTTTTGAATTATTGTTTTGCTTTTCTGACGGCACCCATTTGCTTAGCAAGTGATGTAATGCTAAATGTCTCCAAATCTATTTTGATGAAGAAACAAACTTATCTTGAACGACCTGAGTGAAAATACTTTAAGCAAATTTTCATTTTCAGATGAACTATTCCTTCAAAACACCTTTTTTTTCTATCCTGCACAGTCATTTTTCAAACACGCCTTTAGATGAAAACATGCTATTGATTTACTTCATTAATTTATGACCAATAAACCGATCTGGGGATTCAGCTTCACCAGCCAGGCTAATTGCATTATAGATAACAAGCTCCAGTTATGCACCCTGATATTTGTGCTCATATCAACACACTCAGGTCAGTTACGGCCATAATTGCATCTGTCATTCTCATTCACCAGCAGCAACTGCGGCCACTGTGGAACTGTCCTTGATTATGCTCCTTTGCATAAAATAGCAAAATATACAACAAAAACCTGATTTAAACAGCATCCTTATTTTTGACTCAAATTTGGCTTTCCATTTCAAATGACACCTAAGAAATAGTATAGCACAGATGAGTGAACATATGAGCAGGTGTGTCTTACTGACAGCTGCAAACACAAGGCGGCACATAACAACCTTGATGTCTAGCCTATAGCACATATCCAGTGTGCTGCTGTTTTGTATCCCAGAAGTATACTTACAAAACGCATGCAGATATATAAAATCAATCCGGTGTATGACACTGGAGCATAGCCTTTCAGATTTGTTGGTGCTGTAAAATTTTCATAATCAAGAGGAGCATAAAGTCTCTAATAGAGCACGGCAGGCATATTACTCATTAATTCCTTCCCATAGTGCTGTTGTTTCACCGCCCAAACAGATGTTAAGATGCTCCAGCTCTGTAGTGGATGTGAACTGAGATGAAGGTACAATTATCTAGCTGCTAGATAACACTGATGCCTCTGTAAATTTCTTTACGATGTGCTAAAAACAAGCCATTTAGTAGCAGTTTAGAACATATCTTGTTTGAAACATTTCCCTTGAACCTTTCACAAGTGGATGTTTCTTTGTCTAATGTGCTGAGTTTGGAGACTCTTTAGTGTAGATCCGCTCTATTACCCAAGCAATCAGCCATTCTTTTCAAACAGTCCTAATAGTGAATTCCTCTCCACATCCCCTGAAATACCATTATGTGTGTGGGTCAATAATTTTGTTCTAGCATGCTCATCAAACTCATTAGTCTCACAGCAGAATATGGGTCAATGTGTTGTATTTTTGAATCTTTGTGGTTTACAAGCTCTGAGCTTTGTGCATTCACAATTGAAACTGAAAACAAAAAAGGTGGTTATTAAACGATAACTGAATTTAAATTGAATCTACTAATTCTCCATGTCTAACGTGTATCATTTAAGCGACATTTCCTCCCTACAGCATGTCAGATCCTCTATTAGAGGGAGGTGGCTTTGCTTGAATCCATTAAACAGCATGTGAGTGTTTTATTGCACAATGACAGATATAACTGAACTAGATTTGGCCGAAAGGCGCACTTTGAAATCATGCTGCATTAATATTAGTGGCTCAAAGGAATACAAATGGTGTTAGCAAAGGTAATAAAGCCATTTAGGTGTATTCCGCGCTATTATTGAAGAGACCTAAAGGAGCATCTTACCTCCAGCAAGACTGCAAACACACCGAGCAGGGCGAGCATCCTCCACACTCTTGGATCCATCCCTATCTCCGGGTATGGGTCAGAGTCATTGTCCGATATTAAGAAGCCACCTCCGGAGCAGGGTGTATTCGCGAATGCGCGCTGTTCAGACGGACTGAATGGCAGAATTGCGCGGATGCCGTATAAGAGCCTTGGTTTCCAGGGTGAGTGATGCGATGCTCCGTGACCCGCCGTAGGTTGATAGATGATGTCTAATCGGCGTTGTGGAGTAGTGTCACGGACGCGCACACACCCCTCGTAGCGACCCACGCGCAGCGCTACGTCTCCAAACGCTCACGCACCCCGTGCGCGCCGCACCGATGAACCGGCAGCCAACAAACTGGGCGTCACTGCTGCCTCAGTGCAATCCTGGCAATATTAACAATAATAAATTAACAATAACATATAACAGTTTTTGAAACATGAATGAACAATTAAAATACTACCTACAGCTATTAAGAAATATTTTGATGAGCAGTCTTCGATTTTTCCGGAAATAGAAATAAATCTTGAAGAATTAAAGAAAAGAAAGAGATGAAAAAAAAGCTTGTTTCGAATATTGTTGGAGTAAAGTGGAAAAATGTAAAGTTTAAAGGAGTCATGACATGGATTTTTTTTATTATTTTAATGTTTCTTGAGGTTTACTTATGACGTTAAAGTTTTTTGCACAAAAAAAAAACTAATAAATATGTGGAAAAATTATTATTTTCAACCCTCATTCTGACCCTCTGTCTAAAATGAACTGTTTTTAAGGGGCGGGTCCTTAAAGGGTTTGTCAGTAATCTGTCACTGTTATCAACAGTATCACAGCCCCGCCCCTTCACTATTGCATGTGAGTGTTTTGACAACATTAACAAAAATGCCATGGTGCCAAACCCCCTCACGAAAGAAGAAAGCCACTAAACGCTGGCTTTTCAAAAGTATCTAAAAAATTTAAAGTTCATGGCATAGAATCTTTAAAATATGTCTGAGAGTTTTACTGTTATTGTGGCGACATTTCCACACCCCTAAACGTGACTGAGCTCAAAACGAAATGTGATTGGTTGCTGTACCTGTCAATCATATGGCCTATTGGGCGGGCATTGGTCATTCAAAGCGGCCTAAATTCCCAGACCTTCTGCCGTCAGTCTGAAGGTCTGGCTATGCGAGACTAGTCATTTACTCACAATCGCATTATAAAATCATTTACTTACAGTTTGTGATGCAGCTGCAGTCAGATAAACTATCCCCTTGTTCCTTACGCTGGGATACTTCTGATATCTGTACGAAGATGCGAACAAGCTGTTAAAGGTCCACTGAAGTGCCTTGAAACACGCAACGTAATTCCATGTGATGATGTAAATCAATGACGTAGCCAATAGTGTTTCATTTATATCTGCTCGGGCCAGAGCCGCTCAGCCGAATTACAGCTTACGACAGCCACAGTCTAATATATTACCCCCTAGATTCAATATAAAACTCTTACTAAAACAAAATAGTGATCATAATCATGCTGAGGCTGTGTAGTTTTAAAATAATAATAAAAAACTCGCGCATATGATCCGCGGACTGAAGCCAATGTCTGGAGTAGACTGTGCTCGCTGCCACGGTTCTGCCAGTCCTCATTTGCCCCAAACGAAAGCGTATTTACACTGTCTGAATCTTCCCCTGTTGCCTACATTGTGCACTACATACCATTCACCATACAGAAAATACTAACACTGTGAACAAGTGACCGATCTCAGCCGCAGCTTCAACGTCTATTTATAGTGTAGGGGGCAGGAAGCTAGGATTCTAGAGAGCATGTGATTGGACAGAAAGTTTGATGAGAAGTTAAAGTGCAGGGTGATGTCATCAAAATCGTTGATTCATATTGGCGGAAGTGAAAGACTGTAAGTTTTGAATGCTTATATCTTGTAAACGTGAATTTTGTTGTTGTTTTGGAGCACACTAGCTTATAGATAACCTTAAGGCTAACCTATTCATACTAAAAGCATACAAAAAACTTTCATTTTGATTTCATGTGGACTTTAAAACCAAATGCGTCAAAATGAATGTTCTTTCACTTCATTTGTCCTATTGACGACAGACTTAAGCTCGTGGACTGTGTCAGAAAGCGAATGCGCATCTGTATACTATATCCAGTGTAGATAAGATAGCAGCAGTAATGGTAATTTATATTTGCTTTTGTTGCATTGCGACACTTGCATTCAGTGTGTTCAAGTCATCAGCCGTTAAGCTACTGAACGCCAGTGGGCGGGACCTATGTGAGAAGATGACTATTTGTCAATGCCTTACTCTGGAGGTGGTCCAACCTCTGCTCGAATGTGACCCTGGACCACAAAACCTTAAGTAGCATGGGTTATATTTGTAGCAATAGCCAACAACAATACATTGTATGGGTCAAAATTATCGATTTTTCTTTTATGCCAAAAATCATTAGGATATTAAGTAAAGATCGAGTTCCATGAAGATATTTTGTAAATTTCCTACCGCAAATATATCAAAACCTAATTATTGATTAGCAATATGCATTGCTATAAACTTCATCTGGTCAGCTTTAAAGGTGATTTTCTCAATGTTTTGATTTTTTTGCACCCTTAGATTCCAGATTATTTCAGATTTTTAAATAGTTGTGTCTCAGACAAATATTGTCCTATCCTAACAAATCATACATCAATGGAAAACTTTCAGGTGATGTATAAATCTCAAAATGAACCCTTTTGCCTGGTTTTGTGGTACAGGGTCACAGGAACTAAAATAAGTAATTATTCACTGATTGTTATTCAGTGTTGAGTCAGTGAGTTGAACTTTAGAACTGAATCAGTCTGAGTTGTGAGTGAATTATTCAGATCGATTTTGGGAATCGGATCAACTGACTCATTGAAAAATCCAATTCAAACAAGTGATTTCTTCTCTCAACTACTCTCATAAACTGTCCATGGAGACCAAGACTGGATGCTAAAACAGCATATAATTAATCTAATGAAAAAGCAACTCTTTTTTGCTGTTCATAGGATGTCACGGAGACAGGTGTGACTGCTCATAACACCTATTTTGGTGACATCCAGGCCCTATCAGGTGTATCAGTCATTTTACACTTACAGCATGTTTATCTAACTCCAGCCACTTTAGGTAAGCACGATCTTACAGTGTTTTATGCGTGGGACTTCACATTGGGGGTTTCATAAAGCTTGTCTAACCACTTTGAGACAATCTCTATGGTTAAAAGTCTGAATAAAAACCTCTATAATGAATCATCTGCTTTGTTATTTAAGAGATTATTTCAAAAGCGTTTTTTTTTTTTGTGTATATCATTGTGCATTTAACCTTTAAGTGTGCGTAGATATAAAAAAGTGACTTTTCTCAACAAATGTTTGTTTTACACGCAACAGTAGAGAGGTGAATACGAGGTCTGAATCATCACAAAAGAAAAAGACCTAGAGGGATTTTGAATAAAACCAGCAGCGGAACATTATAAACTGCAGAAAAGATCTAGAGGGCAGAAAAATAAGAAAATGAATTCTTTGTGTGGGTGTTAGACGGGAAGAACAGAATATGTTCCTCACAAATTATCATGATTAACACACTAAGTAGTCGAAAAAAATACACCTAAAAGGATTTATGGACATTTTCAGAAAACGTAGCAACTCAGAAAGTCACATCTGAGCAGTGTTTCTCATGGAAATCAAGATTCTTCCATCCATCCATTCTGTAACAACAACTATTCATTCTAAAGCATTTATGGGATAGCATGAGTTGAATTACTTTCAATAAAATAAATAGAGCAGAGCATAATAGATTTAGCTGCTTCATGTTTGCTCATAATAATAAAGCTACAGCTGGGAAGCCCAGCATGAGTGACCTTCTGCTGGTGGCATGCAAAGTCACCCACAGAGCCTCGCACCCACACAAGCATGCATACATTACCCTCTCAATCCTCCCTTTCTCCCACCACACTCATGACCTGATCATTGGCACTGACGTGTTTTACAGTCGTGTTATATCTCTGTGCTGCAGAGACACCTGCTCCATGATGATCTGTGGTTGTAATGGGGGAAACAAGAATTTTACTGGTGCACCGCTTTGATGGATGCGGTGTTGTCATGGCAACACAATGGTTAAACTGCCAGCAGTACCTCCAACTCTAACAGCACATTTAAGGATTTTTAAGAGACAATTGTCTTTGTGCTCTCTGTAAAATTGGGTCATGAAGGGGGGAGGTGAGAGAGTCAGAACCTGAAAGTGCCATTGTCTAGAAATGACACTAAAAAGGGCAATTTTAAAAGAGATGTATGTTTTATCTTGGCAACAAATACATCAGTGAGTCATAATGCTTTCTTTTTTTATACAGCCACGCAAAGATCCACACACACATTTGGGAGTTCTGTGTGTCTATCATAACTGTTTTTACCCAGAGGCATCAGCTCTCAGTTCTATTAACCCCTTCTAAAGAAGCCAATCCTCACTCAGTTGGTATGGAAACAGATGAAAAAAGATGAAAGGAATCAGACTCTCTTTTTTCTTTTCCATATGATATTAACAGATATTCAGTAATAGTTTGCAAAAGTATGAGCAACCATTGACCCTTACGTTGGGATTATTTCTTCCAAGGAGGACAAAAGATGAAATGTCAAAGAACATTTTCCTAACAATGAAAGTGAATGGTGACCAACACTTGTCATGCTCCAAAAAAAGAACAAAAATCTAAATAAAAGTGGTCCTTATGATGCAAGTGCTATATTCCAGGTCAAGCACATACTGTATATGCATATATTTAATTAAATCTTCTCATTTTTGAGGTTGAAAGGTCACCATTCACTTTCATTGCGAAGGTAAATAGCAGCATTAATATGTGACCCTGAACCACAAAACTAGTCAGAAGGATCAGATGTATGGTTTGTTAGGATAGGAAAATATTTGGCTGAGATACAACTATGTGAAATCTGGAATCTGAGGGTGCAAAAAAAATCTAAATTTGCCTTTAAAGTTGTCCAAATGAAGTTCTTAGCAATGCATATTACTAATCAAAAATTAAGTATTGATATATTTATGGTAGGAAATTTACAAAATATTTTCATAGAACATAATCTTTACTTAATATCCTAATGATTTTGGGCATAAAAGAAAAATCTTGACCCATACAATGTATTGTTGGCTATTGCACATATGTATACAAATATACCCGTGCTACTTAAGACTGGTTTTGTGGTCCAGGGTCACATATTTACTTTTATGTTTTATCTTAATATAGGTTTGGAACAACATATGGTTGAATGGTAACACTTTACAAGGTGGTTCCATTTGTTAACATTATTATAACATGAACTAACCATGAAAATACTCCTAAACCATTTAGTATTCTTAGCTTAAGTCTTAGTTAATACACTATTAAAATGAACAGTTGTCTATGTTAATGTACGGTTATTTGGATGGATCTGAAAGATTAAATAATGTTTAAATACTGCTCATTGTCAGTGTTACTGATTGAATAAATTATGATAGAATTTGCTTTTTTTTTTATAAAGTCTAGCAGTTATTACAGGCAATGAAAACAAGGGACAAATCACACCATATATCAGAACATGAAGGTGAGATATTAGTGTTAGATATTTATAACAGCTATCTGGTTTATTCAGACAGGTCTGAACTTATTTGTATGCACCATTTCTATTGCATCATGTTCTGGAGCTTTTTTTAGACATAATTAAACTGTTATGTTTATTGTCAAATTTAGCATTCAGCATACACTTAAAAAACAGAAGGCAAACCTTGCTTGGTAAATTTAATTTCAAATTTCCAACATGATACAGACTTCCTTTTTAATTTAAATATTTAGAAGTGAATACTAAAACACCCAGACTTCCTTGCTTCCTCTATCCGTATTCCTCCTCAGAGTTTGGCAGTGGGACAACAGCAGAACGTCTAGTGTTGGCTGCCGCAGGCACTCTGGGTGCTGTTGTAAGATAGCATTTGAAGCAGCGCATGCTGTCGAAGATGCGAGCAGCCTTATTGAGGCTTCTGTTAATGAAGGATCTCAACAACATTTGCTAATGTACCAAACATCAATCTTGTTTCACATTAAAGAAGTTTAGAATGAGAATGAAACTGATTTGCTCCATTAAGGCTTTGAAATTACCAGGTAAATATGGTTGAGACAGACAGACAGACAGATAGATAGATAGATAGAGCCTTTGCCTGCCGATCAAAGAAAAATAATAAACCCCTACTTTAAAATAAGCCAAAACATCAATTACAGAAATGCATACTAAGTCTTTAATTTGACGCATGTAAAACATGCAAGATTTATAGCTTGGCCATATAAAAAGACCAAAAGTAATGAGTACTGGCAGACCTTTGATTTATATGTCAATCTGACCTGACACACTGATGCAGAGGTTGCTGAAGAAGGAAATATTTGTGCTTTTCCAGCACATATTTCATCCGTCTCTCCATCTCTGGTCCCCTTGCGCCTTCTGTGCTGACACTTCATTTGTGACCAATAGATAATGGGCAGATATATGAATTCTGTGTGTCAAGAGACAACAACAGAAAATGGTGAGACACCACCTCTCTTACCATGGAAGCATCTCTAAACAATTACTCTCATTAATAGCTCCCTGCTCTCCTATTTCTGCCTGCTTATCAAGATAATGGGTTTGGCTTTAATAATAAGCACTTAAGACTAATTGTCCAACTAGCTGAAAACGCAAATAAACATTACAGCTTTGGGATGGGCAGCATCTAATGAGATCATTAGAGAGGGTAAAACAAAACAATTTAAGAAGAAATACCGCCATCTAGTGCAGAAAATAGAAGTAGTGTGAGTTGTAAAAAAAATAATAATAATAACACATCCTGTGCCCGGCAATTGAGATTTTATATTTTCTATAACTATCAGGAGAAACAATAAGTTGTGATCATACTGTAGTGCAAAGAGCCCACGTACTATTTGAACATAAAAACTTATTTTAATGGCGAATTTGACATTATTAATCCACCGTGTGTTTGATTTAAACTTATTTGATTACTTTAATATAATAAATCCAACCTTAGTAGATTCCATAGCTTGTTTTGTCAAAAACATTATGTGACAAACAGATAGACACCTGAAGGCTTTGTTCACGTCCTACCATTTTAAGCTCCGGATATTCCGCCTCTTTACTCTGACGTAACGTGATTGGCACGGTCCTCCACCAATAAGCACTTTTAGAGGAAATGATTGACAGCGACATCGACCAATGAGCGTTCGAGCTCCGGCAGCTATGGCGTCTGCTGATTTGCAACCCGCCGAAATAAGATCGGTGAAGAAGGAGACCTTCGATCGGTTCGCCATGGACTGTTCTAGGATCAGTAAGCTTTAAATACGACTCTAACCATAGAGCGGTAAGTAAGAATACTGTCAGTAACTTGTGTCTGATTCAAGGTTAGTGTTCGTAACCAGAACAGTCCGAACGAAACGGAGGTTTGGACGTTTTTGAGCACATAATTACGGTGGAATATCACGTTTCAAACATAATGGTGGCGTTGGCCTGTCCTACTATTCATCTAAACAAGTAGATTATCTTTCCTCTCAAAGTCAGCTCTGACTTTTGCACTCGGGTTTGTGTGTATATACCTTGTCTATATGTGAATAAACGAAACATTACATCATATACACATTCTTTATTAAACGCAGGTGCTGCAACCCAGTTTTATTTAATGGGTGTTTGTAATGCACAGAGTGTGTAAGAAACATACAGTCGCGCGCTCACATGCACGCGCTCAAAACTTCAGCAGTCGGTGACGCTGTCAAAAGCGTCACGTTGCCTGACGTTCCCACCTGTATCTTTGAACAAATATGTTATAATGTAGCAATAAGATCGGTCTTCTTTCCTACAGCAGGATTTTGTGGTCTTCTTTATTTGGAATAGATGCTAAACAAGTGTAGCGTATGTAAAATTTAAGACATATCCTACAAAAATACTACATAGGATTCGTCAAGTTTAGCATGTCTGGAAACATGCAAGCTGAACATTTCATAGACTTGTGAGTTTTGTAGACTGAAAAAATTTTTACAATATTATATGATATTATATTATATATTAATTAAATTAAATAAATAATAATTAAAAAAATAAATTAATTTGAAATTAAATCAAAATTGACTACTTTTTGGAAACAGAAACACCTTTTTTAGGATTCTTTGATGAATAAATAGTAATTACTCAAAATAGAAATATTTTCTAACAATGTTAGTCTTTACTATCACTTTTTATCAATTTAAGACATCCTTGCTGAATAAAAGTATTAATTTCTTTCAAAGAAAGAAAGAATTTACTGACCTCAAACTTTAAACAGTAGTGTATATTGTTAAAAAAAGATTTCTCTTTTAAGTAAATGCTGTTCTTTTTAACGTTTTAATCATCAAAGAATCATAGGTTCCAAAATAATAGTAACCAGCACAACAGTTTCCAGCACCAATAATAAATCAGCATATTAGAATGATTTCTGAAGGATCATGTGACACTGAATACTGAAGTAATGATGCTGGAAATTCAGCTTTGATCACCAGAATAAATTCTATTTTAAAGTATATTAAAATATAAAAAAAACCCCACTATTTTAAATTCCAATAATATTTTACAATACAAAGATTTTTGATCAAATAAAAGAAAAGACGTTCTAAAAACATTAAAAACCTTACTGATCTCAAACCTTTGAACAACAGTGTATATCTATATTTACATATACATGTTTATCTAACTATACTTTATTTATTTATCTTCTTTTAGATACAAAGTTGCGTTAAAAAGCTGGTCATCATCGTTGCTTGTGAAAAAAATAAAATGGATCCATCTGCAGGTATGCACATGTCTGCCGTTCCCCAGAACAGCGATGTCGTCCACGTCTCGGTCGGTAACCCCATTATAACCATGTACCAGCCTCAACCGCAACCTCCAAACATTGCACAAATCATCACACAGCATGTGGTACCTCAAGAAGTCTCCTGTCAGGCTGTACCGCACACTATCCAATCCCACGTCCAAATGGCAACTCACATCCAAACTCAGTCACACATCCAGCCTGCTCCACATCTGCAGCACCCACCGCAAAGCCATGTGGAAGCACAGGCCCATATGCCGACCCAAGAACACGTATCAACACAAGGTCCTTCAGACGGCCAGTGTGCCACATCGTCTCAAGACGGTTCCGTGAATTCACTGCAGGTCCCTTTTGCAGAAGTAGCCTCCCTGCTGGACCCTAACATGAAGAGTTCAAAGGCCCGTAAGTACCAGATTCATTACGAGGAGGTGAAAAGGAGATTGGAACCACCTGAGAAGATGTCTCTCAGATCTCTAGCTGCCTACACGAGAGTGAGCCGAGGTCCGGCAAGTAAGAAAACACTCTTGGAGTCCCTAAATGTCTTTGGACTGTCACCAAGCACCAATACAGCAGTATCCAGTTCCTTTTCCAAACTGACTGAAGGTAAATCTTTTTTAAATATATAAATATATTTAAAATATGTAAGCCTGGACCACAAAACCAGTCTAAAGTAGCACAGGTATATTTGTAGCAATAGCCAAAAATACATGGTATGGGTCAAAATTATCAATTTTTCTTTTATGCCAAAAAATCATTAGGATATTAAGTAAATATCATGTTCCATAAAGATATTTTGTACATTTCTTACCATAAATATATCAAAACTTAATTTTTGATTAGTAATATGCATTACTAAGAACTTTATTTGGACAACTTTAAAGGCGATTTTCTCAATGTTTTTATTTTTTTGCACCCTCAGACTTCAGATTTTCAAATAGTTGTATCTCAGCCAAATATTGTCCTATCCCAACAAATCATACATCAATAGAAAGCTTATTTATTTATGGCTTTTTGCACACCAAATGAATCATCAGTATCATTTTGGACCCCACTGACTTTCATTTTATGGGCAAAATCAGCTTAAATATGGTTTAAAATATCTTGTTTTGTAGACAAAAGTAAGTTGTACAGGTTTAAAACAACATGAGAGTGAGTAAATGATGACATAAGTTGTATTTTTTGGGTGAACTATCCCTTTAAACACAACCAGAAATGAAATTTGACAAAAAAAAGCAAATGAATTCTACATAATTACATGAAATTCCATTATTTTCAGGTGACACAGCTGCCCTTTGCAAGGACATGAAAGATTTTGCACTGCAATACGTCGATTATGAGAATATGGCAAAACAGTTGCTACCTGAAACAAACCAAGTGCAACACTGGTCAAAAATCATTGAAACAAGGTAAAGTACCAGTAAAAAGAACGATAGGGATGCACCAAAATTCTGGGCCGAAACCAAAAATTGTCTATGCAACTGGTGCGGCATAAATTAATTTTTTTTTTTTTTCAGTCAATAATTTTCGGCGGCCTAAATTTTGGTGCACCCCTAATTAATGATTCTGTACTGATTCAAAAAGTAATTTTGGGTGTTTTCTGCTGTTACACAGGAACTATCTAGAGGAGATGCGGAAGATTTTTAATGATCCTGTGAATACACGTTTGTTCTCCAATGTTACACATGGTCTTGGTAACGGCATGATGGACGTGGCTCTCGATATCATAGACACCGTCATCGACCGACAAATCCGAATCCTCTCAGGGAACACCGACCCCAAACCCGAACCTCCAGTGAGACGGATAAGGAAGCGCAACCGCAAGCCCAAAGCCGCCACGGAAGATGGCAAACCTAAAGAGAAGGGCAAAAGGGGACGGAAGAAAGGAAAACAGATGCGGCTGGATTCTGTTGTTCCTGAGGTTCAACAGTCCACAGAGATGGAGAGCAGCGTGTTAACACTGGTCTCTGTAGGATACGAAACCATTTCCAGTGGACTTAATGCCACCAATGCAGGTCTGGCATAACATCACGTGCCTGAAAGGCACAGAGAGACACTGTGAATTCTGAGTGCAAAAAGTTTTTCATAGAAAATTTTAGTTTTATAAGCGGTTAGGCTTCTCTCCTTCTCTCAAGACTGAATATATTTTGTTTGTTTTTTTTCTCACAATCTGGTTAATCAAGAAAATAATGGGGTCTGAGAGGATGTTGGCAGAGATGTTTTCATTTAAACCAATCATGTATTGCCATCAACCTTTTGTTTTGTCGTTTGTGGCAAAAAGAAACAAATGTACACAGTGTATGCTATTAATGTAGCATGCAATCAAATTTTTCTTAAAGCACTATGTTGTAGTCTCATTAAATGTTCACATTAGTTTCTGTTACTCTCATTTTGAAGATTTTATCTCTTAAGTTGTCTTCAATTCTGTTGTACTTAATCTTACAAACTTCAAGCAATTTCGTTTGAGTAAGAACATATCTTCTCTTGGACATTGTTTGATTTTTTTTGGACTATTTATTTCCTTTTTCTGTTTGTGTCTGATATGTAGTGTACGTGAACGACTGTAGCCTGTACTCTGTAAGTTTTGCAGATTGCTCATCATATGCTTGTATTAAAAGCATTTTTTTAAGCAGTTTGTGTATTTGTTTTTTTTTTTAATTGCTTGCAGAGCATGAAAGAATCTACTTCAATACAAGATTAAACTTTATCAAATGGATTTATTGCAATTGCTGTTGTATATAATTAAGGTTAGGGATTTAAACAAACCCTTAATCCTAAGTATTAAAAGTTTATGAGCGTTAAACGAGAAGTTGACTTCCAGAATGAACATTTTACTCAATTTACTCACCTCCTTGTCTTTCTAAATGTTCATGTCTTTCTTCAGTCGAAAAGAAAGTACGTTTTCTGAGGAAAACATTCCAGAAATTTTATCCATATATTGGACTTAAGGTTGGTAGGTTTTGAAGCGTGGATGCTGGTTTGAGCAAAACCTAACCAGCAAATGCTGTTTCTTTCAACAGGGCTGAAACTGTAATTTGGACCTTCAACCAATTAGCCACCATTGAAGTCCACTATACTGAGAAAAATCCTTGAATATTTTCCTCAAAAACCTTAATTTCTTTTCAACTGAAGAAAAAAGACTAGAACATCTTGAATGACATGGGGGTGAGTAAATTATCAGGAAATTTTCATTCTGGAAGTCAACTTCTCCTTTAAAATTTGATGAGCCTTGCTCATCTCAAACTGTTTGTGCTATGAGACCAGATATCTGAAACTGTGTGGGTGTTCATGAAGCATCTTGCGATTTTGATTAAACATCCAAATATGGAAGGAGGGACACAATCCAGAACATCACAGAGACATTATTTGATATGATCCAGTAAGTAACATGTAACAATATGTTTACAACCATTCAGAACAGCTTTGCATAGCATCATACTAGCATTGTGATGGCAACATTTGCATAATTATTTCAGAACATTTAGTTATTGTTATAATTGATTGTTTCACACATCCAGCCCTGGTGAAAAAAACAGCATGTTTTGATGCTGGTTTAAGATGGTCCTTTGCTGGTTTATGCTGGTCGTGTTGCTGTTTTTTTCACCAGGGAGGGTCAGAAATTAATGAGGGACTGTGGCAAAAATGCCACGAAAATCTATTAAAATGTCCCATAAATTAAAGACAAAGGGGTAAAAAATGCCCCTGCATAATTAAACAATGTATTATGGATGTCACGATTAAAATGAAATGTGAAAATGAAGGAAACGTGTCCATTTGTGGAATGAGCGGTTTTGGGCAGCGTTGAGTCTTATAACCAATCAAACGTGTTTCTGTTGAACTTAGGAATGCATTGGCCAATCAGAGGCGCTTAAATTAGTCTGCGCTGAAAATACGCCAATCAGAGGCGCTTAGACTAATTAGCGCTAAAAACGCCGGAGCTGTTGTTGAATTCCCTCATCATAAAAACAGTGCAGATACGGGGTAAAGAAAGATTAATTTCATTTATAATCACTAATTATAACAGGAGTTTTTGCTTAACTTGTGCTAGACCTGACTAACGTCATGTCTGTGAAGCCAGTATGTGACGTGCCCAAAACGAAACAAAAAATGGTTTATACTGTTTTCTATATCAATATTAATATTTATTCTTACAATATAAAGAGCAATAATCTACAATAATGATTTTGTCATAATATTGCAGCCCTACGACCTCCTGTTTTTACATGTATAATTTAGATACAAGTTTAAAAATATTGATTAAATTGGGTAAATTTAATTATTTGACATTAAAGACCACCCCTGGTGAAAAAAACAGCATATGCTGGTTAGGTATGCTGGTTTGATGCTGGTTCAATGCTGGTCCTTAGTTGGTTTATGCTGGTCCTTTGCTGGTTAATGCTGGTCCTTAGCAACATGACCAGCTAAGGACCAGCATAAACCAGCAAAGGACCAGCATAAACCAGCTAAGGACCAGCTTAAACCAGCATCAAAACATACCTAACCAGCATCCCAGCATCAAAACACACCTACCAGCATATGCTGTTTTTTTCACCAGGGACATAGTATGGTGATTGTAATAATAAAGTGATTATAAAAATTGCCCTCATGAATGTAAAAAATGCCCGTGGAAATCAAGTCCAGGAGGCAAATATTGCACCTTAATGGAAAAGTTCATTTCTGACCCTGATCCTCTCAAATATCAATAATAGGTAATTGGTTTGTTTTCAATTATGTTCACTTCAACTGCTTTGTAATCTTTTGTATTTTCACAAAAGATTTCCCCACAAAGCAGCTTTTCTGAATCCCACGCGAACATGCAGAGAAAATCCTCACCATGGAGTCAGATTTGTAGTTGAGCCAATGATATTGTTTATCTGTTTGTTGTTCCTCTCTCTCTTCTGCCCTCTAGGTGACATTTGATGTGGGCGTTTTTCAGTTCACAGTGTCACCTACAGGTGGCCTGACCACTATGTGGCTTTCGTCGGATTGAGGATTTGGAGTGCATTAGTGCAGAGAGAGGAGAGACAGGGATTGAGAGGAAGAAAATAAATGTGTGATGAATGAGGGAGGGAGGAGTTTGTTTCGCAAACATACCTGTATGTACAGCCCGAGCAAAAGTGGAAGGAAAACAGGTGGAGGACCCAAAAAGGACAATACTGCACAAATATATACTGATACAAAGCAAGAAATGGAGCTGTGTGAGATTATAGAGCAGAAACACAGTTTGGACTGTTGTGCTAATTTGGGACACAAACAGTGCTGAGAACTAAACAGGTCATCACAGGCTCACACAGACATATGGACAAGATGGGGGCCAGTCGTCCACTGCCCAATGTGCCTAAGGGTAAGTAACAACAGACACAATGCAGACACTGTCTGAAGGATTTTGACATACATTTTCTTTTCTCAGATTCGCTAAGTGCTGCAATAGAGGCCATCAGTGTGAGCACAGAACTAGTCGAGGAGGAACTAAAGCCATATTTGGACACAGTACTAAATGTTGCCATAGAAAGAAGTGAGTATTTCAGGTTTTTGTTATATAAGATCGAGAATGTATGTTTAGTTGTATTAGTGTCATATGTCTACTTGAGAAACTTGAGTCCCTGCAGATATGCTTAGTACTAGTTGAGTGCTTATGTAACAACAAGGCCCTCTGAGGATTATACAGGATGTTATAATATTTTGTGACATTTCTTAATATATCAAGCCTTTAAAAAGTAGTTTCTTTAAAATAAAGCAATTTGTAGTTGTTGTCTGTTAGTATGAGCTTGTTTCAGCTAGTTAGATGCAGAATGCGCCAGCACTCTGAGTGAGTTCTGAAAGCTGCTTAGTGCGTATTGCTATTACACGTTGGCTAGACATGACTAAGACTACTATCATAAGATTTTATGGGTCTCTATGGAAAACTTGATTTTGCCTTTTAGCATAATGACCTCCAGCTATAATTAGCTGTCCTAAGCAAATAGTTTCTTTAATAGCTATGCTAGTTTATGTACCACTTTAGTTCTGGTACCACTTTATTCTCACATACTCAAATAACACAGGCTTAAATCAATGTTTGAAAAAACGGATAATGTACAGGATTATGTACTAAAATAATACAAGACCCTGTCAGGTTTATTTTGTGATAATGACCAGCTGACTGCATTATCCCTTACATATCACAAATCACCATAATTAATACATCAGCAAAGATGGCTGTGAGAGGGATACGCAACTCCTGTGGATTTGAAAACAGAGACGCTGTAATCCGTATTTGTCTCTGTGAGAGCCATTGAGTGACAGCAACGATTAGCCAGACAGCTCTTTTGTACACAAGCAACCAGGTGGCCAGCTGTGAACGACTCTGTAGTTTGTGAAAACATCATTTGTTGATCTGTGCATATGTGCGTATGTTCACTAAGGACAACTGGATAAGATTGGTTAAGCATGTTGTACACAATATATCCAATTTGTTGTACTTTCAGAGGTCAAACCAAAATTTATTCAGACACCTTCACCTTCAATTTCTCACATTATCAGTTTATTCGCTGTAGTTTAGAAAATGGTAATAAAATATGACAAGAACTTAGAGTTCAACTGTGTCAGAACAAATTCATCTTGATAATGTCAGATAACTTTGATAGAAAAGTATATAATGGATTACAGTCAACCAAAAATTTAGACAAATGTTAGTATGACAATATTTACACTATTATCAGTACTTTATTGTTCACTCTGTGGTGTAAAAAGGTTGCATTAGCAATTAAAGAAAAAACACTTAAGCAAAACATGGTCAGGTCAAAATGTCTGAATAATTTTTGGTCCCATATTTTATCATTTTTACTGGTAGTTCACTATATGAAGAATTTTTGGGTATAATATGCCACAGTTTACTTTATTTTGCTATCCTCACTTACACAAATGAATTATAGTGTCCTGCACCCACTAGTAAAAAATATCAAAAATTATTTTTGGTTTGAATGTATATACATAACTGTTCAAAAGTTTGGGGTCAGTACAATTAAAATGAATAATTTTATTCACCAAGGACACATTTAATTGATCAAAAAACACAGACATTTAGAATTTAACAAGTTTCAATCCATCATTGAATCCTGGAAAAAATGTCACAGCTTTACAATATAATAATAAGAAATGACCTTTTCCTGCTTCTTTACCACTAAATCAGCATACTGGAAAGTTCACAGAAATAAAATAGAGAATGATTATTCATTGTAATAGACACTTCTTTCAAAACATTACTACATTTTACTGACCCCAAACTTTGTGTATTGTGTTTTTCCTGCCCTAGAGAAAGGCCTTTCAGAGCAGGTTGTAGAAAGTGGGATTCTACCAGTACTGGCTCAGATTTTAAGAAGAAAAAGCATGCTCACTACTCACACAGCCAGGCTGGTAGCTGAACTGGCCAGAGACGGTAAGAACAAATGATTTATGCACAAATATAATGCATGTGTTAGTTGGTGTCATCTTGTGGTTATGGGCTGGGCTATAACCAAAAGGTTGAACTTAATATATAATCTATAAATGAGACCTCAGCTAAACCTTAACCTGATGTTCCTGATGGGAATGTCTCTTTAATAAGCTGCATTGGAAAAACTGCAAATTTAGCAAATAATAAGAGTACCTTGATATCTAGAGAGGTCAAAAGTTTACATACACCTTGCAGAATCTGCAAAATGTTAATTATTTTACCAAAATAAGAAGGATCGTACAAAATTCAAGTTATTTTTTTATTTAGTACTGACCTGAATAAGATATTTCACATAAAAGACATTTACATATAGTTCAAAAGAGAAAATAATATTTGAGGCCCAGTTGACCCCATTCAAAAGTTTACATACACTTGATTCCTATTACTATCTTGTTGCCTGAATGACCCACAGCTGTTTTTTGTTGTTGTTGTTGTTTAGTGATAGTTGTTCATGTATCTCTTGTTTGTCCTGAACAGTTAAACTGCCCTCTGTTCTTCAGAAAGATTCTCTAGGTCCCACAGATTCTTTGGTTTTTCAGCAGTTTTGTGTATTTAAACCCATTCCAACAATGACTGTATGATTTTGAGATGCATCTTTTCACACTGAGGACAGAAGGCCATTTACAGAAGGTTCAAACACTCACTGATGCTCCAGAAAGAAACAAACGATGCATTAAGAGACTTTTGAACAGACTGAAGATGTATACATTTTTTTATTTTGCCTAAATATCTTTATTTTTACATTTACTACTGCCCTTCAGAAGCTACAGAAGATACTTACATGTTTCCCAGAAGACAAAATAAGTTAAATTTACCCTGAGCTTCAAATTTAAAAAGTTTTCACCCCCAGCTCTTAATGCATCATGTGTCCTTCTGGTAATCTATAATAGTATTGATTATTCTATAATTCCACCTTTCTTTAGCTCCTGTGAGAGAGCAATGCTTTGAGACAGGCATTGTGTCTGCCCTTGTGACGTTACTGCTAAGCCAAGATCAGGACCTTCTCCTACATGTTAGCCAGGCCATCGCCAGGATTTGCTATGACAGCAGTGAGTGAACCTGAACTTTTGCCCTGTTCTTCTAACCACAGATCTCAAAGACGGTACTGATGTGAGAGGCATTAGTCATACTTTAGTGTAAGACTCATATTTTAGTACAATTGTGGCACCTTATTTGCGATAACAAAGGTATTAACCTCCAGCTGATCTGAATTGATCACTATTTGAGGCAGCCTTTAACCTGAATCTGAGATGATGTGGCTCAGATATGCAGTTTTAAAAAATAGTTACAATTTTGAAAGCTTTTGAAAATGCATCCATTTGTCATTGGCAACAATAGCATTCACTTGATATTCAGGAAAATTTAGATTTTCAGGAAAAATAGGAAGCTAAGTAGAGTCTAAGCAATTTGTATCTTAATGCTGCCTCTAGAGTTTGGGATTTAAGAGATTATTTTCTTGCCAGACTTACAGCAAGAACGATTCCTGAGGCTCGGAGCTGTCCCACGACTGGTGTCGGTTCTTCTCCAACACACTGAAAACGAGGCACTGCTGAGCTCATGCCTTCTGGCCCTCTGTAACCTGGCTGACATGGGCGAAGAAGACGGCTCCATGCTGTCCTGGGAGGAAGGGGCATACTTTGGCGAGGGCGAGCGGGTTTTCCGTGGCACCTCACGGTACTCTTTTGGCTTTTCCTCAGCTGTGACGGTGGTCAGGCTGAAACAGTGGACTAACGGCCAGTACTCTGTAGCAGTAGAAGTGCTTCAAAGGTGCTCCACAATGGTGTGGGGCGCAAAAAACGGCCACCAGCATGGACACCGCTTACCGAACTTTGCCCACCTAGGCAGCTGCCCCAAATTGTATAGAGTTATAAAATGCTCAGTGAAGAACATACCGAGAAACAGGAATCTGAGGGCGGCAGTGCTTCATACCCTGTTGTGAGGCTTCATCGTAGTGCTTTTGGACTGTTAATGAACATCTGAGGTGGCCTAAACTGGTGATCTGGTGTAAACCATGTCCCGACATTTAAGGAGCTCATTTCAGCCATTCGTAACAAAGAATGGATGTGAAAGCACAGACATACACTAGAATATAATCGCTCTCATTTTCCTATTGCTCAGACGTCACGTCTGAATGCAAGGGTACAAATCGAGAGCCAAAATCACAAGCCAGGTCACAAAACATGTTGTGTCCAGGCAGTTTAAGTCCTACAGATCTACGCTGGCTGTACATAGAACATGAGAACAGGTGGACGCTGAGTTGCAATCCGCTAGCCTTTCTGAACTCTGTGATTAGTCCATAAGAGGCCTTACAGTAGTGGATTATCCAGACCCAGTGTTCAGGGTCAGAGCAGCTACATGCACCCAGGTCACAATATGCAACTGTGTTGCAAAATGCACCAAGGGAAATAGATTAACAGATGAGAATCGTGACTTTTGTTTACAGTCTTTGGGTCCAAACACAGTCCAGGTGAATGCAGACATAATGAACCACGTTTGAGCAGTGTTCCACAGTGTTCAAATTTCATTCTAGATTGAGAACTGCAAAAAGTTAATGTCCATGTAGAAATCCCCTGCTAAAGTGGCCTGTGGCCATATTACATACACTGTGTGCAGAGTTCCCACAGACAGTGGAATATTAAGAGAATGTCAACATTGTGTGACTAGATTTTGCTTTTGTGTAGAGTGCAAGACTTGCAACACTACCATTAAACAATTTGGGATTGTTAAGTGTTTTAAATTGTTGAATTTTCTCTAATACTCACCAAGGCTGCATATATTTGATAAAAAAAAATACAGTAAAAACAGTAATATTATGAAATATTCTTTCAAACTGTTTCTAATTTAATCGATTTTCAAAAGTAATTTATTCCTTTAGTGGCAAATCTAAATGTTCAGCATAGTTACTCTAGTTTTCAGTGTCACATGATCCTTCAGAAATCATTCTGATATTCTGATTTGCTACTCTAAAAACCAGTTTTCATTTTTATCAATGTTGAAAACAGCTGTGCTGCTTAATACTCTTGTTGAAAACAAACAAACAGGATTGTTTGTTTCCAGGATTAATTTTTACTGTAACTTTTGATCAATTTACAATTGTACAAAATTGTCAAATGATTAATCACGATTAATCACATCCAAAATAAAAGTTTTTGTTTACATAATATGTGTGAATACTATATATATTTATTATGTATATATAAATACACACACATTCAGTATATATTTTGAAAATATTTACATGTATTTACATGCATTTATATTTATATAACTGATATTTTATATAAATATTTTTAATATATAAACAGCATATTTTTCTTAAATATATACATGCATGTGTGTGTATTTATATATACAGTACATAATATACACAGCATACACACATATGTAACCAAAACCTTTTTTTTTTGGATCTGATTAATCGCAATTAATCGTTTGACAGCACTTATTTCATATATTTAAAAATTACTGATCCCAAATTTTTGAATGGTAGTATTTGTGAGTGAATCATTATTTTTAATAAATCAATCAAACCAGTTCACAAATCGGTCTTAACGATTCAGTAGCAATCACTGTGACCCTACAAAGGAAAAGAGGATTAAAGAATGGATGGACGGATGCAAATCAATTTGAATCCAAATGACCCTTATCCATTAATCACAAACAAATGGAATGGAAATGGAAATTTAAAAAGTTTAAAAGTGTGAAAACCCTGTTGTACAACTGGACTGTATTTTTACCTTCTGCATGAAGTCACACAATTGTTCTGATGGGAGTAAACAGTTATTTAAAATGATGTTATTTATGCTATCAATAAACCATTTTGTTAAACTTTAATTCCATTTGATTTTCTGACATCAGTCTTGTACTTAAAAAAAAAACTTCCCCCTTAAAGGTAAGAAAAAGGCTACCATTGTTTTCAAATAGAGGAGGGAGGTGGCACTGAGTTTGTTGCATGTTGTTCATTGAGGTCCCTGTACTGTGTCAGCGGATCCCAGCGGGTGCCATTGCCTAACCAGCTCCTGTGGTTTGCTGACCATGTCGTTCCAGTGTTCCAGTTCTCTGCCCCTCGCATACATGAACGGCCCAATGACCACAATGCCCAACAACACTGCCAGTAAAGACAAAATATAATGGCTGAGTACAGATACACAGGTATATTTTTAATGGTGCCTGCAATGTCTAAGACCACTGGTGAATTAAACAGTATGGTTCTATTTAATCAATTTTTTATCTGTTATTACTTATTAATAAAAGCAGGATTGTAGTAGCCCTATCGCTATTGGAAATAATTGATTGACAGTTACCGGGTTCCTCTGTGCTGGGCTGCTGGAGCTGTAGGGTCAGACAGGCTGTGTCCAGCTGCATTGGGAGGAGTCTGAAGGTAAGCCTCTCATTAAAGGATGGATTATTTCCTTTTGCTACAGTGGTCCACTTGTTCCTCACCACCTGAGTGTGTATCTTCAGAGAGACCTGGGCGCACACACCTGTACCATCCATTTTGCATCAAGTTAAAAAAGCACAAAGAATGCTTGTCACTGTTTTCTTTAGTGAATGTTTCTCACCTGCATCACTGCAACACTGCAACCCTCGTGCTCTTAAAACAACCACAGTGAGGCGGTGTAGGGACTGATTGTAGTTTAAAGACACCTGGATGTCACCATTTTTTGAAAGGGGCTACAACAGCAGTGAAAAGCATGCATTAGTACAGCACTTACACTCAAAATGTTATTAAAGGAACAATTCACCCTAAAATGAAAATTCAGTTTTTCAGTAGTCAGGTTTTCTTTCTTTAGTGGAAATTCTTATGTTGTGTTCCACAGAAGAAAGAAGTACAATAAAACGTCATACCTGATCACTTTCATTGTCCAGATCCCTCCACTGCACTTTTCCTGCCGTCTCCTTCAGTTCAGAATGTCTGAGGGGGAGCAGGACTTGACCTACAAGACGGTGCTTCTTCTGATGGTCCACAGTGTACATGCTCATGTTTAAAGAGCACTGGTTGACACAGCTATTAGATACCTGTAAGAAGGCATAGGAACAGGCTTTATATATAGGTTACAGGCTTTATTTTCAATGGACCAATAAAAAGTTTGGGGTCAAGATTTATTTTTGTTTTTGTTAAAGAAATGATTACTTAGCAAGGATGTACTAAAGTGACTATAGGATTAGTTCACTTCCAGAATAAATATTTCCTGATAATTTACTTACCCCCATGTCATCCAAGATATTCATGTCCTTCCTTCTTCAGTCGTAAAGAAATTGTGTTTACTGAGGAAAACATTTCAGGATTTTTCTTCATATAATTGACTGGTATGGTGCCCCGAGTTTGAACTTCCAAAAGACAGTTTAAATGCAGCTTCAAACGATCCCAAATGCAGTTGTAAACGATCCCAGCCGAGGAAGAAGGGTCTTATCTAGTGAAACAATTGGTTATTTTCATTAAAAAAATACAATTTAAATACTTTTTAATCCCAAACACTCGTCTTGCTTTTCTCTCCCTTAACTCTGTGTATTCTGACTCAAGACAGTTAGGGTATGTCGAAAAACTCAGATCATATTTTCTCCCTTAACTTCAAAAATCATTTCAAAATCATCCTACATCGCTGCAGAAGTACCGACCCAGTCTTTGCAAAGTGAACATGCAAAGATGATCAAACACTCTTAACAAAAAAGGTAAAACAGCGATATAGGACGATTTTGAAGTTGAGAGAGAACATGAGTTTTTCGACATAGCCTAACTGTCATGAACCGGAAAAAAACAGAGGTTGGGAAGAGCAAGACAAGATGAGCATTTGACATTAAAAAGTATACAAATTGTATAATTTTTATGAAAATAACTGATCGTTTCGCTAGATAAGACCCTTCTTCCTCGGCTGGGATCGTTTACAACTGCATTTGGGATCGTTTGAAGCCGTATTTAAACTGCATTTTGGAAGTTCAAATTCGGGGGACCATACCAGTCCATTATATGGAGAAAAATCCTGAAATGTTTTCCTCAAAAAACATCATTTCTTTACGACTGAAGAAAGAAAGACATGAAAAATGTATATACTTTTAAACCACAAATGCTTGTCTTGCACTAGCTCTGTGATGCATATGCGAGACTCACACATTACGTAATCACGTTGGAAAGGTCACATGACCATTCTAACATAATTACATAATGCGTGAGGTCGAACTAATGCAAGACGAGTATTTGTGGTTAAAAAGTATACCATTTTTTATAAACTGTTTTTAACATTGATTGATAATAATTAGGAATTTTACTTGAGCACCAGTGTTATTACTGACCCCAAACTTTCAAAAATGGAGTAATGAACTTGAAACCAGAATATTCCTCCAAGTGCTCAAAGAAATGACTCAGGAAACCTGCATGCAATGGCCAGTAGATGGAGACATCAACTATGAAATGTCTTCTCTACTTTCAAGTTTCTCCATTATTTAGAACGAAAATGTTTTTGAAAATGAATTCGCAAACAAATTATAAAATATTAGTTAAAAGCACTTGAATCTCCATATAATGTGGAAGATTGATGATCTTACGCACATACAGAGATTCATGCAAGGGTTTATCAGGAGACACTCTCTACCTGAAACACAAAGGTGTCGTTGAACTGTGGATGACGACCTTTCCGTCGTGCTTTTGCTTGACGGTGACGTCGATCGTCAGACGGCAACAGCTGCAGTTTTACCAGTGTGACATTACCCTGGCACTGAACAGGCAGGTTAGCAGCTCTGAGCAGAGACACCACCAGCTGCTCTCTCTCCTGCTGGTAACGCAGCGCGAACCACAGACGAACAGCTGAGCCATTGGGAAGGGCCCATTCACTGGGCTCCTCTGGGAGCTGGTACAGGTCTGGTCTTATGCTGCCCAGAGGGAACCAACCTCAAGAACCATATGAGAAACAGACGGTCAAAACATTCTCTTTTTTTCCTTTGTATTATTGTTTCTGATGCCTAATGCTTTTATCCAGTCCTGACATACTCCCTACTGTTAAAGAGCCTCGCTGGGTGTGCAGATCTGGATGGAGTTCCCATTCCTCAGCAGACTCTCTTTCCTCTTTCTCCTTGTTTAGTTGGGGTGTTGTCTTGAATCGAGGAGGCACAAAGAAAGGAACACCGCCTGAGCTGTGAAAGGTTAAATATATGAATATGTAGATGCATTTCAAACCACATTTCATAGCAAATTTTATTTTATTTTATTTACTTATGCTTACTTATAAATGTCACACATTTTATGTTATTAAAATGTGAATCTATTTATTATATTTATATATATATATTTAATTAGGAAACAGAAATAAATATAAGCAATGAATGAATCAAATTTCATTTTATTTATATATTATTTTATTTTTATTATGTTTATTTATAGATGTCACACATTTTGTTATTAAAATGTGAATTCTTCTATTTATTAAATTTATATTTATTTGTTTTATATTTTATATTATTTACTTATGTTTATTTACAGTTTCTTACAATTAAATGTTTATATATGCATATAGTATTATAAAGAAATTAAAATAAACACAATAAGTAAATAAAAGGTCTGTAATAAATAACATTTTATTATACTTTTTCTTTTTATTGTTTATTTACTTTTTTTATTTGTTTATATGTTTATTTATTTTCTTAATTTTAATTTATATCTGCATACAATGTATATGCAGAATAAAATATAATTAGAATAAATAAATAGATAAATGCTAGAATAATAACATTTAAGATGTAATATAAATTAATGATTATTATTAATAGCCATTTAATTATGAAATGCAAATAAATATAAGCAATTAATGAATACATTTTAATTTTATTTTAATTTATTATTTTATTTGTATTATTTACTTATTATGCTTTATTTGTTTATATGTTTATTTATTGTCTTAATTACACTTTATATCTGCATACAATATATATACAGAATAAAATGTAATTAGAATAAATAAATAGATAAATAAATGCTAGAATAATAACAATTAAGATGTAATATAAATTAATGATTATTAATAGCCATTTAATTAGGAAATGCAAATAAATATAAGCAATTAATTAATTAATATTTTAATTGTTATTTATTTACTTATGCTTTATTTTCATTTACAGATGTCACACATTTTGTCATCATTGTTCTATTTATTATTATATCTGCATATAATTTGTATGCAGATCTAAACATTTTATTAAATATAATTAAACGATTAAATAAGTCTATAACGCTTTATTATACATTTTCATTTTATTATTTATTTACTTATTTTAATTTATGTTTATTTATTTTCTTAATTACACTTTTATATCTGCAATTCTGTATATAATGAATATGCAGATTAAAATATAATTAGAATAAATACATATTTTTTATTTTGTTTACTTATGCTTATTTACAGATATTACATTTTAATGTTATTAAAATGTGAACTTTTCTGTTTATTATATTTATTTATTTTATATTTTATATTATTTGTTTGTTTATAGTTTGATTAATTCACATATTAGTAATAATTAAATGTGTTACATCTAGCTAGCACCAATCTATCATAAAACATGAAAACTGGCTACGAAAACCCTGTTGTTCTGCTAGAGAAAATGTAGTCATGCTTACAAAACGTTATTATAGTCCTTGTAATAACTAGTCCTAGTCACTATTATATCACTGCCAAAAAAGCCCAGGAGCCTGGATGGGATGTATTTATTCAATTTGCTTCACCTTACACTGCATTGCAACGATACTGTATACAGCTTGTATTATTGCCATTTCTAGACAAGCAACAACTGTTATTTACCCATAGCTGCTGCTCTGTGATGTCTGAAGCACCGGAGCGGTGCATCGCGGGATTGTGGGGGTGGTAGGTATCAGTCCCCTGTAGAGCGTTTGAGTCCGTCTCTTCCTCCACAGCAGATACACTGATAGGCCAAACAGCAACAGGAGCAGAAATGCTGCAGACAGTCCACAAGCCAGTGCTACAAGTGGATCTAATGGCACAGACACAAAACAAACTCAGCAGCCAGTCACCCACCCCTCTCACTCAGTGTTTCATACAACACAGAACATGGCTTTGCATTAACTAAACCTGCTGTGTGACACCATTGGACAGTCTCTTTCTCTCATGCCTTTTAAATAGACGTGTCAAGTGTCTTGTGTCAACACACTTTAGTGGAGACCTGCATGCAAGAGGTGGAGTACATTGTGTTTTTGCTGCTCAAGAAACAACCTGTTTTCACCTTTACTGCAGGGGATTTACTCCAGCCACCGGGAGGAATACAGTTCGGGTCTACCAGAACTTCCAAACAGGTATTGTAGTTCATTTAATACACCTCATATTTTAGAAATTAAACTCTTCAATATTATATATTATATAATAAGATGTCTTTAAGACTTGCTGTGCTTACGCCATTTAAACAAGGATTTGTGCACTAATTAAATGTAAGCAAACAAGATTAACAAAATGTGTGTATATATCATTTTAATATACTATATGTTATTTAATATAGCTTTACAGTATTATTTTCTGAATTTGTAAAATATGTTATAAGATAAATATGTGATCCTGGACCACAAAAGCAGTCGTAAGTAGCATGGGTATATTTGTAGCAATATCCAACAATACGTTGTTTTGGTCAAAATTGTTGATTTTTCTTTTATGCCAAAAGTCATTAGGATATTAAGTAAAGATCATGTTCCATGAAGATATTTTGTAAATTTCCTACTGTAAATATATCAAAACTTAATTTTTGATTAGTAATATGCATTGCTAAGAACTTCATTTGGACAACTTTAAAGGCGATTTTCTCCCCCCTCAGATTCCAGATTTTCAAATAGTTGTATCTCGACCAAATATTGTCTTATCCTAACAAACCATACATCAATAGAAAGCGTATTTATTCAGATTTATTCGGCTTTCAGATGATGTATAAATCTCAATTTCAAAAAAATTACCCTTATGATTGGTTTTGTGGTCCAGGGTCACATATATTACAGTATATTTAAAATTATATTTATATGCATGATATTAAATAATACTATACAGTTAAGTGTTTTGCTTACTTTTACGTTTAATTAGTATACAGATCCATGTTTAAACATGAGATAAATCACTCAAAAATTAAAATACTGTCACCACACTAATGTCTTTCCAAATCTGTATGACTTCCTTTTTTTGTAAAACATACAAGATATTCTGACAAATGTTTTTTATATTTTTTTGTCCATACAGTGGTCAGTGGACTCTGATGTTGTTTTGGACCCCACTGACTTCCATTGTAGGATAGATCCATTCTTTAAAATCATGTTTTGTGTTCAAACGATGACAGAATTTTCATTTTTGGGTGAACTGTCCCTTTAAATATGCTTTGGACATGCACATGCGTTTCTCAGACAGGAGCTACTGGTATCTGTAAGCTAGAAGGGAAAACTTGTATGCATTCAAGCAGCATAAGTCTTTAGCAGCATACTTTCATAATTGCACATTTTAAGGGCACTTTGCCTTACTGGTCAATAATTGTTCAATTGCACATGAAGATTATTAGCGTACATGGGTTAACCATCTGCTCAGCAGCGTCTAATAGCATATCACATTAGCACGCAGAGAAATACATGTCGCTATGACAGCACTAGACACTCTTGTCTGGGAAGAAAAAGCTTTGGTGCAACTATCATACATAGTATGTAATAATACATCTGGCGCAACTTGTTTTAAATTGCATAAGATGATCAAATATTTGCAGCTTGGTAAAATAAACAATATTCTTTGTTTGTCTTAAAGATCCAGTATCATATAATATTATATCTATGTAAAATAGTACTTAAGTATAGTTTAAACACCAGTTTCCAATAATCCTCTACTCACCAGCCATGGAAGGCCACAGTCTGTCTAACTCGTAACTGAATAAAGTCTCTCTGGTAGAGTCAGTCAATCACCGGTTTCTCATTTTGCCCAGAGGCTGTCTCATGGGCGCTCCTCCTGATGTCCCATTGAGAGTAAGCTGTGGCTTCTGACAGCCTGGTCACCCTACAGCAGGGTACTACAGTCCCCCTGAGGCTTCCCAGGTTAGTTAATCAACACCGTGCACTGGCTCGAGCAGGTGAGCGATATGAGCTCTGCCAGTCGCAGTATTTATTTCCAAACAAACACAAAACCTTGATGCAGTCCAGTGAGCATACAATCTGTGACTATTTACAGGCAATTAGCAAGCTAGAAGGACTTCCAAAAAGCTGAAAGCTATTCTTAATTTAACAATGGATGTTACTTCTGTAATATGATTTGATCTCAGCGAATCAGCTACAACAGGGCTCATAGACTGTGGTTTAATAACGACACTTTGAATGTTATGGTGTCCACAACAGCCTAGTTTGCATTCACTAAGTGTTAATGAATAACTCCTCGACAACCAGGGAAGTTTATCAAGGCTGTAATCATGCAACACGTCTGTTGTTCCCACAATGTGGTTAACTTGCATGGAGTTTCTAGACATTTGTGACCCAGGACTAAAAACCATAAGGGTCAATTTTTTTGAAATATTTACGGTAGAAAATTGACAAAATATCTTCATGGAACATGATCTTTACATAATATCCTAATAATTTTTGGCATAAAAGAAAACTAATGTTGGATCTTGGCTGGCATAAGCTAGTATTCAGTAGACATTTTACAAACAAACTAAAGTTAAGATAACATTTTTAAAAAATTTGCACGTTTTCAGTAAACTAAACAAGTAGCAAAACATTTGTCATACATATTAGACAATATACACTATGCATAATATACAGTATTTTATCATATAATGAAGTACATTATCTTTATAGCTAAATAATAGATTCGATTCAATTTCCGATTCGACTCGATATTGATTATTTTGGATATCAGGTACAGTGTGTGCCAAAAAAAATAAAAAATCTCTAACATAATGCTGTGAAGTATACATGAGAGTCAGTTGTAGGCTACTAAATTACTATAATATTGAAGGTTAACATAAACTGATTTGTATACAAAGGCTTAAATTACACTTAATGAGTTTTTATAACAATAAAGTTAGGATTACATAAGTATACTTCAACTCCAGTTCGTTTTTTTGAAATATAAACATTTAAATGGCTGTCATAAAAACGTGACAGATTTATTCAAACATAAATTAAACATTTAAGAACAGTAACAAACTATAATGAATACATTATATGGTGCATATATTTAGCAAAATACTGCTTTAAAATAGAATTTATTTTTCTAGCTGACTAACGAGTTATTGTCACCACGTTTTTTTTTTGTTTTTTTTTTGCTGAGGTAAATATGACATATTGTTTACAAGCCGTTACACGTCTTTCCGCGGTTGAAACACTGACTGAGCGATTACACGAGACATTATATGGATTTCGGTAACTTGTACTCTTTCTTTTAACATACCTTCGGGTGTGCATTTATGTTGACTTCCTCCTGTAGCTGGTTTTAAATCAGAGATTATCAGTTCACAGATCGCGATCGGTCGGTTCCGCTTTAAACAGCGCCAAAACGTATTTATTGTTTGAATACTGCAATAAAATGGAGAGAATTTGAAATCTGAGACTAGTTTCTTATCAAAGTAACAGCACAAAGTTTATCGCGATGTATATGATGGGAGATGCGCTACTGTTCCTTTCATTAACAGAAAACAGGCTAGACTAATCGATTCTTGGGATTTAAGAATGGGTATTGTTTGGTAAAAATGAAAATCGATTAATCCAGAACCCAGCCCTAATAAATAATCATCATATATCATGTGGACAATTTAAAGGGATAGTTCACCCAGACATTTTGCCATGATGCAACCTCATGCTCTTCCAGATCATTATGACTCTTAATACTTTACATTTTTTTATGTCCATATAGACGTTTTTCCTGAACGTGGAAGTCACGCCTGATTCTTAACCGGAAGGATGCTTTGCTTTTCCGGTCTCCAGTGTTTCTAATCAAATTAGCGTATATTCCCAGCTAATAATCTAATGTTAAACCTATTAAAATGTTTTTAAAAAGCACATGGCTCCATAGCGCCATCTTTGCAATGACCGTCATTTGTAAGTGCCTCACTCCTCAGAGTTTAATGAGATGACACGAAGCTGCGGACGTTTGCCACATTAAAGGTGAACTCCACTTCCATAACAACAATTCACAAAAAATTTACTCACCCCCTTGTCATCCAAGATGTTCATGTCTTTCTGTCTTCAGTCGTGAAGAAATTATGATTTTTGAGGAAAGCATTTCAGGATTTTTCTCCATATAATGGACTTGATTGGTGCCCAGATTTTGAACTTCCAAAATGTAGTTTAAGTGCAGCTTCAAAGGGCTCTAAACAATGCCAGCTGAGGAAGAAGGGTCATATCTAGCGAAACTCATGTAGCACAGGCTCTGGGATGCGCGTTCACGATGCTACATACTATTGAATCACGTCGAAAGGTCATGCAGAACGTAGGCGGAACTACAGACCCAGTGTTTACAAAGCGAACACGCAAAGACTAAGAAAGTGCAAGTAAGTTTGTAAACGCTGTTTACAAACAAAAAGGTACAACGATGTCCCCTTGTCAAGTTGTAGGAGAAAATAAGATGGAGTTTTTTGCCATACTCAGTACACAGACGATGAACGTGATTCGTAGAAGCGATGGGAAGTTCGGATCATTTTACTGACTCGGGCCTTTGAGTCTCATTCAGCAAAATGAACGAATCTTTTTTCAAGTCATTTCATTCATTTTAGCAAA
The DNA here is from genome assembly GCA_012976165.1 of Labeo catla. Lineage (NCBI taxonomy): Eukaryota > Metazoa > Chordata > Actinopteri > Cypriniformes > Cyprinidae > Labeo > Labeo catla. The sequence goes on from VONZ01000244.1 coordinate 472,776, forward strand.
ATATAATTAAAATGTTATGTGTTACTTCCCTAACACATCTACTGCTATATACTACACAAACGTTGATCACACTATAAACAAGACAAAACTATAATGCTATAAGAAACAGAAAAGATTAATTCATTGTTTACCTGGGTCTTTAGTCTATGATTAGCTCACCTCACTTCTTATCTAACATGTTTTCGGGTTTGAGTCATAAGATGAACGAACGACTCGAAACAGTTGAACTAATTCCAGTACAGAACCTAATAGGATGTTGCGCATGCGCGACTGAACAAATCACTCCCCGAGTTCACTTGTTCTTCCCGAGTCACATTGAAGATTTATTTCAAAATGAAAGAATCGTTCAAGAACGACCCATTACTAATTCATAGCGTCATGGACGCACATCCCAGAGCCTGTGCTACACAAGCTTTTGTGCTTAAAAAGTATACGAATTTTTATTTTTCAAAAAAATGGCCAATCGTTTCACTAGGTAAGGCGCTTCTTCCTCGGCTGGGATCGTTTAGAGCCCTTTGAAGCTGCATTTAAACTACATTTTGGAAGTTCAAAATCAGGGCACCAATAAAGTCCATTATATGGAGAAAAATCCTGAAATGCTTTCCTCAAAAACCATAATTTCTTTACGACTGAAGACAGAAAGATATGAACATCTTGGATGACAAGGGGGTAAGTAAATTATTTGTAAATTGTTGTTCTGGAAGTGGAGTTCTCCTTTAAAAACAGCTAGGCACTATTTGAATGGGATCTTACGGAGAACGGAACAGAAGAGCATCCAATCGGAAGTTAGAATTCGTAATGGCAGCACTCATTGTGTTCTCAGGAAAACGTTCCATAGTTAAAGTTTTAGTTAAACATTCGTCAAAATATCTTCTTCTGTGTTCTGCATTAAAGAGACAGGTTTGAAATGATAATAGAATTTTCATTTTTGGGTTAACTATTACTTTAAGTTTACTTAAAGTAATCTTGCCTAATATAACATTAAATTAGGGTTGGGCATTTTTGTCATAAGGGTTTATAATTCCAGTGGAAATACACCTGACACAACTGATTTAAAGTAATGACAAAAAGACAGCATCTGTGTTATTATGCAAACAAAATGTCGTTTCAGCAGCAAGTTCCAACTGTCTACATAAATAGGGAAAAAACGTTCAGGTGTGATTAAGGGCGATTAAAAACGTGAACAATGTAACCTCAGCATGTTTATACGCAAAACAACATGTCAGGAACCTGAATGATTATGGAACAGGTAACCTGTGAGTTTGCAATGCCAAGTATACGAACAGGTGAATCAGAAAGATGAGTCACGTATATCATAATGGTTTCCTGGTACCACAAGCCCTTCTTTCAAAGAGACTGTTTTCATTGTTCCCATGACAACTGACAAAAAAAAGACATGATGAAAATTCATCGGGCTCCTATTGAGCATGGCTGTTTCTATAGCAACAGGAAGAGAGAGACTGGATGAGTAAGCGGCAGGAGCTACGAGTGTGTGAGAATGAACGTGTGTGTAAGAAAGCTAGACAGAGTATTTATTGTATTGATTTGGAAGGATATTGGATTTCCTTTTGTGAAATCTCAATAGCATCAACCTGTTCGTCCTCTAAATCTCACCTCTCACCCTATACACACACTTTCACACAATCATGCCCCCCCTTCACTGGGCTTACAGCGCTCCTTGCCTTCTCACCATTTTTGTCGGTGTGTCTTTGCACCTCCTCCCCCCTCCACCGTGGATTTCCTCTCAGAGAGGGTGCGTGTGGTGTGTAATCAGATGACAACGACTGATAATCCAGCAGTACACCCACTCTGTCCTGTTCACTTTACAGCAGAGTGAGAGAGCAGGAGTGCAGGAGAGGAAACAAGTGAAGGAGGCGGGAGCCGTCTGGGCAGAGGGGAAGGAGACGAGAGGAGGAAGTGGAAGGTATGTGCGTGTACATGTGTGTGCGTGGAGGGAGGGTGGTTGTTGACTTACCTGTGGCCATGAGGGAAACTGCAGCTGTGTCTTTATTAAGCAAGTGCTGCTCAGTCTGAAAGGAAATGGTAAAACGAGGCTTTAAAAAAGGGGAAGTGAAGATGACAAGGAAGGAAAGACAAAAGGGTGACACAAGGCCTTGACTGGAGCATGTATGTTTGCTAATAAAACCGAAAGGTGAGATCTTTTTTGTTTGATTTACTTGTAGGGGATGAGGGGTTCACTGGAGTGTTTATATTTACATGTGTGTGTGTGTGTGTGTGTGTGTGTCAGTCACAGTCTGGTGCATGCATGGTTGTCTGCAAGGATGGAGGTTAGACTATGGGTTGAGGTGGAAGATGAGGGTTAACAGTGAACACCTTGTCTGTTATTTTTAGATGCAGTGGGAAGATAAGTATCATGTTTTTCCATGATAACTGTTGAGAGATAACATCTGTCATTCTGCTAGAGTTGCGGTCATTTGTACAGGTTATTTTCGAGATTTGGTCTGCTTTATTATTAATATTGTTATTTTGTACCACTCACCAAATTATGTACTTCTCTGAAAACTTGGTTAAAACCTGTTGCACAGCAGTTCTACTTATTTTTGTGCATAATAATATTCTAATAATATATCTTTTGTAGATTTTCTGCATTTTATGTGATGGATGATGAACACTGGCTTTGGCACACATGATCTTTCAATTTGCTGTTCCCATAAAATCAAAACATCTTTTCTTGAGTACATGTTATTTGAATTTTCAACAGTGCAAAAGTCTATTATTCACTGAAAGCATAGTTAAATTCACTACAATGTTTAAAAAACAAACACACAAGGGATCAGAGATTTGTAGAACTTTGTATATGTTGCGTATTACAATTTTGCTGAGCTTTCTTCAGAGTTCTGCATATGCAGATTCTGTGTGGGCATTCTTGGAAGTTAGGTTTATATGGTATGATTCAGCAAGTAGTCACAGGGACATAAACAGATGGTGATGGCCTAATTATTAAGAATCTGAGCAGATAACACTAAGGTTGCAAGTTTATTTCTGAGTTTGCTCTTGACAGTTCTGAAATGCCAGGCACTTAACCTCTGGTTGCTTCACAGGAAATATTGCTTCACTTAGTCCACTGCAAGTTGCTTTAAAACGGCACCTTAAGTGGCAAGTAACTACATTATAAAGTTACAGCTGAGGTCAAAAATTTACATACACCTTGAATTATTTTACCAAAATAAGAGAGATCATACAAAATGCGTGTTAATGTTTAATAAGTACTGACCTGAATAAGATATTGCACATAAAAGATGTTTACATATAGTCCACAAGAGAAAATAATACTTGAATTTATAATAATGACCCAGTTCAAACGTTTACATATGCTTGATTCTTAATACCGTGTTGATATCTCAGTGATCCATAGCTGTGTTTGATTAGTGATAGTTGTTCGTGAGTCCATTGTTTGTCCTGAACAGTTAAACTGCCTGCTGTTCTTCAGAAATATCCTTTTTAGCATTTTTGTGTATTTGAACCCTTTCCAACAATGACTGTATGATTTTGAGATCCATCTTTTCACACTGAGGACAACTAGGGGAATCATATGCAACTATTACAGAAAGTTCAAACACTCACTGATGCTCCAGAAGGAAAAACGATGCATTAAGAGCTAGGGGTGTAAACTTTTGAACAGAATGAAGATCTGGAAATTTTTAAAATTTTGCCAAAGTACTGCCCTTCAGAAGCTACAGAAGATACTTACATGCTTTCCAGAAGACAAAATAAGTTAAATTCACCCTGATCTTCAAATTCAAAAAGTTTTCACCCCCTGTCTCTTAATGCACTGTGTTTCCTTCTGAAGCATTAGTGAGCATTTGAACCTTGTGTAATAGTTGCATATGAGTCCCTCAGTTGTCCTCAGTGTCAAAAGATGGATCTCAAAATCCATCCAAAAAGAAGAGAACGGGCAGTTTAACTGTTCAGGACAAACAAGGGTCTCCTTAACCATTATCACTAAACAAAAAAACAGCTGTGGATCATTTAGGTAACAACACAGTATTAAGAATCAAGCATATGTAAACTTTTGAACGGGTTTATTTTTATAAATTCAGCTCTTATTTTCTCTTGTAGACTGTATGTAAATATCTTTTGTGTGTAATATCTTATTCAGGTCAGTACTAAATAAAAATAACATGCATTTTGTATGATCCCTCTTATTTTGGTCAAATATTTAACATTTTACAGATATACCTTTTGCAGAAGGTGTATTTAAATTTTTGACCTCAATTGTACATACATTATTGAAGTGTGCCTTGAGTAGCTACAGATTAGAGTGTGAGTGTGTTGTAGTTTGGAGTCAGCAGTACTGTATGTGTGTGTTGACAGTAGGGAGTGACAGACCCAAAAGTGTCTCCCAAAAAATCTGCTGGCGTGGCTGAAGTGTGATGTAAACATGAACAGGCCTGACACACATACACATTGCTCTCGAGAGTTCCTAGAAATGAGAAACACTCTTACACTAATTATTTGAAGTCCATACCTTAAAGTATGGCACAGCTTGTAAATTTCAACCAACTGGAATAGGGTGACCACACGTGACATTTACCAGGGACACGTTCAGGCCACAATCTCTATATTACCTAAAATATCCAGGTTTGGCTTTGTTTTAGTGTCCAATAACATATAGCATTGGACAGTGGGATCTACAGAGAATGGTCAAAGCGATGCAAATCCGTGTACATATCAGGTGTGTTTGATTTAAATCGGTGCTGCGCAGACTGAATGTGTATGACAACAAAGTACATTCGCGAGAGTGATTCGAAAGCATATGGAATTGTCTGCTCTGCTCTCTATAGCTCGCATGGTACTTAGATGTCATACAATGATCGATCTGCGCAACATAAAAATCCTGGCCAGAACGTGTCAGTGGAAAATGGCACGTATGGTCACCCTATTATGGGACCATGTGGAGTGGAATCAGCCACCTGTGCTCGAGCACCATGTGGATTAATGTCATTCTGAGAGGAGCTGGCATACCCATGTTGTAGCTAATGATCTTAAGACTGAAGTTGGGTTTATCCGTCTGTAATCTGGTCAATCACTCAAGGGAGAGATACCTAGACATCTCTCTGTTCTATTCACTTTAATCTATGTGCAGTAAGGACAAAAGAAATCTCAGCTTTATCTATTGTAAAAGTAAAGGTTTAGGAGTCATTCAGTGGATTGCCTACTAGACAACTAAAGAAAGGAAGAATTGGTGTGCGTCTTATATCTTAAAGGGATCATTCACCCTAAAATTAAAATTCTGTCATTAATTACTTACCCTTATGACGTTCCAAACCTGTAAGACCTTCATTCATCTTTGAAACATGAATTACGATATTTTGGAATGAAATCCGAGAGCTTTCTGACCCTGCATAGATAGCAACACACCGGCTCCTGCGTCAGCATGACCACACATGTGCGTCGTGGTACTCTCATGAAGGTCGAAGACTGAAAAGAAGAAATTGTTGAATAAAGTCACTATTTTGTTTTCTTAGTGCACAGAAAGTATTCTTGTAGCTTTATAAAATTAAGGTTGAACCACTGATGCCACATAGACTGTTATAATGATGTTCTTACCTTTCTGGGCCTTGAACTTGGTAGTTGCATTGCTGTCTATGCAGGGTCAGAAAGCTCTCAGATTTCATCAAAAATATCCTAATTTGCGTTCCAAAGATGAACGAAGGTCTTAAGACTTTGGAACGACATGTGGGTAAGCAATTAATGACAGAATTTTTATCTCTTTAAGAAACTTATAGTTGTTTAAAATAAACTGTGTAAATAATTAACCTTATACCTCATAATTAGTTCATAATTGTATTCTAATTGTCTTTCTTACCAGTAGATATTTCACTATGGAGGAAGGACAAAGACCTACATCTGAGATCTACCTCCCAAGTATCAGTCTTGGATCTGTTGACGCTGAAACAGTGGAGGACCATGAGCTCCCAATCATTTCTTTATCCAAAAGCTCGACAGAAATGGTGAGTGGACCTCCTCAGCGAACGGAGCTGACATGGCACCGTCAGAACTTGCGTAAGAGCCTCAGCAGTGCAACATGTACTCAAAGGCCAGTCAGTCTGGGTGGACCATCGACTGGGTTCCCTGTGAACATTTGTGATCATGAACAGGGGAGCATGTGGAGTGGCAACAGCACCCCTGAGACTGTAATCTGGCATGGAGGAACTGCAAGGTCCTGGAGCGTCATGGAGGACTCGCCCAGAAGGACTCCAACGCAAGATCTACTTCTGGGACAAAATCAGATCCATAGTGGTGTGAAGTGTGTGCCACATTCACCATCCACAAATAGGGATTTAAGAATGAAGGGTCTGGTGTGCAGGGAGGGATGTTGTCAATGTTGCGGACCTGCTGAGAACCTCACAGGATGCGGCTGTTGCAGAGTGCCTTGTAGAATGAATTCTTCGGGTCTGAGCAACAACTTCACACCACAGGGAGTGAATGCTGAAGACCATGCTCAGAGCAACTGTGAAAGCCATCATTTAACTGCATGCCATAGATCTACCTGTTCTGGTCACATGATGAACACTGCCTGTTTGAGAAATACCTGCAGTGTTGTTCCATGCCCTGGACATTTGATATCACGTCCCCCTTGTGCAGGAAGCCCCTGTCCAGGACAAAGATCACTGCTCCATTCAGGCTTGCTCGGTTTTCCACCACTCGTGTCCTCGGTCAGCGAGACCAGACTTGACAGCCGGAGTACAGGCCATTGCTGTGGATCCGAGTTTAGGGGGCAGAACTCTTCCTGTCTTCGACTAGACAGACCAGGTTTTAACAGGACAGTCAAAGATGCCACTACCATGACATCTGACCATGAGCTCAGAGATGTTGGTGTGCAAACCGTGTCTGATTCCCTTGCTTCCCCTCTTTCTCATGTGTTTCCTGAAATTAGTTTAAGAGCGGATCCTATTTCAGACGCATCTTCTGAGCGCATGTGTCATAGGACCCCTGTGAAGGAGGTGGAATGGGATGCTGAGGGTATGACATGGGAGGTGTATGGTGCAGCTGTGGATCCTGAAGAGCTTGGCCTTGCAATCCAAAGGCACCTGGAACTTCAGATCAAAGAGACTGCAGCTGCTGCAGCTGCGGCTGCTCAAACGGAAGACTCCACGGACAATGTCAGCAGCCTGGCACTGCAACCCAGGCGACGTAAGAAGAGCGAAGGCATTATAAGAACACTGCGCAGCTCGGCATGTTGCTCTAACCCTAGTACTGTGGGAGACTGAGGTGATCAGTGAAGGGCCAGAGCTTGTCTTTTCAGTATGTGGATGCCTGAGATAGGTATAAGTTACAGTTGTGCTTTCGCACCGGAGGAACCTTCTTATAATTCCTAGAACTTTTGATGGAAGTTCCTGCTTTTTGGCATGTTTGCACTGCAGGAACTAGGAACGTATTTAGTTCTAGGAACTCTGTTTGGGAGAACTAACTTAGCTCCTACTTCAGAGTAGGGTCTAAAATAGTTCGATAGGAACTACTAGTGACGAAATTGCTCGCTGACTGGCCAAACGCATACAAAGTACCAGCTACCTGCCATTTTTCAAAATCAGCGTAAAAACGTACTCCACGAACATGGAAAACAGCAAGAATAACGGTATTTAGCTACCTGGTGTCTGCAGCGTTATGTTCTTGTCTCGGGCTCGATGATATGTAACACTGCAAGTTGTCATAGGAGATTTAGTCAGCTTTTCGTGCTCTTTTAATCAATTAATTTAATCTCCGTTATCATAAAACCCACAGCACACAACAAAAACAGCTCAGATCACAGTTTCCTTCATTCACCGGTTGTTCACGTTTGTAAATGCCTGTTGAAAAAAACAGCATGATCCTTAGCCAGTCATGAGCTGGTTTAAGCTGGTCCTTAGCTGGTAAGGACCTGGTTTAAGATGGCCCTTAGCTGTTCATGTGCTGGTCCTAAGCAACTAGCGCTTGGGACCAGCTTAAACCAGCTCAAACCAGCATCCATGCTTCAAAACATACCTAACCAAGCATATGCTGTTTTTTTTTCAGCAGGGTAAAGATGTCGCTGTTGGCCACTTCAGAGTTCCTAAATTCCAGGAAAACAGCCCGAGAGGGAACTTGGTTCTCTAGGAACCACCATGCTGGCTAGTTCCTAAACCTGAGTTCTTAGAACTACGTGGTGCGAAAGCTCCTATAGTGGAAATAATAGTGGAATGGCCCGTGGCGTATATATTTATTTAGCTAAGCAAATTGTACCTTGAAATAATATCTCTGAATATTCCAAAGCTTTGTCTGTTTGGTTGAAGCTATTAAATCTCCACTATTGGATCAGTAGAGCAGTGATGTTTGGAGATACATTGCAAGCTAGCGTTGCATAGAGCTATCATTCAAAGTTTACATATAATGGTGTGTTTCTACCTATTTTCACACATGGCCTTGTTCCTGTCTTGACCTCTAATGTATCTTTTAGATGCCCCTTTTGGCCCAGCATATCAAAATGATGATTTTGGTAAGCACTGAGTATTATAATTTTTTAAATGCTAATTATAGTCTAAATGTCTGGTCAAGCAAATAGTAGATTACTGAACATAACCCTGTTGAAAAAAACAGCATATGTATGTACCATGTTTTGAAACATGGTAGCTGGTTTTAGCTGGTTTAAGTGGGTTCAAGCTGGACCTTAGTTCAAGGTGCTCCTGAGCAGGAGCTAGTTGCTTAGGACTGAAAAAATAAACAGCTAAAACCAGCCTAAGATGGTTGGCTGGTCTTAGCTGGTTAAGGCTGGAAGTAGCTGGTTTTAGCTGGTCTCCCAGCCTGGCTAGGCTGGTCAGGCTGGTTTTAACTGGTTGATCCAGCTGGTCTCCCTGATCAGCTAAGGAAGTGACCAAAACCCCTCTAAAACCAGCCTGCTGACCTGCTAAAACTAGGCTGGATTACCAGCTCAAACCAGCTCATGACCAACTAATGACCATCTTAAACCAGCTCAAACTAGCTGCCATGCTTCAAAACATACCTAACCAGCATATGCTGTTTTTTTTTCAACAGGGAAGCTAGAGGAACATTAAAATTAGTGGAACTCTTGGAGCAAGATCTGAAGGCTAGTTCTAGTTAGTCATGATGGATTTAGATTTCTTTGTTTTTTTGTTTCCCTTTGTAGTCGGTGATAATCCACCAGTACTAAATGACAGAAATTTCATCTTATTTGTTTGTCAGTTTTTTTTTTGTTTTTTTTTACCAGATTCTATAGCTACAGACAAATAATTTACAAAACACTGTCAACTTACAAACATCTGTGTTGTTACTGAATTCACTAATCTGGATGCAAATGGTGATTGGTCCAGTGAGTGTTTTGCCCGGTGGATTAGAGTGGGCTCAAGGCCAAAATCAATCCACAGAGCTAAAAATATGAATGCTCATGAGGTCTGTGGGTGTGTAAAGCTAGGTTCTTATCAGACCTACTGATGATTAGCAAATATAGACTCAAGGTCAATGTTCCTGCACTTATATAGCACATTATGAGCTAAAACTAAGCCCCAGTCCTGCTTCTATGCTCAGGGACGATCTTTATCAATTCAAAATAAAAAAAAAAAAAACATGTACACTTTGATTTTGGTGCCAAAATCTGACTGAAAAACATCTTTTCATAATCACAATTCAGTAATGAAAAATATTTTGTGGTTGCATCCTAGTCAGAAAGTGCAAGGATAAAGATAATTGTGGCCATTTTCACATCATTTTACATATTCATATATCTTTTTTTGTTATATAATATTATTAATGTTTATAGTTTATTATATTGTTAAAATATTAAAGTTAAAATTGTTCAAATCACATTCAGTGTAACAGTTTGACTAATTTTATGTATATCATGATCACGTGCTATTTCACGACTATATCTTATACAGAATCATAAATCATGATTTTGTGAAAGTTAGGGATTGTATTTAAAGCAATCTCTGTCAATAATGTTTAGGTTATATTAATTTAAATAGCATGACACGTATAGTTGGTAAGTAAATGTGTATCAAGGATCTCTAACCAAATCAACAGTATGTGCTGCACACTGCTTTTGTTTTTCTTTGCCAAAGCAATCTGATTTCTTTTTTTGGACCAGAGCATTGTGATTTAACATAATATAGATATTACTGGATCAACACCTTACAGTATGACAAAAACAAGCTTTATATAGGCTTTCCACAGCAAAAACTACACTGATGTGTTTTAATATTGAGAAAAATGAATGTCTTGAAATGTATGAGCAACAATAAAGCATTTGGTAAACAATGTCCTGTGTCTGTCATTATAAAGCAGTACAGTAAGTGTTGTTTATGTTAGATTCATTTGCTCTAAGATCTCATTGGCTCACTGGAAATAGCATTTTTCTTTGTTTGGGAAGAACATGTCAGAAGGCCCTGCTAAACTTGTTGAACTGTGTTCCAGTAGATTGCCCTGGACATTTCCATGGCTCTTTCATTGTAACTTTGACCAACTGGATGAGCAGGCACATTCCCTGGTATTGACTGCCCCTGAGCAGGTGCTCCCTTCTGTTTTGTTTTGTTTTTCCTTGCTGTATTTCAGAGTTTGGAGTAAATACAACAGGTGATCAGAGACACATCATAAACAAACATAATAAAACTCCATTTAGTCTGAAAATAGTCAAATGCATATGGTAATTAATATCTCAGCATCTCCTGTCTTAAAATCTGCTCCACCAAAAGAAAAACTTAAGTAGGTTTCACAGGCCGTATTTCATCTCTCTATTCTGGTTCGTATGCCCTCTGCTGGTAACATTAGAAACATATTCACACTAGGGCTGGGTTTTGACACAAATTTCACAATTTGATTCTGATTCACAAGCTTCAATTTGATTCGATTTTCAAATCAGTATTGATTATTTTGGTTATATATTTTGGTTATAAGGAAATAAAATGTCTTAGTTGAGTCAGTTGTGCTAAAATACTATAATATTGAAGGTTAAAATTAACTGATTTGTATACAATCGGGTAAACTCAATTAAGTTTCTATGATCATAAAGTTAGTTGCATAATTATATTTCTACTCCAATTTGTTTTTTGAAATGGTGGCGGATTTATTCAAACATAAAATAAACATTGAAGAACAGTAAAAATTATAATGAATATGTTATATGGTGCATATATTTCCTCTGTAGAGTTCATTTTTCTAGATGAATAACGATTTTATGCTCAACGAATGTTTTTCTGAGGTAAATGTGACGGTACGTGACATTGTTTACAAACTGTTTATTGACGTCTTTGCGCGATTGAAACACTGATTGAGCGATTACATGAGACAGGATATAAATTTCGGTAAGTTGTACTCTTCCTTTGAACATACGTTTGGAAGTTTGTTTATGTTTATTTCGTGCTGAAACTGGTATTAAGTTCACATGCGATTCCGCTTCTGTTCAACTGAGGCGCTACAGCGATCTGTCATGCTGAATTAAACAGCACCAAAACGGCATTTATTGTTTGAATGTTGTAATAAAATGGGCAGAATTTGAAATCTGAGACTTGGTGTCATATCAAAAGTAACAAAGCACAAAGCTTATTACGATTTATTGGATGCTAGATGCGCTACAACGTTCCATTCATTGACTGAAAACAGGTTAGACTAATTGATTCTTGGGATTTAAGAATCAATTTAGTTTCGTAAAGATGAAAATCGATTCAAATTGGAAATTCAATATTTTTTACCCAGCCCTAATTCACACTACTGTCAAATCATGAAAACTACATGAATGCTATGTATGTACAAATGTTCAGTCCATTTAGCTAATGCTCTGAGTAAGAATAACTGCAAATGAAGTAATGACGTGGTGTGCAATGGTTTAATGTCGAGTTTAAAAGTTACAAGTGTATCTGCAAGGTACAAGCTATGAACAATCACCACTGTGCCCTTCATCAAGGCTCTTAACCCAAGGGGATTGTTGCTGTAATGAGTGGACTGTAAGTCACTTTGGATAAATGAGTGCTTACTAAAAACAGGTTCTGCTAATCTTTAATGAAATGAATATATAAAGGACACAAATCAGTCATGATCCAGTTAATTATTTATCAGCATTATAACTTTGGTATAAGAGGGTCACATGAAGGTCAGCACCTCTCTTCATCCCAACACCTATTAGCATGGCGTGACTGTAAGGAGGCTACTGGCAATCTATTCTGGGCGGGTTGTTTTGCACAGTGGTGAGGGACGGCTGTAGTTGAAAGTGCTGATGGGACTCCCATGATCCCACGGGGCCAGCTTGTTCCGAAAACCCTAGGCTACCCCACCAGAACAATCCAGGATTGGGAGGGGTATTGTCAAAGTGTTTTGTCCCACTGACAGAGGCGTGGAGTGCACAAAGGACAGGAACTACACCAGGCATGGTATAAATGGGTAATCTCCAGTGCGCACCACACGCTTTACTGTAGATGATGGCAGTGAGAAGCCCATTTTTTCCACTGTTGCTAATGCTGCTGGGTCTGGCGCTGGACAGAGCCTCCACCCATGCATTCAACCCCAGTCGCCTTCAACAACACAAAGTCCTCCACCTCGGTGAGAAACTAAACGAAAGCTGACTAGTGACATCTTACAAGTGCATTACAAGTGTTGAAAAACTGAATTTACACTTATTTCTATGTCTTTCTCAAAGATCCAAATATGGATTTCCTTTCCTTCTTTCTTCCCTGGTACAACAACTTTCATTTGCTAATCCTTTCATAAATCCAGTGTAACTTGTGTTGGCTTTGTCTACATGGTATTTTGACATTGACTTAAGAGTTGTTCTGTCCTTAGACTGGCCGAAGGACTGTGGCCTGGCTCATTTCAAACCAAGCACAGTGGAGCGTATCGTGTCGGGCAACGAAGCGAGACCACACTCCTGGCCATGGCAAGTCTCACTGCAGGTAAATTCCACTTGATATGACACAGGACATCTCAAGGTGCAACAAAAGAGTCACTTAAACTTGTGTCTATTTTTATAGGTTCGTCCTAGAGGCAGTAAACATTATGTTCATGTGTGTGGAGGGACTCTGATTCACAAGAACTGGGTTCTTACTGCAGCTCACTGCTTCCAGAAGTAAGTAATTTGATCATTAGGTGATCAAATTCATAATCAGCTGATCACGGTGTGTGTTAAGTTCCTTGATTTGTGCTCTTCATTCCCCAGGGGAAAAGCAGAGGATGCCAGTAGCTGGCGTATCGTTTTGGGTAAGCATCAACTGAAAAGAGCCGAGTCTGCTGAGCGTATTTTCCCAGTGAAGAGGATCTACAGGCATGAGCACTTTCGCTATCCAGCCCACAGTGAGCTGGACTATGACATCGCATTGGTGAAAGCTGGAACGGACATCCAAACCAGTAACTTCATCCGCTATGCCTGCCTGCCGCGCAAGCAGATAAACCTTAAACCAGGGCACTACTGTTGGGTGACTGGTTGGGGTGACACACGAGGTAAAAACTGCATTATACACCTTTGACCCTAAGGTATTAAAATTAGAACCTTTTGTAAAAGCTGGTTTTTGAAATATGATGGCTGGATTATTTCTGAAATCATCAGCTCTGTTTACACCCGGTCACGTCATGCATTTTCTCTGATTGGATAACTATCCAATTGTGAAAAGACCAGGTGTAAATGCCCTTCAAAACGCTTTTGAGACGGATTTAAATCCGAATGTCAAACCACTTCAGGAGGTGGTCTGGTACGCATTCGTATGGAAGCCAATTTCCGCCACAGAATAAAAAATAAAAAAAGTTAATTGCGACTTTTTGCTCTCACAATTCTGGCTTGTTTTCTCAGAACATTGTGATACAACCTTGCAATTCTGGCATTTTTCTCGGAATTGTGAGATAAAAACTCGCAATTGCGTGTTATGAAGTCAAAATAGAGAGATATAAAGTCACAATTCTCAATTAATTTTTTTTTCCCAGAATTGCGTGATATATACTCACAACTGGGAGAAATAAAGTCAGAATTGCAAAATAAAAACTAATTTTATGTAACTGCGACTTTTTATCTCACAGTTCCAACTTTTTTTCTCCAAATTGCATGATACAAAACTGACTTTTTTTTTTCTCTCGCAATTGCCTGTTATGGAGTCCAATTTTGAGGGGGGAAAAGACTGATATGTTCTCAGAATTGCGTTTATATCTCACAATTCTGACTTGATAACTCGCCATAATTGCAAGTTTATATTAGGCAATTCTGTCGCAATTACCTTTATTTTTTATTCAGTGGCAAAAATGGGATTCCATACATTCAAGGCGAAACTGGACAAATGTAAATGCTCGTTTAAGCTGGTCCTTAGCTGATTTATGCTGGTCCTTGACCAGCAACATGACCAGCTAAGGACCAGCATAAACCAGCTAAGGACCAGCTTAAACCAGCATCAAAACATACCAAACCGGCATATGCTGTTTTTTTCACCAGGGAACTGCCACAAATTAAACCGAAAGTAAGTCGCAAAAGCTCAACATTCAATCATCATTAAAAGTATTAAGACGAACTTATCTTTCCAGTGCTGGTGCCGCTCTCTTTCGTGTTGTGGTCTTTGATCTTGAAATTAGCTGCTGATAAAACAAATCCAGTGCATATCTGTTGTTGTCCTTGACGTTAACTCTTTTAAATTTGCATATGGCGCGGGAATTTAAGATTGGATATTTATCCATTGAGTGGAGACACAATTATTTGGACTAGTGTAAACAGAACAGTTTTAAAAAATCACATTGATATCCGATCAGTGAAAATGCAAGAAGAGACCAGGTGTAAACAGACCTATAGATAAAATGTAAAGAGTGTACAGTAACACCGTACGCCACTGTGGTTTCTACCATAAAACCTAGTTTATTTTACATCCCTGAGACAAAAACAAATAGTACTTTAATGTTTTGTTAATATCTTTGAGTTTATCTTTGAGGTGATCTACTTATCTATAATGTGGGTTTGGCATCTCTTTTCCTCTGTAAATCTTTAGGCGGGAAAGAAAATGTCTCACTTGCTGAGGCGCTGAACCAAGCTCAGCTCCCAGTCATTGACTTTAAGACCTGTAGGCAGAAGAAGTTCTGGGGTGACCGTGTGAGAGACTCCATGATTTGTGCTGGCTTCCGAGATAGAGAAGGAACCCCAGCCGCATGCCAGGTGAGAAGACAAAGAGAAGTTTTATGGAAAAATACATCAAGGTGTTCCATCAGTTGCCCATTCACACCTTCTTTGTTGCTCTTCTTCCTGTAGGGTGACTCTGGTGGCCCTCTGCTGTGCCAGGTGGGGCGTGACCGCTGGGAGGTCCACGGCATTGTGAGCTTCGGTCCTATCGGATGCACGGTGGAGAACAAGCCCAGCGTCTTCACTCGCACCGCAGCCTACATCCCATGGATAGAGGCCACACGCATCAGAGACTTCTTCTTGCACTAAGTTCCGACCTCAGAGAATTCCTTGTCCACATTTGTAGGCACAGGAAAAGTCGTTCTAGCAACAGGTTTAGCGCTATGTCCCGGTCTGGGTTTAGCCCATGGACTTGCTCATCCATTTGTGGTCCGTGCGCTGGGAGCTGGTGTACAGCATCACAACCACCAGCCACCAAGTTAGGGTAGTTTGTGCTTGGTTTGTGGGTCGCTTCTCCGCTATGCATGTGAGACGGGCTTCGCTGTAGTACATGAACTGCAAAGTTTTAACTGCTTTCAGCTAAATCACATTGATCTCCACCTTGTGTTCGACAAGCCAAGAAACATCTGTAGAACAAGTCCTGGCTATTCAACATTACACTCATCAAGTTAGTTGGCCTTGTTTTTTTCTGTAAGGACTGGCATGTATGTCCGATCACGGGGAGTCCAACGTTCAGTTCTTAAGGTGCTTTGAAGGTCAGCGTCATGTAGTGATAGAAAATTTCACCTGTTGTGGGAGACGGTCTCCCTTAAAAACAACCTTAAGTGCAGTGGTTTTCACTGAACAGTGCAGGTAATATCTACACAGGATGGAAATTTATGCCGCTACAAATTCCTTCATGATCATTATTTTGAGATCATTTTAATTATTGTATCACTCACAAGTATTCAAAAACAAGTTTGGGTTAGTGGTATAATACTGCTTGATTAATAGGATGAGTAACCAATGGTTATTCTGGTTGAGAAACATCACTGAAAGGTTTTTTAAATGCTTTCACTTTGAAAAACTGAGCATGTGTGCATATCGTAACAAAGTCATGGACATTCATTCTGGAATATTAGAATTATCATTCGTCTTTACTCATTGACTGTTGAAATCAAGGTTGACCTGCTTACAAATAAACCATTTATAAAAACTTTATTTGCAAATTTTTTAAACATTATTTAAAGTTATTTAAATTTTATTTAGAGTTACATGAATACAAGATGATGTAGTTTCTCCAAGAATGAAAGACTGACTATTCATGCACAGCAAACACAAATTTAATACTTAATATTACTAAAATGCAAATGAAGAGTCTCAAACAGTGGAAACTTGTATTTTATTTTCAATGGTTTCAGACAGGAAGCAGCCCGTTTAGTCAGCACTGACAAAATGCATCAATCCACAACAAGAACAGATAAAACCTCATGATTACTGTTCCTGCATCTTACACCAACAAAGACATGTACATGAACAACTTAGATGTTACCAGCAAATTCACAGTTAGTCCACACATCTGGAGGCAGTCTGGCTCTTCCATTTAAATATTATACTTGATGTAACTCTGAAAAAGTCTGTGCATGTGTCGTGGTCCATGGGTTTCATAAAGAAGTGGATGCAACATAAAAACTTAGAATGGGCTCAGAGTCAAAATAAGTCCATGGTTTGAGCTCTCAGTCATCCTCAGTAATGTGAAGGCGAAGTCCCCTTCAGGTGATCCCAGTTGTTGTAAAGAGCATACAGGCCAGACATGGCTAAACCAACGAGACCTCCTCTGGCAACTCCTCTGAGTCCAGCTGTACAAAATAAATGTAAATTTATATAAATAAACACAGTAAATATTGATACTTAGCACATAAGTCAATGTCACTTTTCCTCACCTGTGGATTTATAAAGCATCCCTGTTAACGTTCCAGCTGCCACTGTGTTGAGGTCATCCTCTGCACCCCTGGCCTTCTCAATGACCACACCGAACACACTATACAAAAGAGCTGTTGAGAAAGAGAAACCAATATTTTGTTATGCATAAATCTCTTCAACTACACAACAGATTGTGATATTCTTTTACACAAGATGTTTGAATTCAATGCATTTCTTACCCACAGATCCTAGTGTGTTGGCCCATGATGCGCCTTGTCGTGTGACCATGTTCAGAATTCTGACAGAAAATAACATAGGTCAGTATTACAGCAGAACTATGGATAATAAACAATGGATAAACCATTTTAGTGAATAGCATGGACCAAAATGATTTATTACGTTTTAATTTAACCAAACACCAATTCAAATTCTAAATGCTGTTCAGATTGTTGTGTTGACAGTTGATAAACCAGTCATAATATTTTTTTTCTGGCAAGGAGCTGCCTCTTTAGGCTAATGAACTGTACTTATTGATACTCTAGCATTATTTTTGGTCACAGTGAAATTTATCTATTGTAGCTTATCCACAATGTGTGTGAAAAGTAGAATCTGATATGCTCAAAATGTATCATTGCAGAAGCGCTAACTAGTAAAAAGTGCCTGGTCAATGATTTCAGATGAATATTTTCAGTTGTCGAGTTTTCAGTGTCACTAAAAATAGGCTAAAATTTGTCAGAAGCTTTTAATGTTTTTTAAAGATGTCTCTTCTGCTCACCAAGCCTACAGTTATTTGATCCAAAGTACAGCAAAAACAGAAAAATTATTAAATAGTTTTACTATTTAAAACAACTGCTTTTTATTTGAATATATTTTACAAAGTAACTTATTCCTGTGATTTCAAAGCTGAATTTTTAGCATCATTACTCCAGTGACATGATCCTTCAGAAACCTAATATTCTGATTTGCTGCTCAAAAAACATTTATTATGCTGAAAACAGCGGAGTAGAATTTTTTCAGGTTTCTCTGACGAATGGAAAGTTCAGAAGAACAGCATTTATCTGAAAAAGAAATCCTTTGCAACATTATAAATGTCTATCAATTTAATTTTATCCTTGCTTAAGCAAAATCAGCATATTAGAATGATTTCTGAAGGATCATGTGACACTGTAGACCGGAGTAATGCTAAAAAAAAAAATGTAGCTTTGACCACAGGAATAAATTGCATTTTAAAATATATTCAAATAGATAACAGTTACTTTAAATAGTAAAAATATTTTAAAATTTTACTGTTTTGCTGTACTTTGAATCAAATAAATGCAGGCTTGTTGAGCAGATGAAAAATCGTACTGTTTTAAAGCTTTTGACTAATAGTGTAAATTCTAATCTCTTAAGTTTACTAAGGAGCACACACTTACTGTACGTTTCTGGGTTTTGACCACGGCATGTCTCTAGTTTCTGTCAGGCCCATACGGAGACCATTAAGTGTCCCAAAAGCAGCACCTTCAAAGAAATGAACAACAGTTAAAACGGGTGATGATTAAAGACTTGAATTGATCAAAGCTTTCAAAAAGACACAGGCCTCACCTGTTATACAGCATCCCCCGATGGTAAAGAAGGCCAGCTCAAACCGGCCACGGGTTTTATTTGCCCCAGTTGGCAAGATAAACTCATCAGTGTCCTATGGGAGAAAGAGAAGCAACATAATGGTGTCTTAAATGTAAAGCCTTTTTGTATTACTGTAATTCAAATGTCATATTTTTTGTAATAGCTTGTATAAACAAGGGAACACAGTATAACCACGCTAATATACATTAGAGCAAAGATCAATTAGTGAAAGCAAATTTTAATAAAAAGTTTAAACTACACTACCAGTCAAGTTTTTAAACAGTAAAAAGTCTCTTCTGCACACCAAGCCTGCATTTATTTGATCTGAAGTACAGCAAAAACAGTAAAATTATGAAATACTTTTACTATTTAAAATTACTGCTTTCAATTTATATATTTTTTAAAACGTCATTTATTCCTGTGATTTTAAAGCTGAATTTTTAGCATCATTACTCCAGTCACATGATCTTTCAGAAATTATTCTAATATTCTGACTTGCTACTCAAAAACATTTATTATTATTATGCTGAAAACAGCTGAGTAGAATTTTTGTCAGGTTTCTTTGATAAACAGAAAGGTCAAAAGAACAGCATTTATCAGAAATAGCAATCTTTTGTAACATTAAAAATGCCTTTATCATCACTTTTGATCAATTTAAAGCATCCTTAGAAATTAATACTTTCATTTCGCATCATTTCTGGAGTAATGATGCTGAAAATTTAGCTTTGATCACATTTTTAAATATATTCAAATAGAAAGCAGCTATTTTAAACAGTAAAAATATTACTGCTTTTTCTGTATTTTAGATGAAATAAATGCAGGCTTGGTGAGCAAAAGAGGCTTACTTAATTTAAAACATTAAAAATCTTACTGTTCAAAAACTTTGACTGGTAGTGCATATTCTCAGAAAAGCCTACAACAGGTTCATATTGTGACAGCTTGCCCCTTATATCAGGCATTTAAACCTCTAACATGAGTCTGACTTTGTCAATTCCTAAGACAAACTCATTTCTACCACGGAAACACTGAAATAGGCCTAAAATGTAGCTATGGACAGAAACTCACCTGTACAAGGTAACGAGGGTCAACATTGAGGTAGGGCGACAGAGGGCTCATACCAGTCACTGAGAATAACGGATAACATTCGTTATACATTATCAGAAATGAACAGATACTCACAGTAACCAATTTGACTATAATGTCAACCAGACTGTTAAGGCAAGTAAAGATTACTTACATGGTACTCCTGCGAGCTCAGTATTTGAATACTCAGGAGTTCCTCCACCGAAAAGGCTCCCGAGTCCCCCTTTAAATCCTCCTGATGCCGGTGTGTTATTATCCATGTCTTCAGAGATGATACAGAGAAAACCGTCTCGATGATAAGACTTCTTCCTTACCGACTCGCGTCAAATTGATGGACGTTAACGGCGCCAAACGATTTTCTTTATCAACGGTGTTGTGGTGTTTATCCTCTGTTGAAAATCCCACATAGATGTCACCGTGCTGAGTTGTCAAATGTTGATGTTTGATAATTAGAGTTTTCAGTCTCTGACCGAGAGATTCCGTAACTCTGACCTCCACATGCTGCCCTGCCGTAAAGTGAAAGGACACTGCTGACGTAACACTGCCGTAAAATTACACTTGCGATTGCTGAAGGTTTCATCAAATCGGTAATACAAACATTTATTACTTTAGAATAACACATATTAGTTTGCGAAAATAAAGTATGTGATATCGCTATGAAAAGAATGCGATGTCGTCCTGAGGCGATTGGTGTTTGAGAGACCTCAACGGAACTGACAGTAGACTACACGACATTTTACGACTATCCGTGTTTTAAAGTGAGATTTTTTTTTTTTGAGAACAAAAAAGATCTACAAAGTTAAACAAACTGAAGTAACATTCAATGTTACTTCATATATAAATGTTAATAAAAAAATAAATGTTAATGTTAATACGAAGTGAGTTTTTATGATAAAAAAATAAGCATTGAAAACAACAGAAGAACAACTAAAAATTTAAACAATAATTACAGTAGATTCTACATAGACGTTACACAGTAGATGGATTTTTAATCATTTATAATAAAAAATAATAAAATAAAAACAAATTATAATACAAGTAAATTAATAATAAATAAAAATGTATTTATCCAATTATTTATGATATCCTGTTCATTATATACAAATACTTTATGTAATTTGAATTCTATAGGAATTGCTAATTGCTTAAATTGACAATTTATTTCATCTTGATTAAGTTGAAAGTATTTAGACTGTATGTTTGATATGGTTAGAAGAAAAATTTCTGAAGGTAAAAAAAAAAGACACCAGTGATGCTGCTTTCCCACTAGATGGCAGACAAGGACAAATTTCAAAAGCTTTCTGCAGGGCTATTTTGAACTTTTTTTCTTAAACAGTTGGTTAGGTTTTTTCATCTTCTTTTCAACTGATTTGTTAGTTTGTGTGGGGGAAAAGATCTGCCTCACACCGAATGGTGTGCCACAATAAAGCATGTCCCGTGATGCATGCTTTAAAGCACAAATGGTTGTTTAGCACCATAAAGGTTGTGTTCTGATCCTCCTATCCTCGCATGAGATTTAAGAGGAATTTGCCGTGTGGGAGGATGCTGAAGCAGAATTCTATCACCATAGTTATTTTTTTTCTGTCTCTTTCTTTTACACCCCTTGAGGTGGAGCAATAACGTTTGCCATTGTTGTCATTCTGTGAGCTCAGACTTCCTGGCATCCACACTAAATTACCCAGGGCTTTCTGTGGGAGCAGAAATGGCTCACTGTTCCCCAACAAAAAGACCATTCACAGTCAGTGGAAGGCCTCCTATAGACAGCCCACAGCGCTGAAGAGAAGCAGAGGCAGTCGAATAGAGACAGGCACCCTGAGGAACATGGCCGCACTGGGAAATGACTGTGATGTCATAATGGATTCATCTCACAGAATATCTTTTAATCACACTTATGTTTTATCATCATGCTTTGTTCTTGGCCTTATATTGAGTGTTTCTGTGCCAAAACCCAAACACAACAACGCTGAGTACACACAAAAAAACTCCACAAGGACCCCAAAGGGGGTGTGTTACCATGGAGATATGAAAGCTGTGCAGAGCCTCTGTTCCTTAAACTAGTTTAGAGGAGATGAGAGGGGAGGACAAGAGGGGGTGGGGGTTCAAAGGGGTCCTCTGAAACCTTTCAGATGAAGACTATAAAGCCATCATGCTTTTTTTCAATAAAGAGTAAACAACAAGCATAGCACATATTGTTACTTGCTGTTCGAAATTCATATAAATCATACATACGTGTGTACTCTACTTATAAGTTAGTTCAGAATAATTAAGTGTCTTTTTAAATTTTTTGAAACGAGCTCATCAAGACTGCATTTATTTGCTCAAAATCAGGATGAAAAAAAAAGTGTTTTCACAATGCGTCATCAATCAGGCACGGAGTGTAAACAATGCCAGTGAACCGAACAAAACTTACATATTTTGCTGATTATTGCTGCTTACAATGTCAATTATTGTCGAATTGCTACTCAAAACTAGCCCAAATATAGCCCAATCGCATTTCGAGGGGGTCCTCCAAGAAAAATATCGTTCCTGGGGGTAAATATTACGTTATTGGGGTCGCTTCAACCCGCGGACATGAAGAACAACTTGCGGCAACACTGATCACGAATCTCCAAAGTCAACGTAAAACGCGAACGCGCATGATTTCAATGCCGCGCATAGCGGCTCCCTTTATATATAGTATGATTACCCAATGATATAATTGTGAGATAAAGTACTTAAATATATTTTTCCTCCCATCTCGTATTGGTTCCGTAGTACATGCTATTTCCTTTCAGAACACGGTGTTTGGATTTGGGCACATCCCTAATTAAAAAGTAAGGTGTCATGAGCATCAAATCAGCATGTTAGTTTGATTTCTGCAGGACTGGACAAATGTAGACTGGGGTAATAGCTGCTGAAAATTCTGCTTCTGCCATCACAGGAATAAATTACATTTTAATATATACTGAAATAGAAAACAGTTCTTTTATCATTTTTCACAATGTTACTGTTTTTACTGTATTTTGGATGAAATAACTGCAGCCTTATTGGTGAGAAAGAGACTTATTTCAAAAATAGTATACATAGTACATGTATTAGTAAATATATACAAAGTAATTATAAAATAGAATTTATTAACAAACTGTGAGTGTCAATATACTTAAATTAATCATTTGTTTTGATTTCAGACGTTTCAAGAAGACTTTAAAGCCATCACGTTGTTCACAAGCATACTGTTGCTGTTTGAGATTCATACAACAGATGTAAAAATAAAATCACCTATTATTGGATGGATCAATGGCTTATGACCTAGTGGCATTTTGAAGAGAGGTCCTCGGCATTTAATCCTAAATTTATTTAAAGCACAAACCGTACTAAACAGTGTTCTACTTTGTTATGCTTTCATGTTACGGTCAAATGTAACTTGACAGACTCCTGGAACCCGCCGAAGATTCACTGCGCCACAAACAAGAGTTAAACAGAATCACCTGTTTTAAAGTCTGTGGAAACTTGGATTCCACACAAACTCAACAGCTCCCCCTTAATGTGGATTTGTTTCGTTAAGGCCCGGCTGACACTCGCAACAGATATACGTAAGCCTCATAATATCCCAGATACAAAGTAAAATCCAAGAGCCATAGTTGTCCCTTGGCTTAGCTCTTGTCATTTCAAGCTCCCCGTTATTCTCTGGCAGTGCTTTAGGACTTTGGCTTGGCTGTGAATGTTCTCCACTGTGGCCTGCCAAGTTCTGCTGTCCTCTCCCACCAGTCTGGGCAGCGTCCAGCCTTGTGGAGCCAGTGTGGGGGGCCAGGATTGAGCCAGACCCCAGGCCCCATCCTCTGAGAGCAGGCAGGAAGGGCGGGGGACCCCACAGAACGAGAGGAAGAGGAATGGAGACACAGACGGAAGACAGAGAAGCATCCTACAAGTTCAAACACACCGTGTGTGTGTCTGAAGTACAAGTAAACTCGGTTCCTGTACATCTTTACTTGGAAAACCTACTGGATGTAACCAAAGCGAAACAGCGTCATACTGTGCGACTCCGCTGTGGCGTAACATCTGTTGTGTCATCCTGTTTAATTTGCTGCGTCCTTTATATGCACCCCACCATCACCAGCTCTGATATTTCTCAGATCTTTAGCTATGAATAGAAACAATTACACAAGCTAGGTAAACAGTAATGACTTCCTCTCTTACATAAACATTGATGGATGTGTCTGTGGAAACGGTTCTTTAATAGAGCAGAAGGAAGTGTTCCTTGAGATTTGTTCAGTCTGAGCCCTTTGGGAGGACATTCCCCACCCTCTCCATATCCTCATGCTGGACATGTCTTTGTGGTCATTGTTTAAGATCAAGTGTGCTTCGTTTCCTAGAAGACCCACACTTGTGCTGACACTCCCCTTGCTTCAACAGAACTAATGGAAGCTGATGAAACTAGCTTCCTTGATTTTCAATTTTCAAACACAATCACAAGCTAAATGGAATGGGTGTGAGTCACATATTGATCATCAATGACAAAATTAATAAGAAGAAAATTACATTAACAGAAACTGGGAGGGTTAATATGAATTAATTAAAGGAGAAGTTAGCTTCCACAATAAAAATTTCCTGGCAATTTACCCCCACGTCATCCAAGATGTTCATGTTTTTCTGTCTTCAGTCGCAAAGAAATTTAGGTTTTTGAGGAAAACATTTCAGGATTTTTCTCCATATGTGGGCCTAGACCACAAAACCAGTCATAAGTAGCACGGGTATATTTTTAGCAATAGCCAACAATACATTGTATGGGTCAAAATTGTTGATTTTTATTTATGCCAAAAATCCTTAGGATGTTAAGTTAAGATCAAGTTCCATGAAGATATTTTGTAAATTTCCTACCGTAAATATATCAAACTTAATTTTTAATTAGTAATATGCATTGCTAAGAACTTTATTTGGACAGCTTTAAAGGTGATTTTCTCAATATTTAGATTTTTTTGCACCCTCAGATTTCAGATTTTCAAATAGTTGTATCTCGGCCAAATATTGTCCTAACCTAACCAACCATACATCAATGAAAAGCTTCTTTATTCAGCTTTTATTTGATCTTTCATAGTGGACTTCTATGGTGGCCAACGGTTTGAACGTCCAAAATGCAGTTTAAATGCAGCTTCAAAGGGCTCTAAACGATCCGAGCCAAGGAAGAAGGGTCTTAGTGAAATGATCGGTCATTTTCTTAAAAAAATAAGATTTATATATTTTTTAACCACAAATGCTCTTCTTGCATTAGCTCCGCAATGCGCACACATTGCGTAATCATGTTGGAAAGGTCATGCATGATTAGTTCTTCAACTGTGTACTCCGGTTCAAAAAGGTTAGGTAGGACAAAAAACTCATCTCATTTTCTCCTCCAACTTGAAATTCATCCAACATTGTTGTTTTACCTTTTTTTGGAAAGGACATTTGACTTTTTTGCCTGTTCGCTTTGTAAACACTGGGTCGGTACTTAACTAAATTGTAATGTGCGAGATTGGGATGAATATTTGTGGTTAAAAACTATATAAAATTGTATTGTTTTAAGAAAATGACCGATTGCTTTGCTAGATAAGACTCTTATTCCTCGGCTGGGATTGTGTAGAGCCCTTTAAAGCTGCACTGAAACTTCAATTTGGACCTTCAAAACGCTGGCCACTATTGAAGTCCACTATATGGAGAAAAATCCTGGAATGTTTTCCTCAAAAACCCTAATTTCTTTAGCGACTGAAGAAAGAAAGACATAAACATCTTATATGACATGGAGATGAGTAAATTATCAGGAAATTTTTATTCAGGAAGTGACTCCAGTTTCAAGAACTGTATGTTTTTCGGTAAAAACAATAGGTAATTTATACATTTATTCTATTACTGTATAAATTATTGTATACTCCTATGTCAGTTTAAATCTTAAAGGCCTGCCTGTCGACATATGTATTTACATACACCCTGTTCGGGCAGACATGATACATCATCAACGCATTCCGTTACGGTATTGCAGGCCAAGTGAGAATGGAGGGCATTATCAAAGTCCCTTTAAAACAAATCATTTCACTCGGTGGCCATCTTTGAAACGTATCCCAGGCATAAAAGTGCAGCTCCTATCTCTATAAACAGGGAAAAATCAAATTCTCCCAAACTGTTCACCAAGCTTATGATTAAATGTCATATTTGACATCACCAATAAAATCTGACAACAGTTGCCTCATATAAATGTTGTTCCTTATACTCCAGTAGCGATAAAAAAGCTTGTTTTTGATGCTAAACCAGCCACTGCGCATGCGCAGTCATGAGCGAGAGTTTGCGAACGCTGGAACCTGAGCTTCTAACGGCAGCTGTAGTGACGCGATGACCTAACTAATCAGTGATTGGTTATTTCATTTAAAAGGCGGGGCTTATTCGCCATATTGGGCGTTACACTTTCTCCCATTCAAAACTAATAGGAGTGCACAGTCTTCCTATATATAAAGTCTTTGGGAGTATAAATGTAATATTATGCGCTTTGTACAGTAATATACTCTCACCGGTGAATGAGACATGAGGTAATCTGACAGCGTTGCATTTAAGCCTCCACCAATGCTGTCTCTCATAGTCTCGCTCTGCTGTCTGCTCTGCCTAAGCATGTTTATGTGTTTTAGAGGAGGCGTGGCTTTGCATAGTGATTATGCAGGCGGTGGGGTCTTGCTTTCAAAGCTAGTTTGCTATTGCTTGCCTTTAATATTAATATTTCAAATAGCTTATAAAACTGACAAAACTTTAAACCATACCGGTTTGTTTAGCTGAAATCAGGCTCAAAATTTAATGTTGGTGGATTCAAGAGCAAAATGAAACTTAGTTTTTAAATATAGTATACTATCTGACAGATATTAAATAAGTTTCCTGTTACAGAAGGTTGAGTGTTTTAGAGAGGGTTTGTGGTTGAAGCTAGCAAAATTGTGCCTGATAGCTGAAAGCCTTACCTTTCTTTCCTACAGCCTCCATGAGCATTGTGATTTTTTCTCAGTTCATTTTTCTAGTAGTCTGTGGCCTCTTCCTGAAACGGTCTGGGTTTGCCTTGCCATTGCCATCCAATAAGATCAGTAGATTGACAAGGAAGGAAGGAAGGAGGGAAGCAAAATGTTCTATTTTCATTTGCTAAGTTAGGACAGAGAGTTCTGAGTTTGTTTGTGGGCATAAAGGTTGTAAAGGTCATTGCAGCCTCTGAGGGGGAAGTCAGAGTGCGAGTCAACAGAGGATACTGTGTCTCTCTCTCTCTTTACAGAGACTTACCCAGTTCATCTTTCCTCTTTGGCCCTCAGCTAAAACTGTTATCCATTCCACTCATTAAACTTCCTGCTGCATTACGCTCCATTACTTTGGATAGTGCCTGTATGTGCATGTGTTTTTGATAAGGTAAGCAGCACTGGAGAGTTAAGGAGGTAGGAGGGGACATCAGAAAATGAACAAGACAGGAAATTGAGGTTTTAATTGCAGGTTAGAGATAGAGAGACGATGAGGGGGGAAAAAGAAAGAAGGAATGATTACCTAACATAGCAGCCAGTAATTTGAGACAGGCAGGAACCATTTAACACAAAACGCGTGGTGGTTAATGAACAGTTTGCCTTCTGTGGGAGCGAATTAATCACACTCTTTCCTTTTCCATCCATTTCACTTTCTCCCTCAGTGCCTGTCCATTTTTCATTTTGCATGTGTGTGTGTGTACATGCTGTAAACGGAACAGAATACCCAAAAATGGAACTCCTGTTATTAGGAGTATTTACTCACCTTAATGTTCCAAACCAATGCTGCCTTTTCTGGTCACATCTCAGAGTGACCACATTTTGAAGCTCCAAAAAATGACATAGACACCAAAATTCCTAAATGGTCGTGTAAAACACATTTTTACCTCATCAAAAACAGCTCTGTTCACAGCGAGCGATGTCGGTACATGTCATTTTAAACATGAGCTTTGCTCTTCCCGCCCCTCTCTTTCGTTTTTTTCTGTCAGAGATTGTTGTCGATATCTACGGTCACTACAGCACCTCGAACGCGGAGAAAATGGCGGACGGCGTACAACTGCCTGAGGGCGGGAATATGTTAATACGGGACAGTCCGTCAGCGGTTATGGGCGGGGCCTGAATAGTGTGATGCCGTACTGATCAGAAAATCGCGTTTTGCGGATTTAAATAAGAGTGAATGGATTCTTATTATCGTCGGGTGGTTATGTCCACACACTGCTAAGACACATTTATATGCAGACACCATGTAAAAGTAAATTTTGCATTAACTATTCCTTTAAAACACTATCTTTGTTGTCAAACTGTGACGGTCACAGATTCAGCTCTGTTGCTGTTCTTTCAGATACGACCAGATTTGTTTAATGCAGGCTATGGTGGGCGACTTTGCTATAAACTGAAAAGAAAACAAAAGCTACTAACTAGGACTCTCAGGTCCAGTGATGAGGTCTTATGGGAGCTAAAAGGCTCTTGATTAGCTTTATCAGCTAAACACAGACCATTACACACAACAGCAACTCATTAAAACAATGTGTGAACATTTAGAAAAGTGAAAAACAGTTTTTAGAAGGTTATTTCAAGTTATCGGTTTCCTTCGCAACTCCAGTTCCTCAACGCTGAACCACTGACAAACAGAAATTGCTATTTTGACCTCTGTGATTTCTCTGAGGATATTCAGTGCTCAAATGAGGAAGTGATTTGAAACTTACATATTAAGAGCCTGATGTTTGTTACTATAGTTAGGCAGTGCTGATGTGCATAAGCTAAAAAATATTCCAGTTAGTGGGCGTTGTTGGAAAGTGAAGGAATATTTTACAAAAGACAATGTTTGCTTCTTTTTGTTTTCTTACACATTTCTGGGAATCTGGAAAGTTTTAGTTGCACTGGGTTTCAATAGACTCCTTTGAAAGACAATTACCGGTGTAATCTGTAGATACTCTTTCTTGTTGATTCTTAGAACTTTCCAAAACAGCTCAACAGATGGTTGTGATACAAAAACAAGCACACACAATGAAGAATGTTGAGGAAGAAAGAATAATAAGACTGAGTGAAATAGAGGTGGGTGTTCGTCCAACTCAAACAACCGTACCATTTATACAGATTTTACTTGTCCTTCAGCTTTTTTTTCCTCCCCATAATCATCTTGTCACTTTCGTGTTAAATGCAGTTTTGTTCAGTATGATCAATTAAACAGTACAGACCAAGATCTCCTCCATTATCTACAGCAGACCTGAATCAGATTAGTAGGCAGAGTGTTCTGGCACATGTAAAAAGCACAAGAGAAAGAGCGACCAAGTTAGTTTCTTTTTTTAAAACTATGATTTTAATATTTCGCTATTGCTTCTCAGTACAGAGTTTAGTCCAGCATATATCAGTCAGTAAAACACTCTTATGCTTAATTTCACACAAATCTTGTTCTAAAGATTTCAAAGCAGACAAAAGAAATTATTGACGGGGTTAATGAATAGAAATCATCAAATGTTAGTACAATCGGCGAGAAACGATTAATCAAATTATATAACTAGAAATGGTTAATAGCTTACAATTTACATAAGAAGGCACAGAGGCAAAGCAACAATGACAAACCAAACACCCCAGCAAATAAAAACCACTTGTTCAGAGTGAGGCTGGAACCAAATCATATTGTTCATCATGGGAATATATGTCTCTCATATCAATTTTTTTTCTTTTGTAATAAGGCATACTGTTCATATCTGGAAATGTGATTTAATGTTATTTCTCACATACAAAATATGATAGAAAAATACATTATAAAATGTTACAATGGTTATAAATAGGACTGTATATTTTCCAATGCAGGGAGCTGCTTGGGTTCGCAAAAAAGAAAAAAAAAAAAAAAGACAACAAAAATAAGCTTGAATGTAGAGTTGCAGTTCATTGGCATATACAATACATAAACACTCACTCACACAATCACCCATAAAACACATGCTCACACACATATTGACACAGTCTATAATAATACTGCATGGAAAGCAAACACTAAACCAAAAAAAAAAAACACACACATTAAAAAATAACTCCAGTTCCTAGTCGATCTGACAGGGTGAGAGAACCTTTAAAAACAATTTCCATCCATTATATGTACATTTGAAGTCAAATACATACACCTTGTAGAATTTACAAAATGTTAATTATTTTATCAAAATAAAAGGGGTCATACAAAATGCATTTTGTTTTTTATTCAGTACTGGTGTGAATAAGATATTTCACATAAAAGATATTTAAATATAATCCACAAGAGAAAATAAGTTTTCTCTACCCCGTTCAATAAGTTTCTGTACCCCGTTCAAAAGTTTACATACACTTGATTCATAATACTGTGTTGTTACCTGAATGATTCACATTGTTCATGAGTCCCTTGTTTGTCCTGAACAGTTAAAACACCCACAAAAGTGTGTATTTTTGTGCACTGAGGACAACTGAGGGACTTTACAGAAGGGTCAAATGCTCACACTGATGCTTCAGAAAAAAACAATGAATTAAGAGCCGGGGGTGTAAACTTTTGAACAGAATGAGGATGTGAACATTTTTCTTATTTTGCCTATAAATCTTTTTTTTTTTATTCAGTACTGCCCTTCAGAATCTACAGAAGATACTTACATGCTTCCCAGAAGACAAAATAAGTTAAATTTACCCTGATCTTCAAATTCCAAAAGTTTTCACCCCTGGCTCTTAATGCATGGTTTTTCCTTCTGAAGCATCAGTGAGCATTTCAACCTTTTGTAATAGTTACATATGAGTCCCTCAGTTGTCCTCAGTGTCAAAAGTTGAAACCCCAACCATACAGGCATTATTGGAAAGGGTTCAAATTCACAAAAATGCTGAAAAACCAAAGCATTTGTGGAACCTGAAGGATTTTTCTGAAGAACAGCAGGCAGTTTAACTGTTCAGGACAAACAAGGGACTCAAGAACAACTATCACTAAACAAGTGTATGTAAACTTTTGAACAGGGTAATTTTTATAAATTCAACTATTATTTTCTCTTGTAGACTATATGTAAACGTCTTTTATGTGAAATTTCTTATTCAGGTCATAAATAAATAAAAAATAACATGCATTTTGTAAGATCCCTCTTATTTTGGTAAAATAACATTTTGCAGATTCTGCAAGGTGTGTGTAAACTTTTGACTTCAACTGCAGGATTTTTTCTTTAGCAATTTCCAGGTTAATAAAAAAAATTGACATGCAACTGCATTACAACCTCAAACATCTAAAAAGTATTGCATTTGCTCTGCATAAATACAACCAACATTATTAGAAAAGGAGATGCATCTTCTCAAAATCCAGTTATGATAACCAAATAACAAAATGTGATTATAATTTGTTAATACGCTTTTAGTTTGTACACTTTTAATTGTTCTTTAGCTCTGAAATGGTCTGAAATTTAACTGGAAGACCAACTGAAGGAAATGTATTTTAAAACCGAAAATCGTTTGCATAGGAAGGCAAGAAGAATTGTGACATGTCTGCAAACAAACATGCTTCTCTAGTACACCTTCTGAACTAATTAACTCCAAACCTTAATAATATTCACCCTGGAAAATATGGAAATAGTAACTAGTAACATATCGAAGGGGCTTCATTGTTGTGTAACAGATGTAGTGATGGTAGAGAGCTCGTACACATATATTATCAAAAACAAACATATTGTGAGCATCAAAAGCTCAATTAACACCTAATGTAGTGTGACAGGGTAAAACTCAATCGTTATTTGTAAAGAAAAATATAAAATGCACATAAAACGCCTGTGACATTGTTCAGTACACCTCGTTTTGATGAATAAAGAGGAATTGAACAGAAATACCTGATATGTTGGCATATAACACATCGATGGACATTCATACTTGTTCGTAATTGATGATATTGTGTAAAATAAGGCACTTTTTTATTATTATTATCAAAAAAGACACTGTTTTGGTCTCTAAAATTTGTCATAAGGAAATAAACGTCGTTTGTTCATCACATTTTGACAATACTGCTTTGTTTTTGAATACAAAAAGGATCGCCTTTGAAAAATATATATATTCTTTTTGTGTGCAGCACCCTTGTATGAAAAAGATATTAATTGACGTTCAGTGTTTGTACACTTGCTCATGTGTCTGGATGCTTTTCGACAGCTCTCTGAAGAAAAACGCTGGTAGGCAAGCATGGCTTTTACATCCCTTATGGACATTTGGACCTATAAATCAGTTTAAAAATAAACTGCTGGGTTTTTTTTCAAACTCTTCAGGATGGCATGAGAACTGCAGTGCACAAACTTAGAGAGTTATATAGAATATTATGCTTAATTTTTAGAAACCAATAAAGATGTGTGATTATTTAGTGCGTGCATGTGAAAGGCTAACAACAGGGTGTCGCCCAGACAGCGTTATTGCTTTATGACACTTCAGTGCAGGCTGGGAAGCCCAGGTCACCTGACCAAGGAGGTCCTCGTTTTGAGAAGGGGAGCGATTCTGTTCTGCGGGTGGGCCATCACGGCTTCTCGGCTGTGTTAAGCGAATTAAAGCTGCTTCTGGGCTCACCAGCAGGCCGCCAAAACATAGAAGCGAAGGACGAGAGCCAGAGAACTGGTCAGCAGGCAGGCAATGGTCAGGTCATCATTGGGTGAAGAGTTCAGAGGGTCATTGGTTAGTTGCCGGTGGCGGCTGGGTTGTTAGAGAAAAAAAAAAAAAAATGGACAGACAGAGGGGAAACGAAAAAAAATAAAAGGACATAAAGAGGACACAAAAGAAAAAAAGATAGAGAAGGAGATTAGTTTCAGCTAGTGACGGTTGGATGACAATATGACATTACTAATTACAGCTACTGTAAGAGAAAACTGCTCAAAGTCTACATTAACACAGCAAAATCATGAAGGCCTCATGATTTCACTCCAGAACCCATCTCCCAGGTGAAAATGGTTAAAGAAGCAAAGAGGCAAATCAATTATAGAGTCATTACGAATTAAACCAACAGCACTTAATAGTTAGTAGCAGTCAATAGAGTTTGGACAGTAAGGGCGTCAATCCTGGATTAAAAGATGTGAATTGTTCGAGGAACGTTCCTCTGACTGCTATTAAGCATTAGAGTGCTGCTTCAATACAAAGCCACAAAGCTGCTAGTGATAATGATATGGATTCATGAGTAGTTACAGAGATGTGACAAGAGAAGTAAAATCAGAGAGTGACAGGCTAATCAAAAGATTTTTAGACAGTACATTTGGTGGTTTTTTAACTCAAATTTTATTGCCTTTAAAATTTGACTATTTACAAAAAAATACAGAAAGATACTAAAGCATATCGGCTGAAATTTAGGGCTAAAACAACACAAGAAAACAATTAGAAAGACAAATTGTTCCGCAAGTCTATAACTTAGGTACGACATCCTAAAAAACAAAATGTACCCCTTATGGAAAAAAAATAACATGGCATTGTTCTCTAAGCTCTAACATTGTTGACTAGTATAAATTCCCTATTCATTTACAAATACAATAGAATTTCATAAATGTTCTTGCTTTTATAGTTAAACATATTGCTTTCATAAACTCATCTTAAAAGATCACACGATAACTATGTTCTTTTCCATACATTGACAAAAAATTCAAAAGAAGCTTACTGCAAAACAACAAACAAGAAACAAACAAACCAAAAATGGAATATTTCTTCAGTTCATCTGTTGTTCTTGTGCTAACAGGCGGCCGCGGTTTGCGACCGTCCTGCTTTGATAAACATCCTAACATCTCATGAGGTTTTGCCGTTTCATTTTTTTCTTGTTTCACTTTGCTCTGTCTGCTATCGCAGACTTGGAGCTGGTGATTTAAAATCTTCAGTGCAAAATACTTGTGCCATATTTTTATGATGAGGAATTCTTGAATGGGGAGTTTAAGGAATCATAAGCACTCTGAAACACCATTATAATGCACCGAGCATAAAAAAAAAATATTTTTAATGGGAAGTGCATATGATGACTTACACTCTCAAACAAGTCCTAACCTTCATAACCGTCTAGTCTATCTCATGTGACACTGTCCAAATCGAGTGCTTGGAATATTTCATCCAATGCTTTTTTATTCAAGGGCATTTTCCCTTTTTGCAGGGTTGCCAGGTCTGCAAAACAAAGCCAGCCCAATTGCTATTCCAAACTAGCTCAATCACGTTTTTCTGTGGTTTTTGTCTCTGGGTCCCCTCTGTATAGGGAGATCGCTTTAACCCACTAAAAAACAACCCACGGTGACAGTGTAAAAGTAGCCCAATTCTGCTGGATTTGGCAACACTGTCTTTCTGTGGCTGTGGACAGTAAGCCAGACAAGATAGATCAGACTTTTTGTGCAATTTCACAATTGTTATGCATTAAACTGGTCAGTTGTATTGGTCTATTAAATTATGACATGTTAAAGTCTTACGGGTGTGAAATTCACTTATATTGATCAGTAGATTCTCACGTTTACAGTTTTTTCAGGAGTCATAGTTATTATATGTACAGTTTTGGCACATCCACGTTTTTGTAATATGAGTTTAAATCAGTTTCATTACAGCGGTCTTTAGAAGCTGGTGCTGTAATTCCCTTAGATCCAGTTTATTTCCATTTAAGGTGTTTGAAAGATTTTGTCATGAATATGCTCAATGACCCTGGCCAAAAATGATTACTTAAGCTAAACAACTATCAACTGATCTATACACAAAAACTTCAACAAAAAGGTATAAATAAAATGTAAAATGAGAAGTTTCCA
The DNA here is from genome assembly GCA_012976165.1 of Labeo catla. Classification (NCBI taxonomy): domain Eukaryota; kingdom Metazoa; phylum Chordata; class Actinopteri; order Cypriniformes; family Cyprinidae; genus Labeo; species Labeo catla. The sequence continues at coordinate 507,152 of VONZ01000244.1, forward strand.
AACAGTACAAGCACTCAAAAAATGAATTAGTAAAGAAAAAAATCTGAATTTGCAAGTCAAAGTATCTATCTAATGAGATGCAGCTTATATCAGGTCTGAAATAATATACAGTATTGAATTTTCTTAATTAAGTATACATCTGTATCATAAATTGGGGAAAACCAGCATGCTGGTCTGGCCACATTGAACTATAAATAAGATTATATAAGATGAGACCTAAAAATATATAGAGAGAGTAAAACAAAGTTCCATTATTTATAAAGTATAAACTCGAAACTGTTTCTCTGAAAGCTGCCAAAACAATGTTTCAATGGATCAGAATGGGAAAGTAGATTTAAATGGGACACTAATGTACTTAAGCGGCATAAAATTATTTGAAAACACAGTACAACTGAGAAAGGATATCAAAGGAATGACAAATGAAGGAATAAACAGAAGCAAACAAACAGGTGAGCTCCATTACCCTTCATTGACTGTGAGCCTGAAGGCCATCATAACGTCATCAGTGTAATGGAGCACAGTGGACAGTCAATTTTGCTCCATGTAAGTGGTTCTAACACTATCACACTAGCTGTTTTCTTTTTTTTTTTTAATCTACATACGTCCACTAAGCTTCAGGTCATGTTTGTCTCAATATACAACGCATGTAAGTGCTGAAGTTATCAGATGTAATACTAATAGTCTGTTCCAAAACCTGGTGAACTGCCTACTGAGGCAGTATTTTTAAGCACTTTTCAAATGCAAGGGCTTATTTTACCTCATTTTAGCCTAAGGTAGCATATATGCATTGTTCACAGAAAAATCAATCTCAAAATGCATTGTGAAGTTCTATTCATTGATAAAAAATAGTTCAGGTGTATTTAAAAAGTACACTTTATCTGGTTTTGTGTGTTCTATGTATCTTTATGCCTCATACTGTCAGCCAACAGCAAACTTGAAATCAAGTCGAGTCTCCTGTGCGGAACATATTAGTTATGTAGAGTGTTCCAAATGGTACACTAACAAGTTCCCATGGCAGTTAGGATGCCATCTAAGAAGGCAACTCACTAGATTCTGGAACAGAATTTAAATCTCAGAATTTGGAATGTTTTCACAATTCATCATAGGATGTTTTAACCTCTTTTAAATCAGTATTCTGGTAACAGTATTCTATTTTTTTTAACCTTTGCTTCAGTGACCCCAAGAACATGCTCGAAATATAATACAAGTACACTGATAACACTTACAGTTTCAATGCATTTCTAAGTTGGCAGGTTTAGTGAGTAAACGAACCCTGCACAGTATAACTGGCATGTGCTATACCTGATAAAAGCAACACTTAAAACTCAAATGATGCTTTTTGTTTTGGCAGGTTAGAAGTGACTAAAACATTTCCTCTCTTTGTATTGAGTGAGATGCAATGAAAAAGTCAGTGTAATCAGCATACTCTAGAAATACACACATATACACACACAGAGAGCACAGTTTGAACACTGGAGCTAAACTAACCTCGTTCTGCGGTCACTACCCTTTGGTAAGGATGGACGCGCATATCCTGCCTTCGTACTTTAGTAGTCACTGCACCTGCTCAGAGCGCAACATTGCCAACAAAACAAGAATTAACAGATTATTCATCATAATACATTAAAACTACATTTCACACATTGTTTCACAAACAAGGCTTGTAAGACCCAACTGCAAGGCACAAGTGACCTTTTCTCCAGGGCTCTGTTATAGTGAAATCACATTGTAAGTTGTTGCCCTTATTCAATTTCCCGGTAAATCTGTTGCATTTCCATAAAAACACTTTTTTGACCCTCTTGACTAATTTATACAATGACTATAGAGCCTTTGTATTTTTCTTAACACACAAGCTTCAGATAATATGAATTCACTACAGGCTATTTCATGGAGAAAGATTTTCACAAGCATGATATATTAGCAATAATACTGATCACTCTCTAAATATCTAAGATACAGTTGCAGGAGAATAAGTAATACAAAAATTACAAGCTAAACAAATATTACGTTTCAAACAGAGGAATGTAATAAGGCTTAATTATCAGTATTTATCTGAAAATATCCATTTTTAATCTATGAATAAGTCAACAAAACAGTTAAGACCAGTGTAAACATGAGTAGTAATGATCTTTAGTCTTTTGTTTCTTATAAAAATCAGTTTCTTCGTTTGCTCTTTTGTCTTTTTTTGTTCCAAGGCAGCTGTTAAGCAAAGCGTTTTTAACACTCGTATGGGCTGAAGACTGTGTTAAACCCCTGAGCATTACTAGCCTTTTGTCGGGAAAGCCATACCTACAAGGACAAGACAGAATGCTGGAGTTAGTCTCCTGGATCTCTGGGCAAATTGTGTTGTCTAGACAGGAATGGGCGGTATATACAGTTGAAGTCAAAAGTTTACATACACCTTGCAGAATCTGCAAAATGTTAATTATTTTACCAGTATAAGAGGGATCAAAATGCATGTTATTTTTTATTTAGTACTGACCTGAATTACATATAGTCCACAAGAGAAAATAATAGTTGAATTTATAAAAATGACCCCATTCAAAAGTTGACATGCACTTGATTTGTTTTGTTTAGTGATAGTTGTTCATGAGTCCCTAGTTTGTCCTGAACAGTTAAACTGCCCGCTGTTCTTCAGAAAAATCCTTAAGGTCCCACAAATTCTGTGGTTTTTCAGCATTTTTGTGTATTTGAACCATTTTCAACAATGATTGTATGATTATAAGATTACTGTGGGACTCATATGCATCTATTACAGAAGGTTCAGACGCTCATTGATACTTCAGAAGGAAACACGATGCATTTAGAGCCAGGGGGTGAAAACTTTTGAACAGAATGAAATTGTGTAAATTTTTTCTTATTTTGCCTAAATATCATATTTTTTCATTAAGTACTGCCCTTCAGAAGCTACAGAAGACACTTACATGTTCCCCAGAAGACTAAAGTAAAATTTACCCTGATCTTCAAATTCAAAAAGTTTTCACCACCGGCTCTTAAACCAAAAACTTTGTGGGACCTGAAGGATTTTTCTGAAGAACAGCGGGCAGTTTAACTGTTCAGGACAAACAAGTGACTCATGAACAACTATCACTAAACAATATCTTATTTGGGTCAGTAGTAAAAAAAAACCTCTTATTTTGGTAAAAAAAAAAAATTAACATTTCGCACTTTCTGCAAGGTGTATGTAAACTTTTGACTTCAACTGTAAATGCACAATCTGTACGCAACGCGTTTAAAGACACCAATAATCAAATATCTTACCTAAAACACCACTTGAGTCAATAGGATATTCAAGAATGGATGTCGCAGGTGCAAGGGTGTATGGGTACTCATAGGGTGCATAGATGATGCCTGACTCAGGGGTCTGGGGTACGAGAGTCGCGGCTGGATGGGGCGTGCCTGTGGGCATGATGGCAGAGGTCTGGATCTGTCGGATGAGGGGCATGAGGGTGGGTGCGGTGGGAGCAGGGGTGCGCAGTGCCGCAGTGGGCATCACCGGGGAGGGGCCAGTGATAATGCGAGGAGCTTGTGCTGTGGCTGCCAGGGAGAAGGCTAAGGCTGCTAAACAGAACAAAATGCACAAGAGCAAATACACAAAGATGTGAGGGGACAAGAAATTGAGGGGATAATCAATCTACCTTGTATTACATTTCAAAAAGTAAACCAGCTATGCAAACATTTTCACATAAAAAGAAATGTTTAGGTTTCTTACAATCAATTGCTCACATAAACCAAAAAACCTTGTTTATAACAAATTTGGTTTGAAGGGATAGTTTACCTAAAAATGAAAATTCTGTCATTAATTACTCAGCCTCATGTCATTCCAAACCCGTAAGACGGGTTCATCTTCAGAACACAAATTAAGATATTTTTGATGAAATCAGAGAGATTTCTGACCCTGCATAGACAGCAATGCAACTGACACATTCAAGGCCCAGGAAAGTAGGGAACACTAATAAAATAGTCTGTGAGACATCAATGGTTCAACCGTGATGTTATGAAGTTATGAGAATAATTTTTGATCCAAAGAAAAAAAAAAAAAAAAAGACTTTATTTAACAATTTCTTCTCTTCCATGTCATGTCCTTACTAACCTTCTGGGCCTTGTATGTGTCAGTTGCTGTCTATGCAGGGTCAGAAAGCTCTCGGATTTCATCAAAAATAATTTGTGTTCTGAAGATGAACAAAGGTGTCACGGGTTTGGAACGACATGAGGGTGAGTAATTAATGACAAATTTTTAATTTTTGGGTGAATTATCTCTTTAAGAAGACTAGTTTATAACAATTTTATAATCAGAATGTTTGATAAATATCAATTTATTGCTGAGTAGATAAACACAGGTCAGTGTTTAATGATGTCATTCTTACGTGACTTGACATTGGCATCTCTGTAAGTGCCGTTGAGAATGGCCAGCTCCATCAGCTGCATCTTTTTCAAGCTGTCTTCACCTTCGGCCTGCACACACACAGGAAAAAAAAGCTGTTAGGAATAATTTAACGCTGTTTAGCTTACTTAAAAAGCTCAAATGTACATGAATTTTTTGTCTGCTAAAATGTTTGAGAAGCGGCAGTGCCGTGGCGAGGAGCAGCTAGAGTTTCACACTTGCTAACAGCTAGCAGATGATTTACTCTGCCACTGTTAAAACAAGCCAGGCCCCAAAGAGCAGGAGGTTAAAGAAACAGATCGCATTACTCAACAGCGGGTGCTGGGATCAGCGCCTCTCAGCGTTTCTGTTTTCCATCGGCTCATCCTACAAGCTGTTTCCTCATTATACAGTTCACTTCCTTTGAAGTAGACATGGTTTTATCAATATATGATGAAGTGGTCCATATTAACATGTGGTTCTCAACCAGGGCCCTCAGCAACTGGGCGTTTACTCCAAGGAGGCAAGGAAGGCAGCGCCTCCTCAAAATATTGAATGAGAAAAAAAAATTTGTAGTGCAAAATAAAAAACGCAAATATTACAAAATATAACATTGTGTAAGTCACTTGTTTTTCTAAACAAACACTGTCCAACAGCGACAACAGCAGGTAAAGTTACAGCGGGAGTCTGCATCTCTCTCGCCTCCCCTGAGCCCATTAAGTTTTAACAGACCCCCTAAAGCATGCAATGAATTTGGTGGGGGGTTAATTGAGAATGAATGGGGGAAAGTCACATGATAGGAGGCAATGCCTCCATCGCGATATGATTGGATATGACTGGTTATGATCAGATGTGATTGGTTCATGCGATAAATCCCGCCTCTTGTTTCCGTGCAGGAGGCCTTGGAGTCAGATAGTTCTGATTTAAACTATAGTATTTATCTGCGCATGTAAATGTAAAACAGCTGTAGATGCATTGAGCAACAGTATAAAAATTCTATCCCAAAAGAGAAAGGATGAGTGACTAAGTTTGGATTTTTGTCAAGCTCCCAGACAGTAAAGTCTGAGCTCAGAGCAGGTCAGGGAGGGGCACGGCAGACAGTCCACAGAATAATATGAACTATGTCAGCAAGCAGAGAAGCGAAAGAAAAGCGGGGCTCAAACGGGGATCAGCGTGTGTATGTGTGTGTGTACACCACCCTTCTCTCTGCTTACTTTGCTGAGATCTGCCAGCCAAATGACTGAAGCTAGTGAATATCAGCCACTAGTCAGACTATGTGTTAGGGAAATATATTTAAAAGGGTCATCAGATGCAAAGTTCACTTTTACATGTTGTTTGAACATTAATGTGTGTTGGCACTGTATGTACAAATCTACTCTATAATGATAAAAATCCATGCAGTGGTTTTTAATTAATCTGTAAAAAATAATATCCCCTTTTTCAAATCGAGCCATTCTCAGATGCCTGTCGGTGTAGCGTCACACCGACAGAGGCCGCGCCCACGATAGTTGATTGACATGAGCGTCTTACCTCAGACCCGCCTAAATCAGTTGTAACAGTCCGACGTCCATTGTTTCATTCATTCGTGATCCAGCTTCACTTCATTCATGATCCAGCTTCACTTACAGCAGAAGTGAGTATAAGGGTTTTTTATGAATCTTTGTGATCACCTTTCCTAATAACATGATAGTTAGCAAGTTTAGAGGCTAAACGCGGCTAAATGCGGCTAAATGCGGCTAAAGTAACAGGCTCGTCACTCCACAGAGCAAAGAGAGGGGTGGGGCGAGCAGAGCTCATTAACATTTAAAGCAACCTCGACCAGAACAGAATGATTTTTGCAGAGCTGATTTTGGCAAGGTACAAAAGGTGTTATTTACACTACCACTGAGAAATTTTAACCAAAGCATGTTATAGACTTTTCATTAAGACCCTAAAAAGCATATCAACTTGTGGAAAATGGGCATCCGATGACCCCTTTAAAGGGGTAGTTCACTTCCAGAACAAAAATGTACAGATAATTTACTCACCCCCTTGTCATTCAAGATTTTTGTCTTTCTTCAGTTGTAAAGAAATTATGTTTTGTGAGGAAAACATTTCCGTATTTCTCTCCATATAGTGGATATGTATGGTGCCCCTGAGTTTTAACTTCCAAAATGCAGTTTAAATGCAACTTCAAAGAAATCAACAATTACAATTTATATACCTTTTACCGCAAACACTTGTCTTGTCTAGCTGTGCGTGAACTGTATGTATTCCTGTTTATGACAGTTAGGGTATGTCGAAAAACTCCCAATTAATTTTCTCATCCAACTTAGGAATTTTCCTACATCATTGCTCTTTGCATGTTCACTTTGTAAACACTGGGTCGGTATTTTTGCAGCAATGTTTTGCAGCAATGACGATTTTAACACTGGAGGAGAAAATTAGATTTTTCAACATACCCTAACTGTCATAAACAGGAATACACACCGTTCACACAGGACAAGTCCAAGACGAGTGTTTGTGGTTGAAAAGTATATAAATTTTACAATTTTTTTAAATCCAATGTTTTCCTCATAAAACATAATTTCTTTACAACTAAAAAAAGAGAGACATGAACATCTTGGATGACAAGGGGATGAGTACATTATCTGTACATTTTTGTTTTGGAAGTGAACTACTCCTTTAAACATTTATAATAATTTTAAACCTTTGATAAAGGATGAGTTGAATATGAACACAACAGCATTGTAAAAATGTGAATTATTCCAATGAAATCCACTTCTCTCCCTAGCTTTTAGAGTGAAAAGTAGTGGAAAACAGTAGTGCTCAAACCTGTTTAAAAATGTATGTACTATCCACTTTTTTCTTCTTGTAACAGCGGATGCGGCCATTTGTAAATTTTACGTGTCTGGTCTCATCCGCATTTTTAGCTGTACAAAACAGCTCGTTTTGCGGCTTGATCTTACAAATTGGTGTGACTTGCCATATTATTTTAATTATGAACACACTGGTTTGCAGTGCAAACAGTTTTGCCGTTTACTGCAAAGTTGTTATACTTCTGATTATTTCCTATAGTGGATAACAAACCAGAAGTCTCACCCAAAGCTTTTTTGAGTTGAAGAAAAAGGTGGATAAATTATCTTTTTACAAACTGGCGTTACAAGGTGAATGGTTTAGAAAAAATAAATACATTTTTAGATAAGCTTTAGGAAATTTATGAAAGAAACAATGTTAGAACAGAAAGACTATGGATTCTACTTTCTGGGGGGAAAAGATGTCTTGCGAATATTTTGGGCATTGAGCTGGAAAACAAATACTACAAGAATGGTTTTTCTACACTGGCAGTGAAACGTTCAATATTTTTATACAATGACAGTGGTGAAGAAAAAGCCTTCAGTGGCATCACAGAGCATGACATTGACTAGAACCATTCTGAATTCAAAATAAATAGTCAAAACATTTTCTTCGGACACCATTCTATCACAAAGTTTTTTCTCAGAGCACTGAACAAGTAGGCAATGACAGAAAAAAAGCTGAATACTCTTCCCCTGGATGGTTTGATGAAGACAAACACAACCGCACAGGGTTTACCTTCAAGACGAGAGCTTCCTGGAGTAAACAGCGCTAAACTTTATAAAGAGCTTATTCCCCATTCAGGATTCCATTGCAGGGAAAGGGCACAACTGTCAATCAAGGATCAGTGCATCCCCAAGAGGGTTACCATGGTAGCGCCACAGGGAGTCCAGAAGCCCTCTCTCTTTGACAGAGGAGAAGGGATTACGATCCACAATTACACAAATTTCCCAAATTCCATTCGCTACTAATTCTATTCTGTTTTTTATGTTAAATAACTGTTGTTCAACAATAAGATACTATAGAATTTAAGATTTTTCTTCTTTATTGCACAAGAAGCACAAAATGTCAGTTATTTCTGAGCAAAATGTTACAATAACTAAGAGAACAAAAAGTATGCAACCCATTTTACTGGTATTAAACAAGTATAAAAATGTAGGGCTAGACTTTTTTCCTCTCTCTACATGGATTTAAAAAAAAGATAAAAATAAGAAGCTTGGTGATGTCAAAGCAAAATCAAGACAAAGGAAACTGTGTTAACAAATAGGTCCAATTTTGATTTCAATCTTTTTCAACTTGTAAATATTACATTTTAGTAAATGTAACCCTAAAAAAGCAAACTGTGCTTCTTGACGTTTTAATGTATTTTGCTAACATTAGATAACTCTGATGTAAGAATATTGCTATATTTCTATGTCTGGCTTCATAGCTATATTATAATGAAAAAAGAAAAAAAAAACATTGTGGAAGTCACTACAGAAAAAGAACATTTCTCTCAAATCTCTCTAGGCTTCTAATGGCACTTCCTCCTAACCTGCTGTCAACTTCTTTTAGACCCAAAGGTTAATTGGCATTCAGCTCTGTGTCCCAGAGCAATGCTGAGACTTCCGTCGGTCCCCTGTGGGGTTCTTTCGAGTCTTGACCCTTCAGTCCTGTGCTCCTCATTAATTTATAAGCAAAGGTAATTAAGCCTATTAAAAACTGCCCATGGTGCTCACCTTTGCACATCTGGAGTCATGTGTGCTCAGTTGCTCCAAACCTATTCTCATGGAGTAAAGCAACCCTGCTCACATCTACCTGTCTGAGGATGCAGAGTAACTAGCGGGGAAACAGTAGACCTGCTGAGCGCAGCTCTTTCGATTAAGCATGTTCTCCTTAGAGTAAAGACATCTATCATTGCCAAAGCAGCATTTCCATGAGTCTTGTTTGTTGAGGTAAATCGATGTGATTTCGCCATTCGACACATTTTTTTAAAAACCTTGTCTCAATAAATACACATAAGGTCAGGAGAACAAAGGGAAACAAATCACTCACCGCAGGGACGAGCAGTTTCTTGACCTCTTCGACGGCTCTCTTGAGTTTGATCTCAGCACGGTTCTGAGAGTCTTCCACAGTGATGAGGACGTGCAGGTCTTCGTTCAGGTGTTCCCAGTTGGGCTTCCCTCTGTTTTGCTCTTCCTGTTCACAGAAAACAGACAAGCTGTTTGAGAACCAGGGCTGTGCACCAACTCAATTCCTGAATTTGAATTGAGGCATCAAAGATGAAGAACTGCAATTCAAATTTGATTTCAAGTAAAAATTAATTTGAGTGAAATTCACATTTTTAAGTAGAACATTTTTTAAAGTAGAAAGTCATTAGTAGAGATAGACAGACAGATCGACCGACAGAGCAACAGATAGAACAATAGATATAATGACAGACAGAACAATAGATAGAACGTTAGATAGAACGATAGATAGAATGACAGATAGAATAATAGATAAAGATAGAACGATAGATAGAACGACAGATAGAATTATAGATAAAATGACAGAACAATAGAACGATAGATAGAACGATAGAACGATAGATAGATCGACAGATAGATAGATAGACAGACAGAATGATGTAAGGATAGATAGAAACATGGACAAGATAGACAGAAAAACGTATTGATAAAACAATATAGAACAGAGCAATGACAGATAGATAGATAGAACAATAAAAAGGTAGAACGTAGATAGACAGATAGATATAGTTAGAATGACAGAACAATAAAATGACAGAATGACAGATAGAATGATAGAACGAAAGAGATAGACAGAATGAACAAAAGAATTATAGATAGCACAACAGATTGACAGAACACTAGATAGATAGATGATAGACAGATAGATAGATAGATAGACAGATAGATAGATAGATAGATAGATAGATGATAGACAGAATGATAGATAGATGATAGACAGAATGATAGATGATAGACAGAATGATAGACAGAACGATAGAACGATCGATAGAGAGATGGATAGATAGAACAATAAAATATAGAACGACAGACAGACAGACAGATAGACAGATAGATAGAACAATAAAATATAGAACGACAGACAGACAGACAGACAGATAGATAGATAGATAGACAGAACAATAAAAAGATAGAACGATAGATAAAATGATAGATAGAACGTTAGAACGATACATAGATAGATAGATAGATAGATAGAACAATAAAATATAGAATGATAGACAGACAGACATACAGACAGACAGATAGAAAGAAAGAACGACAGAATGATAGATCGATAGATACAACGATAGACAGACAGACAGAACGATAGATAGAACGATAGATAGATAGATATAACGATAGACAGACAGAACGATAGAATGATGGATAGAGCGACAGACAGATGGCATAGATTGAATTTAGCAGAAACTAATTTCAGGTATATTTGGCTATTACAATTATGTTGTCAGCTAGTTAGTGCAACTCCAGCTCTACTTTAAATAAATACCCAGAGGTGTTTTTGAGTCTATACAGGATTTTAAAATGACAAAAAGGCTAAAAATAAAGAGACAGACAGTCAGAGAGGAGACAGGAAAAGACTGTAGGAGAGGGGTGGGTGGGATTGGGAAATGACTCTAACTTGGGTCGCCCGCATAAGATTCACTGTAAGACATGTCACAGCCCGTGCACAACCCGCCAGGCCACATTTCCAACAAAGCATTTCTCAAAAGTATTTTCCAGGGACATTTTTAAGACTTTGGATTCATTGCATATGAGCGTACAGACCGCTTCCCGTGACTACGCGGCGCCCCAGTTTCCATGCAACAGACACATAGCAACAGTTAGCTTGGAGACAAGCGACTGTCAGTTTATCTCAGGGTTCAGACCGCCAACAGCAGTGACAAGCTGGTTACCATAGAAATGGGGCGTTCGGGCCCAAGCATTGAGCCTTATTGAATGCATTGTCTCCAGCTGGGTTTTTCATCACAGCGGGGCTTATGTTTACGACGCAGAGCTCAGGCCTACAAAACAATCAATTACTGTGTACTTGTCGCCGCCTTCTGAGGTTCCTGCTTCAAGCAATCGCAGACATCGCCTTGGCCTCAAGGGTAAAGTTTGAATGAGAGAAACAAAGACATAGACATCCCGACCACATCCTTGACCGGGGGACACCAGTCTCAGATCACAGTTGGTGGCGTTGTATTTGCTAATAAGTAGCTGCCACTGCCTCAGAATAGAGTAATTAGATGATCAAATATGTGCATCCGATAAGGCTGCAGTCTTGCGCACAGCTGGTTATGTGCTAATAATAACTGTGATTTTGACTCTGAAACTGTCTAAGTAGCAGCACAATGCATAGAGGTCTTTTTCTGGCCTACTTTTGGTGGCTAGGCAATTTTGTGCACAACACAGCAAAGTGTGAAAAAGTTGCTTGCATGATGCACTTAACTATAACAGCTATAGATCAAAAGTAAACATAAAAGGCAAATCCAACACAAGCTATAAATTACAGAAAGTTCACATCAGCTCCATGATTTTAGTCTGTTTTTGTTTTCTTTGTGCACAAAACGTATTCTCAAAGCTTCATAACATTATGGTTGAACCACTCATGTCACATGCACTATTTTAATGATTTCCTTACTACCTTTCTGGGCCTTGAAAGTGGTAGTTGCATTGCTGTCTATGCAGGGTCAGAAAGCTCTCGGATTTCAACAAAAATATCTTAATTTGTGTTCTGTAGATAAACAAAGGTTTTAACGTTTGGAAAAACATGTGGGTGAGTAACTAATGACAGATTTTGTAATTTGGGGTGAACTATCCCTTTAAATTGCTTGTTTTGGAGTCTGACAGTGCTTGGTCCCCATTCACTTTCATTGTACAGAAAAGAACAGCTAGGACATTCTACTAAGCTTCTCCGTTTGTGTTCCACAGAAAAGAAAATACAGGTTTGGAATGATATGAAGGCCTGTATAAAATCAAAAATTTAATGCTATGGATAAACTAACCTTTTAATTATAATCGCAAACACCTTACAGTCTAGAAGCCTAACCCTATTGTGTGTTTATTCCAGGAAATGTGACAGCAAATTCAACTTTGGGAAAGAGAACAGATGCAGACGGCATCTCCATTTGACGCCTGACTTGTTTGCCCCTGGCTGTAACTTTTCTTATTTCTCTCTCTTCCTTGATTGCCATAATTTTTCACAGGATGCATGCACAAGTTTCGCTCTGCTGTCAGAGTAGTTTCAGTATTACAGAAATTAAGTTTGCAGAGCACTACAGGGCTTGATGGTTTCACGATCTAGCATTCATTTTCGCACAATGTTCAAAAACACTTCACAGATTTAATTCTGACACGCTATTATGACAGGAGTGTTTTGAAAAGCATAAGCCCAGTGGCTGCTGTCAGAAAACAATTATGTCAAACTTGAGGAAACAGCTGAGGTTTAAACTTTCGATTTCGATTGTCTATTCTGTGCTTCCTAGATGTGCAACACCTCGTCTGGCTAAGAATGCTGAGCCACCAGTCTGTTTTTCTGTCTTGACCAACGAAATAGCCTTTATAAGCATCTCTGGTGTGACAGACATGTTGTGCAATACAGTGATGGAATGGCACTCTGCCTGAGGCATCTCGGTTCATTGTGTTCCATTAATTCCCCATCAATCCGAATCTCATCAACTCTTCTAACCCAATATTTTACCGTGTACGCTCTTAATGTTTTATTTGCATGCCCGTGTAGGCAGTGGAAGTTGTGCTGTGAGGAAAAAACACAGATGGTATATCCTCGAAAGTCTTAAACTGGTAAATCAATTGATTTTTGACTGATTTCTATTATGCAAAAAGAAGACAGTTGATGATCTGTCTGTGGATCACTGCTACAGACTTGATGTGTGGGAGTGGGAAACCAGCCTGAACCCAAGACAGAAGTTTGTAGTTGCTAATGTCTATATACCATGTTAAAAGCAAATAGGCTGACATCAAATATCTTTACAGGGCACAGATACAATTAAAGGAATAGTTTATCCAAAAATAAAAATTCTGTCATTAAATTACTCACCCTCATGTCGTTCCAAACCTGTAAGACCTTTGTTCATCTTCGGAACACAAATTAAGATATTTCTGATGAAATCCAAGAGCTTTATGACCAGTGTTGCCAAGTCCACGGGAATTGGGCAACTTTAACCCTGTTGTCCCAATAACGCAATATTTAGCCCCTGAAATGCTAATTTTACCTGGGAACCCCACCAAAAAACACCAAGTGTATTTTACCCCCAATAATGCGATTTTTTTTTAATGGGGGACAACCCTCAAAACGCACCCCTTTTGGGCTAGTTTTGAGAGTTGCAATTGGGTGGGTTTTGTTGTGGAAACCCGGCAACCCTGTTTCTGACCCTGCATAGACAGCAATGTAATTACCACATTCAAGGGCCAGAAAGGTTGTAAGGACACTGATAAAATAATCCATGTGACAGAAGATGAATGGAGTTTGGAAAGACATGAGGGTGAGTAATTAATGATAACAGTAATGAATTCATTTTTTGGATGAACTATCCCTTTATAGCATATCAGTCTTTAGTAGCATTATTTGTTCTGTTCTTGTTTTTGTTCATTTGAAGTGCTGCATATTTGCACCAAGCTCAAATTGTTCTCTAATTTAAAAACATGGACTAAACAGCGTAGGTTGAGACATTGCACGGAAGTGAAAGTGTTCTTTTGAGCTTGAGAAACTGCATTCTCCTTTCTCTAATAGCACTCATTTTCATTTTAATGTGAGTCATTTTTCCTCTGTGTCAGGCAGCCTTGGAGGCAGGCAGATCATCTGCCTTGGTTCTACAGTCGGGAAGGCCATGCAGACTCCGACAGGAATTCCATTAAAATGGAATCACCTGGATTTTGTCTCTTTCCATTTGGCATCTATTAGTTATGTGCTGGCACAAAGATAGTATATGGGCTTCCTCGCTAAAAAAACATGCAGTAAAAACACGGTCCACAAACCCTTCAATCTCAAAGAGAAAGAGAAAGAAAGAAAGACCCGGCAAGGAGAAATACATTTTAAAAAAGAAAAGGAAACAAAAGTAAAAGTATGAAAGCGTTAAGGAACAGAAAAATAGCAAAAGGAAAGAAGAAATGAAAAAATAGCAAATAAGTAAAGCAAAAAAGTAAAAAGTGAAAAGAGAAAACAAAAAAAGGAAAGCAATAGGTAAGAAATATTAAAAAGTAAAGGAAACAAAAAGATAAGGAAAATACATTTAAATAAAAAGTGAAGGAAATGCCTAGTACAAAAGAAATCCAAAAATCCAAATAAAATACCAAAAAAAAAGTCTTACCTTCTTCTTATCTCTCATGGAGCCTTTGCCTCGAACCATAATTTTGCAGCCCGTCTCTGCCTCTAGTTGTTTGGCTGTCAGGCCCCGGGGTCCCAGGATTCTTCCCACAAAATTGAACTGTGAAGAAACATCAAAAGGTAGAGTAAAACAAGTGAGTTCATTCAGTGGAAAACATCTGCATTTCACACATCTGGTATGAGCATCCCAGTGCCCAAAATCTGACATGGATCTGAAATCATCTGGGTTGCACTTTCGGTTTGACAGAATGTTGTGTTCCTTTCACATTAATTTTATATGCGCATAGTCCAGAGATATTTAATCACTGTTCAACTTAGTTGAAAAAGACCAGCATAAAAAGGCAGAGGCAGTCACAAACACATCCTCAAGGTTAAAAACACAGACCATCATCCCCTCGGCTAATGGTTCTCCCATATGGAAGCTTTGGCAGAGCCTGACGTTAACCGCGGCATGGTAACATAATTGTATAATTCAATCAAGGGGACTTTGAAAACCCTGGCAGAATGTTTGGAATGTCTAATCCCCTTTTATTGAAAGGGGAACATCTAGAGACCAAATGCGGTTTCGGAATGTACCATTTGCCACGGGGAAGCCTTAACCGTACTCCACCCTGTTCCTGTCTTGACACAAGTCACACGGAACAAATTTAACCAAACAAAGGGGTCAAAGAGTCATATAAACACAGACCCACCATATTTAACAGCCAATGTGATTTGCGGTACAGTGCTTGATTGCTTTAACTGGATAGTATTTTCCAAGTTCATTTTAAGCTCCTTTCAATTCAGACGCATCCAAATAATTAATTTGTTTACTCTAATAAAATCATCCATTTCCACCACTCTCAATCAAACCCTTCAGACATTATAAATGATGTTTTGTGACATCCAAGTATGGAAAACACCAGTCAAGCAAACTGAATGGTTTAAGCTGTGACTCGACCCGTGATGTGATTTATTACGTTGCCCCTTTAAAAGTCGTGAGGCCGGGACATTGTGCTTTCTGGCATTTGTGGGCCCGTGGCTGCGCTACTCTTTCAGTATTTAACCTTATCTGTCACAAGGGTTGAGTGATAAGCCAGGCAGCTGAATCTCTCTCAGGGTCACAAAGCATTCTCTTCCTTTTAAAGCTCATGTCTTCACAGCAGCTGGGGGTCGTTGGCCCTCTGTGCTGTATATTTAGGGATGAGCTCATCAGACTACTGTGTACTGTGGATGGCACTGTCTGTATGTCTGTCTGTCTGTGTCTTCGTGTTATTGTAGTTTATAGTGTTTGTAAGCAATGTTTGTGCTAGCTTTGTTTTTGTCAGTCTAGATGTTTCTGGCTACTCTCCTGTCATTCTGATTGGTGAGCTGTGTGACGGTGAGATCACTGCTGATCTACGTAACTGCACAGACAATTGAAGGGACTGATAGTATGTAATTTCCCAACCAAATTCCCACTGATTACCAGGTGATGCTGATTAAGCATGAAAGTGTGTAATTTTCTGTGAATCACAAACAGAATTACAAAAATCTGATCGGATCAAAAGGCTGCAAGCAGATCAAACAGTGCTTCTCATTTCACAAAAGAATGAAATGTTTCTTAGAGGGAGAACAACAAAAATATAAGTGGACCTTAGGGAAAAAATGAATACAAAAAAACCTAAAAAGTGAAAATGTAATAAATAAATAAATAAAAACTCTACTATTAATATTTGATTTAAAGGATTAGTTCACTTCCAGAATGAAAATTTCCTGATAATTTACTCACCCCCATGTCATCCAAGATGTTCATGTCTTTCTTTCTTTAGTCAAATAGAAATTAAGGTTTTTGAGGAAAACATTCCATATTTTTTTCCATATAGTGGACTCAAATTGCCATTTCAGTGCAGCTTCAAAGGGCTCTACACGATCTCAGCCAAGGAATAAAGGTCTTACCTAACGAAATTTTTTTTAAGGAAAATACAAGTTTATGTACTTTTTAACCACAAATGCTCATCTTGCATTAGTTCGACCTCACGCATTACGTAATAACGCATGCGTGACATAGGTGGAACCGACCCAGTGTTTACACAGCAAACATGCAAAGAAAGTCAAACACTCTTTACAAAAAAAAGGTAAAACACTGATGTCAGATGATTTGGAGGAGAAAATGACAAGGAGTTTTTCACCCTACCCAACCTTTTTTAAGGCCGATGTGCACATCGCAGAACTAGTGCAAGCATTTGAGCCTAAAAAAGTATGGAATTTTTAATTTTTTTAGGAAAATGACCGCTCATTTCACTAGATAAGACCCTTATTCCTCAACTGGGATCATGTAGAGCCTTTTGAAGCTGCACTGAAACTGCAATCTGGACCGTTAACCCGTTGGCCACCATTGAAGTCCACTATATGTAGAAAATTCCTGGAATGTTTTCCTCAAAAAAAATTAATTTCTTTGCAAATGAAGAAAGACAGACATGAACATTTTGAAAGACATGGGGGGTGAGTAAATTACCAGGAAATTTTCATTTTGGAAGTGAACTTCCCCTTTAAATTTCTTATGCTCACCAAGACTGTCTTTATTTGATCAAACAATAGAAATGGTAATATTTTGAAACATTATCATAAATACATTCATGATTACATTTTAAAATGATTATAGCATTTTCATTTTTGGGTGGCTAACTCCTTTAAAAAACAAAGAAAAAGCACAGAATGCTAACAAAATGATGTAAACAAAATATCTTTTTCTTCCCTTTTCTTTTCAACAAGTTCAAGAACTGCATCTAAAGTGTGTGGTTCTCAATGAACAACAATGAAGCGCTGGGGAAACCTCATTACCAGTCGACAGCTCGAGTGAAAAGAGTGGGAAGAGGATGACAGACTGAGGCGGCGGCCTCAGAATCATTCTGAACGGTCTTTACATAGACAGTGAGAGCATGCAGAATGGAAAACTAATCATCATACCCCACCCCTCCCATCTCCTCGTCAAAGTCCACATTTGTTTTCACATTGACTATGAAAGCAGGGATAATGCTCTAGATCATTCTCTCCAAAAGGCGACAGAGGACAGAAAGGCCAGTGACCAGCATGTCTCTCACCCACACTTGGCACCGATGGTGGAATGGTGGTAACCCTGACAGGTTCCTGCAGGATTATCAGAATTCTGCTTCTATTACAGCGGAGCAAAAAGTCACTCTCAAAACAAGCCTGATGATTGATGGCTGCAAATAAGATAAGGATTTGTTGTGCCCCCATCTGATCTACAGTTGAGGTCAAAAGTTTACATGTACACCTTGCAGAATCTGCAAAATATAAAAGAAGTTTTCAAGAACAGTCCACAAGACAAAATAATAGTTGAATTTATAAATTCTAAAGTTTACATACACTTGATTCTTAATACTGTGTTATTACCTGAATCATCCACAGCTGTGTTTTTTTTTTTGTTCAGTGATAGTTGTTCATGAGTCCCTTGTTTGTCCTGAACAGTTAAACTGCTCACTGTTTTTCAGAAAAATCCTTCAGGTCCCACTAATTTTTGTTTTTTTTGGTTTTTCAACAATGACTGTACAACTGAGGGACTCATATACAACTATTACAGAAGGTTCAAACGTTCACTGATACTCCAAAAGGAAAAACGATGCATTAAGAGCTGAGGGGG
Organism: Labeo catla; assembly: GCA_012976165.1. Taxonomy (NCBI): domain Eukaryota; kingdom Metazoa; phylum Chordata; class Actinopteri; order Cypriniformes; family Cyprinidae; genus Labeo; species Labeo catla. Next base: position 525,307 of record VONZ01000244.1, read on the forward strand.
GGTGAAAACTTTTGAACAGAATGAAGATGTTTACATTTTTCTTATTTTGCCAAAATGTCACATTTTTGTCATTTAGCACTGCCTATCAGAAGCTACAGAAGATACTTGCATGTTTCCCAGAAGACAAAATAAGTTAAATTTACCCTGATTTTCAAATTCCAAAAGTTTTCACCCTCCGGCTCTTAATGCTTTGCGAGTCCTTTAGTTGTCCTCAGTTGTCTTCATTGTTAGAAAGAACTCAAATACACAAAAATGCTGAAAAACCAATGAATCTGAGGGACCTGAAGAATTTTTCTAAAGAACGGCAGGCAGTTTAACTGTTCGGCAATTAATATCATCTATGTTTTTTTCTAAGTGTGGCCAGTGAAAATGGCAGAGCAATTAAAGATGTGAATAGGCTAGGAAAATCCTTTGTTCAGTCTGAATAATCACAATAATTTAGCAATATTGCATATGAACAAGACCTGCTAGTGCTGGCAGTGTGCTGTTTCAAATGACTTTGTTGCTTTATGAAGTTTGTGACCTCAATAAGTCACTCAACAATGGGAAATTCTGAGTAGGTTGTCAAAATGCATAGCATTTTAATACACTAGACAGCAAACACCAGATCAGAAGTTCCTGTGTGTTGTCATCTATCAGGCTAATCTATTCAAAAGCTTTTCTCCCTTCAAAATGTGTTTACTTGATGCAAGAACAGCATCAGAATGAGATGTACTGCATTTTAGACGTTCCAATTTCTTTCATTTTAAACATCTGTGCGAACGCTGTCAGTAGCTGCTTGTAATTCATGCAGATTTTGAGGACAATACACAGAGGTTAATTATAACTAAATGAGAGATAAGAAAAGCCCCTATTATATGCCTCTCATTCAAACTCATTTAACCCTGACCCTGCTATCACTCTTATCAGCTCTTTAAGACAGCCAGAAACACTCTACTTACCATCTTCTTAAACTCAGACTCAACCCAAGATCAAACAGGCCAGATAATCGCCCACTGAATACATACATCCCAACACTTTGTTCAGTGCACATACAAATGTTTCAGACTGTGCTCCTCACGTAATCCACTCCCAGGCCTGATGACTGTTTCTGCATGAATTATGCTTTCCGAGAAGAGTGTAAAAGCTGCCCTTGCATACAGGCAGGATTCGAGAGTCATGACGCATTCAAATAAGCAGCACAGGCTGTGAGTCAAACAATGCCTAGACGCACAGTATTAAGCAATATTTACCATGCTAATTATTGTCTTTTGATTATTGCTGTCCTGGCAGAGATGAGTTAATTGGATCAGTCTGCTGCAGGCTTCTCATGCTCCCCTGAGTCAATGTCTAAGGTAAAACAATTAAAGTGCAAAACACCTAAATATAAGTCCCTGAGGATCCAAGTGATAATAGACTTCATATAAATGCATTTTCATGGACTAATTTCCAATTCTGTCATTTGAGTAATCTCCAAAAACATGTGTTAACACTCACTCACTCACTCTATATTTACATGCACAAGTCAAACAGCATTGTAAGCCCTCATAAACATATTACAGAAGGCAAAAATGGCAGTTTCTGGGTAGATTACTTACAAATTGCAGTCTGTTACCAATTGTAGATTACGTAACAAGGTTACTCATTTGTGACCCTGGACCACAAAACCAGTCATAAAGGTCAATTTTTTTTAAAATGCATTTTCAAATTTTTACATCATCTGAAAGCTAAATACATATTAGGATAGGACAATATTTGACTGAGGTACAACTATTTGAAAATCTGAAAACTGAGGGTCCAAACTTTACAAAATATCTTCATGGAACATGATCTTTACTTAATATCCCAATGATTTTTGACATAAAAGAAAAATCTATAATTTTGACCCACGGCTATTGCTACAAATATACCCATGCTACTTAAGACTGGATTTGTGGTTCAGGGTCACATTTTAGATAATGTATTTTGACTACTTTTTAAATTACTTTTTATCAAACTTGTTTTAATTTTACCATTAAACGTACCATACTGATATAAAAAAAAGTGTAAAAAAGGGAAATATATTGCATTTTTTATATCAACATTATAAAATGCATTAAACAAAACATTAAAAAAAACAGTGTTTCCCAAACTGGGCATAATGTGAGAACTGCAGTGGGTTTGTGATAAAAAGCTAATCTATTAAATGTAAAATAAAAATTATTCAAACCCTTGAACACTAAACATAGAAATATTTTATTTTTTTACCTGCATGTTAATGTGACCATTATCTATCAGAGAACTAAACATGAAATGTGTTGTTAAATTACTGAAATATTAACTTCCTCAGAGAATTTCAAATAAATATTTTAAGGGGTTTGGTTGACAAAAACAAATCCTTGCATTACATAAACAAATATTAATAATCATGAAAACAATGTCATTACATGGCTAAAGTTTTCCAGATATTAAATATTTTTGTCCAGACTTTATTATTATTATTTTTATTAATTATGAGCATTTTAAAACGTAACACTCATTACAAGCATTTAATTTTTCTGGATTTTACATAATCGAGATTACATGTAATCAGTTGCTACCAAGCACTGTGTGCATACATGACTGAACTCGTTCTTATCAACAAATCATCTGCTTTACTCACAGAAACATGCCCGCACTGATGGCGATTTAACAGCAAACTTCTGAAGAAAAACTAAAACTAAAAAAGTAAGTGCAACGGGGAAGCATTTGGGACATTTTTTGCAATTCCAGAAGCCACCAGTCTCACACAAATGACTTTCAAAAATGACTTTTTTAAACTGAAATGTTTCTCAACATTTGATTTAAGTATCTTCTATACAATAGTCTTAGTAACTGACCAACAAAGGACTAAAATTTCTATAGTGGAAGAGTGCTGAAGTAATACTTACGTCTGGGTATTCTTTGACAGGCACATAGAGTTTCTCTTGGAGTTGTGCAATGGGCCCCACAGCATCCGGGAGCTCGGAAGTCCTTTTATCTGTGCTGCCGTTCAGCGTGTCATTGTACATGTCCTTCCGTACCCGTCCAATTTCTGTCAAACAGACGCATTAAAAACTCAATTATATGAAAGAACTATGAATTAAAACTTGAGGTTATATCTCAAAAATGGACATTCTACCACCATCTCCAAACCTGTATGACTTATTTCATCTGTGGACTATAAAAAAAAAAGATGTTTTGAAATACGTCTCTGTGTTTTTAGTCCACACAATAGAAGTTAATGGGTACCAAAGATTTTTGGTTACAAAATATGCTTGCAGGTTTGGAACGGCATGAGGGTGAGTAAATGATTTGGCTTTAACATCTGATGTAGGAAAATAAAATGAAAGTTGCTTCCTTTATCTGTCAAAACAAAGAAAAGATGTACTCTGTTATAAATGGCTTGCGGAAGTCTTGATGAGTTTATGCAACTATTTAATTCTAAAACAACTCCTAAAGGGCATGAGAGCCCAGCCAGACATGGAACTAGCGCACCATGATATGCATTCACAAAGAGTGAATCAGACACCAGCCTTTTGAATGCTCGCCGGTCCAAACAGAGGAATTCCAAAGAGACCGGCTTAAAAGACTGAAGCAATAATTATTATTTAACAAAAGCTCTTTGGAGAATATTGTGAAGAAGCAGCAGTATATTAGAATGGATTTACACTGATGTACAATATGGTTCGAAATGACAACATCAAAGCATGCCCCAGGCCCGCAGATTAAAATGACCTAAATATAACCCTGAGCCGAGCTAGCTGTAGCCTGCTGGGCTCCCATAGGATCCTCCCAGAGTAAAACAGAGAACCTCAACGAGATCTCATAAGCAATAACTCAACAGTACTCAGCAGGCCGTGGTCCTCTGAACTCCACAGACGACATCACTCAGTCCCAAAAAACGAACAGGATTGTTTCTCATATGCCTTACATTAGTGAACGCATGCATGTAAGCACATTTACACTCCATTACATGCAGCTCATGCCCTTGGCATGAGTCCATCTAACCATGTGCTCGATTCCTAAACAGTCTTTTCTGATTTACAGCGTTTTAAATGAATCCCAACTGGTTACATTAGGAGTGGTTTCGTCCGCCCATATGCTATCATTCAGAATAAAGCTGATAAAATAAACCCTTGGAAATCGAAGTCTCACAATGAAGCACAAATCCAAACATCAGCTCAAAGCCGATTAATTTACACATTCTGGCTTTTACACATGAAATTAATATAATTGGTCACTTTACACTGAGTGTTGAAAGGGGATTAAACAGTCAGTCAGAAGTTTATACTGGGTTTTGTCTGACTCTGTGGCTTAACATTCCAACAGTCTCAAAACTTTGGACTAAGCATGACTTATCCCATGAGTCACAAGGGTTGGGCGATATATACAATATTCACAATAAATCTGCTGGATATATTAAACAAGCAACACTGTGAATATCACAATTCTGATGGTTTTTATTCATCTGTCAAGTTAAGGATAGTTCACCCAAAAATATAAATTTTGTCAACATTTACTCACCCTCGTAAGACTTCTGTTCATCTTCAAAGCAATATATTTTTAAACATCTTTTCTTAAGGGTGAATAAATGATGACAGAATTTTTATTTTTGGGTGAATCATTTCTTTAAGAGAGTGTCATTACGTTTTTTTTATTCCAAAGCAAAAATGGCTTTATATGAGGCGAGTTTGATTCACTTCAAACTCTCCATTTTAAAGAACATATTCGAAACTCAACTATTTCTCATAAATTATTACTAATATATTAGAGGAGACATATCTTAAAAGTTGAAAATATGACTTTTTTCCGTGTTTAAGTGCTATAATCGGCTCCACAGTGTATACCAATCCAGAAAAAGAAAAATGACAACCCAGTAACTTTGTTTTGGCAAGCCTTTTTCTACAAGCATGTGAAAAAAGCCACCTAGATTTAGCTCCTTGTTATGTAGAAAGGGGATCTTATTATAATACAACCACGCTTTAATCTGCACATTTACATCCACGACAACGGTATACCAGTTCTAATGCCATGGCAAAAATTCAAGCAAAGCATGCTAACTATTCTGTCGTTGGCTGCACAGACAAGCACAGAACACTATTTAGAGTCCCAGCCTCAGAGGAGACAAGAGAGCAGTGGACTTATTGATTTATTTACTGTATATTACACTGCTGCCACACAGAACATGTGATTTCTTTCCCAGCTGTTTACCTTCACAGGCATAACCGACTGTTTTTATGTTTTTAACATAAACTTGTTTGTATTTCACAGTTTAAGCGCAATAAGACATGAAAGAGAACTTGGTTTAATACTCACAGGCTGTGTGACAACCGCTTTCTGTGCAAGTGCTTTGGATGTTTGTGCTCAGAAAACACTACTCTTGTAAAAATAAAGGTGATTCACGATGCCATAGAAGAACCTTTTTTGTTTAAATGGTTCCCTAAACAACCTTTAACATCTGAAGAACCTTTCTGTGTCACGAAAGGTTCTTTGTGGTAAAGAAGGTTCTTCAGATTATAAAAAGGTAAGAAAAAGACGGTTCTTTAAAGAACCCTTGACTGAATGGTTCTTTGCCAAAAACCAAAAATGGTTCTTCTATGGCATCGGTGAAGAACCTTTTAAAGCACCTTTATTTTTAAGAGTGTATATCAGAAGTTTAAACTAATATGCCTTTAAACCACATGATTTCAGCATGATATATATAATAATCAAAACCAAACAGATGTTTTTTGGCAGAATATCTGAGGTATGAGCTGTAAAGGCACAGCCTTATTCTGGAAAAGGGGGTGGGGAGCAGCAGCTCATTTGCATTTAAAGAGACATGCATGAAAACAGCATATTTCTGCTTCTACTCAAAATGGGCATGTTCAAAATTTTATAATATGATATGTGGGGTATTTTGAGCTGAAACTTTACAGACACATACTGGGGACACCTGTGACATATATTACATATTGTTAAAAGGGTCATAGGTTTCCTTTAATTAAAAAATGCATTGTTATATTTGTGCAAATGAAAATGAATAATACTGATATTAAAATCAATATTCCTTGTGTTAAATGATTAAAAAATTATTTTAAAAAACTTCCTCAATTAAAAACATTACAGCACAAATACACAAATACACTGAAAATTGAAAAATAACAATAAAATAAATACTACTGTCTGTTTTAACCATATATATTTTCCTGGCAGAATAGCTGAGAAGACATAAGACATATAATTTTCCACCCCCAGTTTAGCTGTTATTAGCACAACCTTCAAGTGCACTAAAAACAAACATTACAGGCGACTGGACAACACTGCTAAACCACTACATACACAGACAGTGAGATAGTCCTTCCTACTGCTGCTGCAGACCGTCATTTACATGTGTGTGACAGAGAGAGAGAGAGAGAGCACAAGACGACTCTGATTACAGTTTGTGTTTGTTTACTGTCATCTGAGTCGAGCTGTCCAATACTACAGTATGATACAGTTGGTCTGGTATGGGATCAGGCGAGCCACGGCTACATCACTGAGACATAAATATCACCTTCATAATGCTAGCAGCTCTCCTGCACTTTAAATACACGGCGCTACAGATATCCTATTCAGTTGCTGTTATTTACTAATGACACACTGTCATGCGTCTGGCTTAAATTACCTCTTCTGACACCTTTTGTATTTTTCACACTTTTAGTGTCAGCCACGGGAAGTTTGTGCCTATTTCATCATTTCAAAAACGGCAAATTTGGATGCAGTTTTTAGACTTTTTGAAACTTGAAACAGTTCAAAAGAACTGGAAATCAGAGATATGTGCTGGCAGAAAAACAAGCGTGATTTAATGTGAGATGTCAGACACATTCCTTTGTCGTTTAGCGAACAAAAGTGTTGTTGCCTGCGAGAGCTGGCGGTCTCCAGACCGTGCTGGACACTGGATAAAGACAAAGCGGTTACTCAACCAAACACTGCTTCACAGTATGTGCCATTACATAAGGCTCGAAAAGATGTGTGCACACACAAATTGACATAAACAACTAAAGTGGAGATAACGATAAAAACTAAAAACTACACATTAGAAACCACAAACTATATCAACCAAGAAATATCAACCAAACACTCCAGTGCAAGTTGCCACTGATGAGTCTTAAATAAAACCATTTCATTATTAATATTTTATGTTCCACTCCATAGTAAAGTGCACGTCATGCAACGGAGAGTTTTAAGACTTTGGATCAGAAACAAATTATTTTAGTCACTCACACAGAGACAGTGAAGTTGACCATCTGTGGCAGTGTGGGAGAGATGAGAGACGCTGAGATGAACAGAGGAAATGTGATAAAGAAAGGTAAAAAAATAAAAGATAGAAAAGGTTGCAAGAGGGATGAAAGAGTAGACCGCAAACAGTGAAACCATCTGGATAGTCGTGGACTGCCAGGAAACTGTCCGACTCCTCCTTCGTTTTCGCACAGAGAGCAGACACCACAGTTACTGCAATTGTCAGGCTGTTAGTGACAGTGTAAAAACAAATGTGCACATGCAAGAACAATATTTCTCTTCGCTCTGACAATACATCTTCAAACTGAACGCTGTTTTAGCTGCAGACCAGATACCGGTGGTGAAAGCAGATCTATTTCAACAGCAACTGTAGTCATTTTAACCAACAAGTTATGACTTACGACATCTCTTCCTTTTTAATTCATCATTTTTCAGCTTCCCATATAAACTACTTTATAAAATTGGGATCAGTAAGATAAAGTCTGTGTTTGTTTGAATAAAACAAAAATATAATAAATATAATCTTTCCTGTCAGTTTTTAAGCAGTTTAATGCATCCCTACAGAGTAAAAATATTCATTATTGACCAAGAAATGTAGTGTATAAGTCTTAAAAACATCATAAACGTACAAAATTAGTTTACGTGATTCACACTCTGTATTTCAATTATTCTGAAGCCATTACGATAGCTACGCATGACGAACAGACTCAAAAGTAAGTAATTTTCACTGAAAATCATGCCTTCTTCCATAATTCTTAAAGGGTCTTAAAGGGTTCTTAAAGAGCTTTCTGACCCTGCATAGACAGCAATGCAACTACCACGTTCAAGGCCCAGAAAGGTAGTAAGGACATAAAATAATCCATGTGACAGTGGTGCAACCATAACGTTATGAACCTATGAAAACACCTTTTTTTATATAGACTAAACCTGTCTTGATCTGTTCATCAAGATTATCAATACGACTATAAAACAGACTACAGATTTTTTGAAAAAGCTTTTTTTAAAAAAAGCTTTTGAATAAAAGAAAAGCAGGATTTGGAATCACTTGAGGGTAAATAAATACCAGATTTTTATTTTTGGATGAACTACCCCTTTAAGGTCATCTTGATTCTCCTGGCAATCAGAAAATTAGAATGTGCAGCTTGTGCCTATCACTGATTGTGAACTCGACAACATCATCATGATGTGATTGTGATGGTCAGCACTAATGTGCTGTTGTGATTGGATGATCGCTGATTGCATTTAGGCTGAGGGAGATTGTCTGTTGGTGTCAAGAAGTCTACTGCAGGCAAACTGGCAGTTAAGGGGGAGATAAGTATTGAGTATTTACAGAAGCAAGCAAAGCTGTCTGGGAAGAGCAGGAGACTGATGAGATCACCGACACGCTCGATAATCAACATTTATCTTATCAAAGTAACGGCCAAAGGGGGACAAAGAAAAACAGACACACAGAGACAACTAAAAAAGCACCTTCACAAACATACAAGATGTGAGGATTGACAGAGAGGCCACAGATTTGACCTGAAAATAACATCATAACTCATAAGTGAATAATAAGTCACTTCATAGCTTCAAGCACCTGTCTGCTTCTGCCAAACAAAGCAGTTTCATTCAGAAAGGCCACTGAAAAAATCTGAGTTCAAGGAATCAGATCTAGTCAAAGCTAATCATTATTAAAACTAGAGGTCGACCAATATTGGATTTTACCGATACCGATAACTAGGTTGGACCACACTAGCCAATACAGATTAATCAAACAATAGTTTTTATACTGAACAGAAAATAAATAGTGCTCTACTATTTAAAAAAAAAAAAAAAAAGAGCAGCCTACTGAACCATACTTTGTAAATGAATAAAAATATTAATATTATATATGGATCATCACAGTTAGCTCATTGTTCATCAATCAAGCTAAAGATGGCCATCTTTAAATATCTACACAAAGGCCACAGTATTAAAATTGCATACATATGGATATTGTGTACTTTCACAATTTAACTGCTTCTATTCTATAAGATTTGTGGTTATCTAATCAAAATATAAAAATATGTTAGTCACACAACGGGCAAAAGTGCAGCGCCGCGTCTAGAAGAGCTTGCAGCTATCTGGTATCACACACACTGGACGCATCACATTCAATTCAAGCGGCGGTCTACAAGACTTTATTTGATCACCAAACGGGCAAAAGTATACTGCTGTCCTTTATCCACTAATGCAGCATCTAGTCAACAAATTCATCGCTTAGTAATGACATGAAAACATGCACTACAGTATACTGTACACACCGTTTCATTGTCAATGTTTTAAATCTGCCTTTGATGTGTCCCGCTCTATGCAGCGCACAGTGTCACGTGTCTAAACAAACGGCACGTGCTGTCAGTGATTTCCACCACTAGAGGCCTCTCTTGTGTTGTATAACAATGACTATAGGGATTTCGCTGTGTAGTGACGACCTTCTCAGCCGCTCCAGCAATGGACCTGAACCAGAAAAAACTATCGGCATGGATTTTTGCCGATAACAATAGTTCTGCTAATCAACTATCGGTGCCGATTAATCGGCAAAACCGACACATCGGTCGACCTCTAATTAAAACAATCTCATATTGTTTGAGATTCAAGTCAGATGTGTTGTATCCCTTTTTGGATGAGTATTTACTTAGCTTCAAAATCATTTGAAGCCAATTATAAATGTTACTCCACAGAAAACAATGCTTTTGTAATCAAAATGTAAAAACTTGTGCTGAACTTTAAAACAACTTCCCTTTTCAGTGGACATCACTAAGCATTCCTAATTTTAGCCCAACTGGCCGAGTGACCACTTTTCAGGATGCAATAAATTCCTGATGGATGAAATCACGTCCTGTCCAACATTATTTCTCACTAAATATCCTGTTTCAATGTTTTTTTTTTTTAAATAATTGTCATTGATGTCATAGTACAGATCTAAATGTGTAAACGCTGTAATGACAACAACTGGTAATGTAAATATAATAGCAAAAAAATATAATATAAACTAGCATTAAAAAGTGAGGTAAAAAAAAACTTTATGTTTTTGAAAGTCATCTCCTATGCTCACCTAGGCTGCAAACATTTGATCAGAAATACAGTAAAACAGTAATATTGTGAAATTTAAAATAACTGTTTTATATTTGAATATATTTTCAAAAGTAATTTAGTCCTGTGATATCAATGCTGAATTTTCAGCATCATTACTCCAGTCTTGTCACATGATCATTCAGAAATGATTCTAACATGCAAATGTGCTGATGAGGAAACATTCATTATCAATGTTGACACCATTTCTTAATATTTTTGTAGAAGCCATTATCCTTTGACAAATAAAATGTTAAAAAACAGCATTTATTTGAAACTAAAATTCTATGTAACATTATAAATGTCTTTTGAATAGAGGTATAAATGTAAAATATGAATTTAATTTTTAAAAAATTCTAATTTCACAAAAAATTTAGCATGACTCCCCCGTGGAGCTTTTCATGGGGTTGAACAATGAGTTCAGCCTGTTTTATTCACCTGTTCCCTATGGAAAATATTTCAGAAGGATTCCTTTAGTGCATACTAATTTTGCGACATCAGTCTAGACTGCACTTTGCAGCAATTTGAGGGAAGCTGTCTAGCTGGCCTGCCCTCGACCCGTACCCTGATCCCCAGGGCCTTTCTGTCTGTGTCACAGGATCTGGCTAAGGAGGTAATAGCTTAATGCAGTCAAAATCAGAGACCATGGATGTCACATGTATTCTGGGATGAAAAGGTCATACTCACACACTAATACTGAAAGACATTTCAGGACATGAACGTTTATGTTAAATAATAGATACATAGACAATTATTTGTGCAAAATGACGAAATGTTTCCTGGAACACACATACGCACCTGATAGTCTCTCACATACAAACACTTTATCTCTTTCTGTGGAACATTCAGTCATGAAGTGGTGACAGATTCATGAAGAATCATGTGATCTTTGCTCCACTCCACTATGTGTGTGCCCTTGTCGTGGTCATATGATGCATATAGGTCAAAGTGGCGTCCCTTCATTGCTCACGTGCCAGTCTATGTTTGGAAGGGGTGACCAGAGAACCACGCTTTACTTTTTAACCAACAAGACCATAATGTGAGGACAATCAGAGGTCAAGACACCAGTGAGAATTCAAACTTTCCTAACACATTGCCTGAAGCAACTTTCACCTCTTTAGGAAATACATGACGCTGTGAAGACATTTCGAAAACTAGCAAATTACTGATTTAAGTGAAAAGTTAAAATACAAGCATAGGGATATATAAACTCCCTAAAATCAAAATGTTTAAGGTACTTTCCATAAATAAAACAAACTTTAAGCAAAGTGTGATGCAAAAACACAATCAAACAAGTATTTTTCTTTACTTTAGGGGAACTCTGTAGTTTATTTTATACACTTTGTAAATTTAATTTCAATGTTTATTAAATGTTTATTGATAGAAAATACAACCAAAGAGTAAAAATTTTTGTCTTGAATCTATAGGAAACTTCTAGTTTATTTTAGAAATTTTGTCTATAAAAAATGCTGGAATAACTACAACCCAGCGCTGGGTGAAATATGGACAAACCCAGCTACTGGATGGTTTTGACCCAGCGGTTGGGTTAAATGTTTAACCCATTTTTAACCCAACCTTCTGTGTAGTTTTATTTAACTTAGCTATTGTTTAAAAATTACTATTATGGCTGAACCCAAATCTTAAAATGAACCCATAGGCTGTAAATAAAAAAATAGACACATAATTACTAGAGGCATCAGCAATAATAAAAAGGTGAACATTTATTCATAAGCAATTTAAAAAAATGTTATATTATTTAACTATTACTTATTTGTTAACTAACAAATTTTAATTTGTTAAATATATTAATACATGTTATTTATTAATTATATAACATATTTTGGGTTCATTTTAAGCCAAAAATATAGTCATTTTTAAGCAATAGTTAGGTTAGGTTAAACATTTAACACAACTGCTGGGTCAAAACAACCCAGTCGATGAGTTTGTCCATATTTTACCCAGTGCTGGATTGTTTTTAGAGTGTATTTCAAGTATGATGTATAATCAAAGGTTTTAAGCTGGAGTTTAAAAAAAAATTGAGAAAAAGAAAAAAAACAAACCACTTATAGGAATAGGAAAAAAACATGCAGTATTTGACCTTCTAGGGTTGATGATTTTCTGAAGGGTAAGCACCATCTTTTGCAGGCCATTTGTTGAAAAATGGGAAAAATACTTTTTTGGCCTCTTGCACCCCATTTTTTGTGCCTCCAACAATAACATTTGTGCAATGTTGTTAACACAAGCCCCATATTATTTATCCTATACAATAATAAGAAGCAACAGAACAGTTTCAGTAAAAAGAACAAAAAAGCGCATTTTGCAACAGTTTCACTAGAAGGTCCCCGTGGGGCTCTGTAGTCCCGTTTTATACCTAAATCAGATAAGGAAAAAACAGTTTTTTCAAAGAAGAGGTTCAACATTGCTTCTGGATTCTCTCCCAGATATTTTTCTTCCATGATGGCTTAATTACTCAAATAATTCAATAAGCTGCATACCAGCATAATATCTGTTCCTCAGAGGGAACACAGAAGAAGTGTGAAGAAAAAGAGCAGCACTCGGAAAACACATGCTGGAGATTTACAAAACCTGGAAACAATAACACAGCACAATTTCAAATATGAGATATCAAATATTATGTGTAATACCCTGTATTAGTTTAAAACACTATAAATGCAATACACACCAAGAGCAAGTTCTATAAACAGTTGATTTAAAAAAAAAGCCAAGATAAACCTACAGAAACAACTGGAACTGTAAGCCATTTGGCTTGTAGGTAAAAAATAAACTGCAGACACAAAAATAAGTTCTCTGGCATCATAAAACACGCTGGGTGTATAAATGAAAAGGTAGCCTACAAGTGCTCAAGCAAAATACCAAGCTTATTATATAGTAACCTTTTTACAATAATCTGACAGAACTGGGATCCTCATACAAGGAAAATATATGAGACAATAAAGCCATACAAAAGGCAGTGGGTAACTCGGAAACTCTCTGTGAGAGTGAGAGGAAATCTAGATCAAAGAAATTCTACCTATTTTTCAGCCAGTCAACATTTTAAGAGCTCCATCCAGTTTGCAATATACTTGAATAAGGAGAACAGGCAAGGCTAAATTAGCTCTAAACAGAGGAACTGAAAAACCCAAGATATGTGAGGTTATTTATGACACACACTTCAATATGCCACAAGCTATTGGTGAGTTATGATGAATCTAGACTGATACAGTGTATCAAAGAATCAGACTATATTCACACTAATACAAATTGCAAAATACTGTGGATATAAATCTAACAGATCACCCTTCTCTCCATGAAAGTATTGCAGTGATAACCTTTATTATTACACTGGATTATCAGCAATAAACTCAGAATGAAATAAGCCACAGCTATGGGCTGTATGATTAGAATGAGAGGAAGAAAGAGAGAAGTGATTCTGTTATCAGGTTCTCAGCTTCCCCTGCATTCTCAGAGGAAAACGGCTGGTTACGTGCATTCCCCAGCATTCAAATGTGTTAGAAGTGCACCAACCCTGAGCATGCTCTAGCTTTAAGTATTTGCTTTACAATATCAACCAGGTCTAAACAGCCCAGACAGACGACTTGCCACTGTAGTATGTGTTATAAATAGCCCTACCACTAAATTCACAAAACTAACAAGTAGGCTAGTCTCAGTTACAGCCAGCAGTTCCCAACATCTGAGTATCATTCAACTACGCAATGGCCCGTAATGACGTTTTGTGATTGGACGCATCTGTGCTGATTTAATAAGTTTGCTGGAAAACATCTTAGTCTGTGTGGATTTGATCAGAGACATTTCCAGGTCATGTAATGATTCAAACTGAAAACTGTTTTCAGCTGCTGTCATTCAGAGAAGAAATTTTACCATCTAAAATTTTTATTATGCCTGTTAAACATCAAAACTTGATCATTTCACCACATAAAAGGATAGGCTGTTACACGCTTCTGAAGTGATAATCAAATTCTGTTCTTTCGTTCATGAACAAATCAGTGTTTTTTGAACAAATCATTCTTATTTGACTTTCATTCCTTTTGATGGCCTTCCTGGCTTCATATATATTGGCTAAACCACAAGCCAATAGAATTTGAGAACGGCTGTGAAGAAGCATTTCATTGGTTGGACCAACTAAGAGAACACGCCCCCTCACTGAAAGAGTGAGGTAATCTAGTTCACAACAAATAGAGGAAGGCGATGAATACATTATGAATGAGTAGAAATTAGGGCTGTCAAACAATTAATCACAATTAATCACATGCAAAATAAAAGTTTGTGCTTACCTAACACATTTGTGTACTGTGTATATTGATTACGTATATATACACACAGATGCATGTATATATTTAAGAAAAATGTATATTTATATACAAAATATTTGTATGTACATATAAATTACATGTAAATATAAACTTATATATGCATATAAATATTTTTAAATTACATACATGTATGTGTGTGTATTTATATATACTTCATATACACAGTACACACACATTTTATGCAAACACAAACTTTTATTTTGCATGTGATTAACTGCAGTTAATCATTTGACAGCCCTAGTAGAAATCTCTTTTTTGTCCTAATAGTGTGCCATAAAGTCATTTCAAGCTTTTCAAATGTTTTTGAAAGACTTCAAAAACGAATCAGTGAGTTAACAATTCAAATACTCACTCATACTCACTAAATGACTCCCACTTGTCACCACCAACTGGAACTTTTATTTTACATGCGAATAATCACGATCATTCAACAGCCCTAGTAGAAATGTCATTATGTCTTTCCAATACGGTGTCATTTAATGTCTAAATGTTTTTATAAGCATTGTTTCTGTCCTAAAAGACTGGATGTTTACAACGAATGGGTGAGTGAACGATTCAAAGATTCGCTTATACTCACTAAAGGACTTCCACTTGTCGCCACCAACTGGCGTAACAACGCAGTGAAAGAAAAGCTATTCTTACTGAAGTACTAAATAAAACAGTAATATCAAAAGATTTGCAGATTTATTATTATTTACAACAAACTAAGGAGCTTGTTTACAACAAGCAGAAAACAGAAAAATAACAACAGACATATTTAGGATAAATCTTAAGGTTTTCGCAGTTCTAACGAACCCAAAATAATTTCATACGTTGTTTTTAAGAAATACACAGAACTCTCACCTTCATCTAACAGTCGCTCGAGATGGTTGAAGATACCACAGAAGTTTGGCAGGCTGCTCATCAGTTTCTTGTCGTTCATGAGCTGCATCAGATAATCAGGAGTCGGCTTAGGCTTCTCCTTCGTTTCCATTTCCCCAACCATGTTTAAAATATCACCCCCAGAAAAACTCAAAAAGCAGCGTTAAACTTCGGGAAAACACGACAGCCCCCTACAAAAAATAGCAAACGGAGGGCTTTGATTTGTTTTCCCAGCTTTATTCCAAACTCCTGCCCCGATTTCGCTACTTTTCAAACGCAATCTTGAAACTTAGTATGACTCTCAATCATAAGTTTTTTTAAAAAAAAAAAAACGAACTGATGACGCAATCAGCGAAAAGAATCTTCGCGAAGTTCTTATTTGTTTGCAGAATGTTTGCCGTCAAATAACTCCAAAAACTCCCGCATGCCCGCTGGGATTTGTGCGTCTCTCCTCTTCTAAAGATTATGTTTTTTTTATCGCCACCAAACCTTTCTTTATCCAAGCTGTTAATAACAGCTTCTCCCCAGAACTTTCCACTGACCGTCGACGTCGTTCAGAGCACTTGAATAACGGTTCTAAAGCAGGGCAACGTTCACTTGTAGGCTCTGTCTCTCACGCTGTGGAAACTCCTTTTAGTTGCGCCTGATGTTTCTGTGTTCAGAGCTGTTCTCTCCCAAAGCTGTCTGTCACATGATCATGATCAACCCTACACTGCTCAACATTGCCATCGTGCGAAGTCGCCAATGGGAGGAGAAACCTGCACAATTTTTCTTTCTCCCTCTGTCACGCAGATGCAGACCCTCTCTCACAAAAACTTGTGCACATTTACTAGTGAGGAGGAGCTCCCATAGATGCAGTTATGATTTCCACAGAGTCTAGATAAATGAGAACATGCAAACATTAGATTAAAAACGTTATAGTTACTGAAATATAGCCAACTTGCATGACAACTAGCCACTTTCCAACCCTAAACCTTACTATATTTACATTTTCAGACTTCCAGCCATTGTAAAACAAATATACACACTCGATACCCCAAAGCAATGATACGAGGAAGAAAAGAAACTGGGTGTTTTTCTGCATTCCAATGCATTTCTAAATATTTAAGCATGGCCTGTCTCATAGATAAGATTATCTTAAAGGAAGCATGGTGAATATCTTGGTCTTATAATCACGTTTGACTCTTTGTTTTATAATCATGCGTTTTACATGTTCAAACCCAAGCGGGTTTTATTTCTAAAAGTGGTGCGAATGCACAGACTGGAGTATGTGAAATATCTTAGCCAAGTCTTGAGAAACAAGAGCGAGGGGAATGAAAGGGCTTGGGGGAACAGGAAAAGTTTTCATCAATTCTTGCAGCCCTCCTCCTTCCTCTGTGAAGTGGGCAGCATTCTTATGCAGATGGACACAGAGTCTAGCTATTGCTCTCACAACAACTAAAGGCCAGAGTGAGAGGCCCTCCTGCAGGGAGCGGTTTGATGATCAAATGCTGACCTTGGATCAGAATTGGGCCATGTAACATTTTAAGCAACCATGGTGAGTGCAAAGGGAAAACAGATCCAAAAACAGGAGGAAAAGACTTGCTGAAGTTGAAGCATTTACATTGGGTTCTGCCTCTTTAGCTTAGTGTTCCTACTGCCTTTGTGACTGTACTCTGAGCGAGTGTGAGGGACAGTGTGGGTTAGCATGCTAAACTTCGCACACTGCGAAAACATATTTTCTTAATCAGCACTTTTTTTAGGTAAAAATATCCAAAAACATTTAATATATTAGAATATGTTATATAATTTTATATTTTATTGTTTTTGTCTTGTTATAAATCTAATCTTTTTTATTGCACAGACAGGATGTTGCTGCATGTTAAAAGAAAAATAATTTAACGTACAAGGTTTTTTAAGGATAATGTGGGTTGGGGCTACAACATTTACTTTTATATTTACAAAACTCCTGGAATGAGTTCCCCCTGACAGAGAAATCTATATATAACTGATATTTCAGTGGTCAGAAGATTCCTCCAGGATGCTGC
This sequence comes from Labeo catla, assembly GCA_012976165.1. Taxonomy (NCBI): domain Eukaryota; kingdom Metazoa; phylum Chordata; class Actinopteri; order Cypriniformes; family Cyprinidae; genus Labeo; species Labeo catla. The sequence continues at coordinate 542,858 of VONZ01000244.1, forward strand.
GGCCCTTTCTCCCCTTATTTTTCACTATGGGGAATCAGATGGGTGCTAATTTGTCAGGCCGTGAAGATGAAAGTGAGGATGGTATTAGCCTGGGCATCAAGGGATTGGAATGCAAGCTATTTAGCATGGGAGTCAGACAATCCCCAGGGCCTCCCATCACCACAGCACAACCGCTAAATAAATAGAGAAGTAATTAACAGAGTAGTGAGAGAACAGAACGTTTCATTACTGCACCTTCTTCTGATAGCGAGAGAGAAAACAGTTCGCTAGACAAAGCCACTGAGATGTATTGACAAAAGAATATGTGAAAATCTCAGAGGAAAAACACAATAGTCATTTGACTGACACTTCATTAAGTTGGATTATTATAGGCTTTGAGCAAAGCAAAGAAAAAGTGTTTAATTTTCTTTGTGGAAAGTTGGAAAAACTACACAGATGTGTTATACTGATGTGCAAATCACACATGCTTTCTTTTAGCCTGTATCCTTTTTGAACAGAGGGCCTATTTTCCCTTAAGCAGTCATTTATTGATGGCTGCAAACTTTAAATACAACTGAAATGTGCAATTTCATTACTAAACTGAAAAATTATTATTCTTCAAACAGGGTTTTACTCTCATCTGCCATTGGTTATACAAAGAGACAGCGTCTGTTAAAAGTATAAATAGTACAAATAAATAAACTGCATACTTTACCTATAAATTTGTCATGAAACTTGTCAGGAACTAAAATAAAAACAGGGAAAATTTGCTGAAAGTTTACTGATCAGCATGTTATCCAAGATGTAGAAGAGTTTGTTTCTTAATCAGAACGGTATAATATAATGTTACATCACTTGCTCACCAATGAATCCTCTACAGTGAATGCGTGCCGTGTGGTGTTTTAACTTTAAATCATCACTTTTGGACAAAATATCATTACCTATAGTAATGTATCGTCTGGTTAACAACTGCACTGTGTTGGGTTTTCGCTTATAGATACAACTGAAATGTATCATCCAAATCATCCAAGAAGATCCAAGAAGAGTTTGTTTCTTCATCAGAACAGATTTCAACCAGCATTACAACACTTGCTCACCAGTGAATCTTCTGCAGTGAATGGGTGCCGTCAGAACACTAGAACAAAACAGCTGATACAAACATCACAATATTCCACAACTCAACTCCAGTCCATTATTTGACATCTATTGAAGCAAAAACTATGTGCATGTAATAAAGATATCCATCATTGTGGGGTTTTAACTTTAAACCATCACTTCTGGTCAAAATACCATATTCATCTGGTAAATAAATGAATAAATAAATAATAACAAAAATGTTCTTTTCCTCTCACATCAAAATCCACCAACATATTTGTTTAGAATTGCACTGGATTTGGTTTTCGCATATAAATGGTGCTTGATCTGTGCATATTTCTCTCCTGATTCTCTCCTAATTCAATAGAGGAAGTAATATTATGGATAGAGGACATGTATTTTAGCTAAAATGTCTTTTAATGATGAATTTGTTTTGTTGTTGCAGCTTTTCATATCACAAGACGATAACTGATGAACTGAAGTCATGCAGATTACGTGTAGATTATTGTGACGTTTTAATCAGCTTTCTGGACTCTGACAGCACCCATCTACTGCAGATAATCCATTAGTGAGCAAGTCTAATGCTAAATTTTGTTTATTGTTTATTTTTGGGTGAACTGTTCCTTTAAGAGCACTATAAACTGACAAGGAAACCATTTGAAAGCTTTATTTTGGTTACAAGACAAATGGCATTGTTGTTAAACAGACACAGGGATCCTATGCACCTGTTTAGCTTTCATGTGTAGACAGGCTGGCAGCTACTTGTGACATGGCGATGAGAATGTGTGTCCCAGTTGTGTGATTATGTTTAGCAATGTTTGTTCGCTGTTTGTTTGTGAAGAACTGGATATATATTTGCATTTTTGCATGTGTGTTTGGTATGAATATATGCTCATCTAACAATTATGCCATCGTATAAGCATCCAGTTTGTGTGTGTACCCACTATAAGAATGCTGTATATCTGGGAATGTACACTGGGTGAATGATGTGTGTTTTGCGACTGGGTCTTTGTGTACTAACAAAGGTTGGTTTGTAGTCTGTCAGTACTCTGCAATCCACTGAGTGTATATATCAGTGGAAAACAGAGAATGAACATGCTTTATGATATTTGTTATAATGAATGTCTGGAGACTACTAAGTGTCTCTCCTACGTCATAGCATAAATACCAGAGCCATGAAGGAGTTAAACAGGCAACTGTATCTGCTTTTGCCTTGTGCATGCATGAGGTTCTGTCAACAAGCTAAACAAGCTTTACATTCAGCATGAGGCCTGGGTCAGTTAAAAGGTCGAAGTTCAACTCATGCTTAAGCATTGTGACTGCATCTTCTGGCATTCCATTATAGTCTTTTGACACAAGTGTTCATGTAAAACAAAAGAACATGGTACAAGAACCTATCACCTATCATTCATCGACCTCGAATGGTTTTTATCGAAAATATGTAAGTAGTATCAACTTTACATGGCCACTCAATGCAAAGATAGCCTAGAAAAACATGCGCTATTGAAGCGTCTGTGCGGAAGCTGAATAGTAGCGCGCTTACTGCATGACAGATGGAGGCGCCAGTGAGTGGTCACTTGCTCTTAAAATACTCATAAAATTACATCTTTAGAATCTGTAACGACGCTACATTTATTTTTGTGCCCTCAGAATAACAACCAAACGTTGTGCTTTTGTAAAAAAAAAAGGAAAGCAAACTCTGTGAACTTGAGCACGAAACTTTGAAATTCTGTGTATATTTGTCTTACAGACATCAAAAATATAGGCTATATATAGAGAGAGTGAAATGTCTACTTTTAAATGAACCAATTCAAATAGAAAACAAATATTCTCAAATTATATAATCCGTATGAAACGTGAAAAATCTTTAGCCCTCATATTTTGTTAATTTTGTATATACACACTACCGTTCAAAAGTTCAGGGCAGGTTTTTTTTTTTATCTTATTCTTATGCAAATATACAGTAAAAACAGTAATATTGTGAAACATTATTACAATTTAACATAACGTCATATATTTGAAAGTGTAATTTATTCCTGTGATGGCAAAGCTGAATTTTCAGCAGCAATTACTGTCACTTTTGACCAATTAAATGCAACCTTTCTGAATAGATCTGTTAATTTATTATAAAAAAAAAAAAAAAAACTTATATATGATTTCTGAATGGTAGTGTATTTATTTAAATTGTATATATAATTAGTTTAAAAATGTGCATTAAAGAAAACTAAAAGCTTCTAGGTAATTGTGAGTCATATTGGCAAAAAAGTGTAAATTTACACTGTATGTGACAAGAATTCTGTGAGCTGCTGCCCACATTAATAACACTGAATTTTTATCTCTTTATCGTTATTTAAACTATGCATCTCATTTCAGAAGGACCGAGACTGTGTCAAACGCATACAGTCTCTTAAATGTGTTTTTGAGTCAAATGATTCCCTATTTCATGTTTTCTCTACATTTCATATCATCGAAATCCTTTCTGCATCACTGCAATTCATATGTGGCCAGGCATTTCAGCAGATATTCTTAAGACCACCCCCAGTGAGGTAGACCACCGTAGCTGTAGATTCAGCTGCCCATCACCTGTCACTCAAAAAAACAGCTGGAGGTTGTAACATTTGGGAGACCATGGTGTGCCCAATTTGTTGCTCCATTTGAAGAATATTTTTGAATTTTAGTCAGCTTGAGATAAACACCACAAAAAAACAGACATTCAAAAAATGATGGCAGTGACCTCTAGGCTGGGGTTCACACCTGTGGCTCCCATAAATTGAGAGGATGAATTCTTTCCTCAACCATATCTACTGGAAGATGAATTTGAACAATGAAAATCTATTAAAAAATCTTTAAAAATCTTTCTGTGGCACAGATTCCATATGGGCTAGATCATGCTCATTGGTTGAAAGCATTGCATCAGAAATTACATGTAATTTTCTGATACATCACATAACCCGGTTATTTTTGTTTTTCCTCATACACGCATTACGAAACTATTATCTTCTAGTGCCGAGAATGCATCAGTGTTTTAACAACACTGAATAATACAGTGTCACCAAAACTTGTTTCTCTCCCTGGGTTACATAGCACCCTCCACAACAGCTATTTTAGCTCCATTCCTCCCCCTCATCGCCCCTTTTCATTCTCTCTCTCTTCGGTTGTGTTCTTTCTGCACAAAATCATTGGTATTCACTAATAAAGACCTCAGAGACATAATGCAGGAGACATAGCCCCGTTACAGAAATAGATTTATTGCTAATCCATTATGCATAGTGGGTAATGTAACATATCTGATGCGCTGGCTCACAGCGGGAGGAGAAAGAGGCTTTAAGTGCGTCGAACATTAGGCTGGAAAACTGGAGAGCGGAGGAAGCCACAGGCATCACAACATGCCACCCTGCAAGTAGATGGGCAGTCCTGGCCTCTAACCACACTTCCATTGCTGCCACTTCATTTCTTCTTCTTTTCCTCTCAATAAAAAGGAAACTTGGCTCAAAGCAAAGAGATGCCCTGAGGTGACTCTCACAACCACATGTAGCCACTAAATGCTAATAGGGAAGGAGTGATGCCAGACAGTATGGAAATGGACATACTGGTTTGAGACTGTGGGGATGATGCGATTCGGTTTTTAAAAAAATACTCACATCGTTTTACATTTGTGTGTCTTTGGTTATTTATTTATTTAAAAAGGGACAATGCATATTAATCAACATTCAGATAAATGAGTTAGCCTTTGCTTGACGTTATTAGGCAGAAAATGAAAGGAAACAGCCTCAAAAATACAATATAGATATACAATAGATAGTTAAGTATAATTAAGCATAATACTGAGATGATAAAAGCATGATATACAGTTGAGGTCATGAGTTTACACACACTTTGCAGAATCTGCAAAATGTAAATTATTTTATCAAAATAAGAGGATTCATACAAAATGCATGTTATTTTTTATTTAGTACTGATCTGAACAAGATATTTCACATACAAGACGTTTATATATAGTCCACAAGAGAAAATAATAGTTGAATTTATAAAAATGATCCCATTCAAAAGTTTACATATGCTTGATTCTTACTGTTCTTACCACAGCTGTGTTTTTTGTTTAGTGATAGTTGATCATGAGTCCCTTGTTTGTCCTGAACAGTTCACAAAAATCCTTCAGGTCCCACAAACTCTTTTGGTTTTTCTGCATTTTTGTGTATTTGAACTCTTTCCAACAATGACTGTGTGATTTTGAGATACATCTTTTCACACTAAGGACAACTGAGGGACTCATATGCAACTATTACACAAGTTTCAAAAGCTCAGTGATGCTCCAGAAGAAAAAACGATGCATTAAGAGCCAGGGGTGAAAACTTTTGAACAGAATGAAGCTGTGTACATTTTTCTTATTTTGCCTAGATATTATATTTTTTCATTTAGTACTGCCCTTCAGAAGCTACCGAAGATACTTGTATGTTTCCCAGAAGACAAAATAAGTTAAATTTAGCCTAAATTCCAAAGGTTTTCACCCCCCGGTTCTTAAAGGGGTCATCGGATGCCCATTTTCCACAAGTTGATATGATTCTTTAGGGTCTTAATGAAAAGTCTATAATATACTTTGGTTAAAAATTCTCAGTGGTTGTGTAAAACAGCACCCTTTTTACCTTTTCAAAATGAGCTCTGCAAAATTCATCCCATTCTCAGGGATTGTTCCTTTAAATGCAAATGAGCTCTGCTTGCCCCGCCCCTCTCTTCTCTGTGTGGAGTGACGAGCTGCTCAGAGAGATTGTTTACTTTAGCCGCATTTAGCACGTTTAGCCGCGAAACTTGCTAACTAGCACATTATTAGGAAAGGTGATTGCAGAGATTAATAAAAAAACCCTTATACTCACTTCTGCTGTAGGTGAAGCTGGATCATGAATGTATGTATCCATTTATGTAGATCAGGAGGCGCATTCCCTTCACAAACAAATGTAATCTACTGCATCTTCAGCAGCTCGGATGTCGGGAGTAAATGACGACCACTATATTCATTATTACATCCAGCAACAGAACACCTCAATCGCTCAATCAGAGATATTCTTGTCTAATTTACATCCCTGCTCTGGCATCGAAACAATGGAGGTTGGACTATTACAGCTGATCTGAGGTAACATGCTCATGTCAATCAACTATCGTGGGAGCGACCTCTGTCGGTGTGATGCCACAAACATGTAAAAGTGAAGTTTGCATCCAATGACCCCTTTAATGCATTGGGTTTTCTTCTGAAGGATCATTGAGTGTTTGAACCTTAGTTGAGAAACAACTAAGAAAAGGCACAACCTAAGCTGTGTGTGGATTCTGTAATATTGGAATTCTGGATTTGTTCCTAGGTTATACAACACATATTCCAAGCTCTCTGGAAAACTTGATTCTGGTTGGTCAACTGCGGCATTCAGCACTCAGATATTTCCTAACAGTGCAACAGTTGCATTCCAGAAATTAAAATTCCATTCATTTTCTCCATAGAGAAACTGATTTTTAAATATGTCTTATAAATCCTTAAAGGCATAGTTCATCCAAAAAAATGAAAATTCTATCATCATCATGTCGTTCCAAACCCTTAAATCCTTTGTTCATTTTTGGAACACAAATTAAGATATTTTTAATGAAATCTGAGAGCTTTCTGACCCAGCATAGACAGCAATGCAACTACCACGATCAAGGCCCCCAAAAAAATTACTAAGGACATCGTTAAAATAGTCCATGTGACATCAGTGGTTTAACTTTAATGTTACGAAACTACGAGAATAATGAAAAAAATGACTTCATTCAACAATTTGTTGAACGTGTCAGTTGCACTGCTGTCTATGCAGGGTCAGAAAGCTCTTGGATTTCATCAAAAATATCTTAATTTGTGTTCCAAAGATGGGGTTTGGAACGACATGAGGATAAGTTTCATTTTTGGGTGACCTATCCCTTTAAGAGTTCCATGTTGGGATCCCAATTACTCTCTCAGGGCGTATTTTGCAGTAGTGACCGGCTAAATGTAAAGTATCCCTTTTCTCTGTCTGTTCCAGTTTGTATATTTTACTAACTATGACTAATCTCTGTTTGATCAGGCACAAAGTTAGCTTTTTTTCTGCTGAGTAAAGGAAATGCGAAACATGAAAATGGTGTTTAGATGCTTTCAGGCAACTGAAACCTCAATGACTCATGTCATGTTGACTGCAGTGGTTAATTTACATGAACTTTACAAGAGGGGACATTAAACCACTAAAGTGTTGCCAGCATCATAACAATTACGCTTGATTTATGGACAACAGAGGGAGATCAATATGTTCTAGTTGACACCTTGGGCACCAGGCCGGGGGGTGGTTGAGTGCTATAGATAGGTCTTTGTAAAGCCCTTCACATCACCACCTTACCTCCGCTGCATGTCTTACATGCCCCAAGGTCCTGGTGCCCTTGTCACAAATCCAAATGAGAGACAGATGGCTGTTAATGGGGGGGAGCTGGGAGGGTGTGACAGCTATGGCCGACCAAGATATGTGTCAGAGACAGGCATGATTACAGGAATCTATGGCTTGTTTTTCCACCGGTTGATCCAAGCAGATATAACACTGATTCTGGGAGAGATAGAGTCATGGGCTGAAAGAGTCCACAGAGCACATCTGCAGTATCTTTATCTTTCACATCGATGACAGATACATGATCAACAGATGGAATTAGGTCAGATATCAATTCCAGAGTTTGGTTCACGTCCATGGCGTCATTTGGTGAGAGTTTGAAGGACAGAAAGTCTGTGGGTCATTGTTTTTAGAAGATAAACAGAGGAGTGACTTCATAAATTGCACTAGCAGCCTATGTGATGACATCGCCACAGCTGCCTACGGATTGATCTGTCGGTTCGAATCATCCGTCAGACTGTACCAGATGAACAACATCTGAAAATCATATGAATGCATCAGAAAATACTGATGAAATATTTTGAAAGACTTGTGATTTAGAATATAAGATCTAAAAGCAGGTCTTAAAGGGATAGTTCACTCAAAAGAATAAAAAAAGAAATCATCATTTATTCATCCTCATGTTTTCCCAAACCAGTTTCTATCTTGCTAATGATGGTACACTTTATATGTTCAGATCTTCTACTGTTGTAGTCTATGATGTTGATAAAGAACCTAAAACCCCACCAACTGACTGTGAAGCAGGTTAGCTGAATAATTTCACGTACAAGGAATGATAAGATGGTGTCAAAAGTTTAATTCTGAATCTAAAAGAGATGCACATGTTATTTGGCTGTGTGTACATTTGTTCAGAGAATCTTAGAGTGAAATCTCTCAGTGTGGAGCAACTCTCAAGAGTTATAAAACAGACTTGGAAGGTTTGAAACGCATCCAAACGACTGTTTCCTCCAGCGACCTACATTAAAAGCAAACATAGAAAGAAAATAAAAGCCACATTTTATAGCTTCATTTGAAACAGTTGTCATCTCTGTTGGCCTGCATTGTAAGTTCAAAACGGCATTTATTACAAGGAAACAACTGTTTGTTTTTGCCACATAACACATTAGGGAATCGAGACATGACTGCAAAGTAAAAAACAAATTTAGCTTCACAGAGACCAACATTTTTTTCTTTCAGCAGTTACAGAGCTGTCTAGTGTATTCTCAAAAGCCAAATAAAAGCAAGTGTATCATCTAATAGGATAAGGATCACATCACATTCACTCCATAGAAGGAAATGTGCTGTGTTTATCTTTACACACCTGGAATTGTCTTCAAAGTTGTCCAGTTTAGAAACAAAAGAAACTGGATCAAGAGCCTGTGCTCAATGCATTCTTGGCCAACGCTCTTTTCTCTCTCTCAGGAATGGGGTGTTGCACATTACACACACATGTTGAAGGAAATATCTCTAGGTTCCACTACGTCATGGCCATCTGCCCGAAGTCAGATTCTCTCCGGTCTGATCTCACTCATTTTACATTTAATGTCAGCGCAGAAAACAACAGAGTATGAAGATTGCAGCACAGCCCAAGGCCCCGGTCAGTTTCACCACATCATAAAATGCTGGGTGGAGATGTGCTCTATATGTTTATGATTGCTTCAGCCATACTTTCTAATGAAAAACACATGGTACAGTGTATTATACTACTGCTACATCTCTGCAAAATCAAGAGAAACAAGAGTAGACAAACCGTAAAAAGAAGTTCAGTAATCAAATCGATCGTAAATAGTACATTATAAATAGCGACTCGTAAATACTGTCTCAAGATATATAAGAGCAGACATCTGATATACTGATATTACATTTGGACCAGACACTTAAAGAGGAAGTGCTCACACAAGTGGGAGGAAATGGAGGGACTGGGAACTGCCTGTAGATAATGAATAAGACATGATGGAGCTCGTGGGATTTGAAAGACTGATAGTCCATCTGAATTTGCTTTACTTCTGAGAGCAAGTTTTATTGAAAGATTTAAGATCGCTCTCCGCCTCTGTGACACGCATTCCCTGAGGTCATTAATGTCTGATCTGCTGTGACTGAAAGAGTTCTTGAAGAGCCATGAGTGAGGTTTGATTAGGAATTATTTTCCACAAAGTTGTTGGCATTTGTTTTGAAGACCAGGTCGGGAGTTCATCATGTGCGCAGCTCCTTAATTGGAAACCGAAACAAGTAAACAGACAATTGAAAAACAGATTTTGTGACTGATTAAACCTTATTTTTAACTTTTGGTTTCTATACACTAACATTTATAAGTTTGGAGTCATCATTTTCTTATTCGGCAAGGATGCATTAAAGAATGCTACGAATACACTACCAGTCAAAAGTTTTTGAACAGTAAGATTTTTAATGTTTTTTAAAGTAGTCTCTTCTGCTCACCAAGCCTGTATTAATTTGATCCAAAATATAGAAAAAGCAATAACGTGAAATATTTTTGCTATTTAAAATAACTGCTTTCTATTTGAATATAGTTTAAAATGTAATTTATTCTTGTGATCAAAGCTAAATTTTCAGCATCATTCATTACACCAGTCACATCGTTCAGAAATCATTCTAATATGCTGATTTGCTGTTCAAGAAACATTTTTATTATTATTATTATCAATATTTAAAACAGTTGAGTACATTTTTTTCAGGATTGTTTGATGAACAGAAAGATCCAAAGATCAGCATTTATCTGAAATAAAAAGCTTTTGTAACATTATACACTATACATTATATTGGTAAGAACTTGTAGAAATTATTACTTTTATTTAGCAAGGATGCTTTAAATTGATCCAAACTAATGATAAGGACATTTATAATGTTACAAAAGATTTCAGCTTCAGATAAATGCTGTTATTCTGAACTTTCTATTCATCAGCATAATGTTTTAACATAAAAATAATGATAAATGTTTTTGAGCAGAAAATCAGAAAATAACAATGATTTTTGAAGGATCTGACTGGAGTAATGATGCTAAAAATTCAGCTTTAAAAATCACAGGAATAAAGTACATTTTAAAATATACTGAAATAGAAAACAGTTATTTTAAATAGTAAAAATATTTAAAATTTGTACTGTTTTTGCTGTACTTTGGATCAAATAAATGCAGGTTTGGTGAGCAGAAGAGGTTTCTTTAAAAAAACATTACAAATCTTACTGTTCAAAAACTTTTGACTGGTAGTGTTTAATGGTTTTCACAAAAATACTAAGCCAAAAATATTTCTTTTCAACTTAAAAATTAGATATCTCGATGTCAGCATATTAAAAAGATTTCTAAAGGATCATGTGACACTGAAGACTGGGAAATAGCTGCTAAAACTTATTTTTAAATATTTTAAAACAGAAAACTTTTAAATCATAACAATCCGACAAAAACTTCAGATTTTGCTGTTGTGCCACATACTCGGATAACTTTTTATCCTGAATGAATTATGGCTGGTCTGACCACAGACACAATCAATATTACTCTTTGAAAACGCCACTAACAAGTTATCAAACATTTTGTGTGTTTGACAAGCTGAGGGGAAAAAAACAAACCTTTCCAATGGTCAAAAACAACCGAACCACACAGCAAGGTTAAACAAAGAATTGCATTTTCATTTCATCATGAGGGCTTAGTTGTCAGCGACTCAGATGTAATGGCCAACCTTTAGAAAGACATGAGTCATAGAACTCAGAATCTTCCAAAGAGCAAATGTCACAGCCCACAGTAATTCAGCCTTGGCTCATTTATGCTACACAGTGTTCTGTCAGTGGATTATACCAAGAACCTCTCGTTCCAGAGCTTGTTACTGGATACTGCAAACGCTCACCCAGTTCGCACAAGCAGACTTCCTCATTATGAAGTTCCCGATTATATTAAAACTGTGACCGTAAATTGTAATCTGCCTTGAAAGCGAACTGTTACATGCCAACAACTGTTGCATGATTGTTAGCATCTTGGACATTTTCAGAAGCATTCCTTTCAAGCACACTGTGTTCAGATGAAATATGTCCAATTTTGTAAGCAACATCTGTACTAGAACAGGAAAAGACACTGGAACAAAGGGTATTTGGGGCTTGATTTGATAAACCGGTTCATTTTTAATCCCAGCATTCTTTTTATGGTAATCCAATGCATGCCGAAGCAGTTTGGAATTCTTCTGTATTGACATGCTAATGTTGCACTAACATATATGTGCCCATGTTTTTACATGAGTGTGTCCATGCACTGGCCTGCCTTTGTCCAGTCTAACTCAATGTGTCTCATTGAGTCCAAATGTGTACTTCTATTGTGGCCTCTAAGACAAATATGTAGCATCGTGAATGCTCGTCCAGGCCGCCCTCCACCCCCAGTCCAGCCACATAGCACTGGTTCACAAACAATCAAGTGTCCATTGACCAGCCAAGGACAACGGTGGTCTTATGTGCTCGATGGGCGTTTGGACGTACAAGGAGGGCTAGTGTGGTGACATGGTTTGTCATCGCCAGCTGGTATGGTGGGCATGTGAGGGCGAAGACGACCCATTGTTCTCGCACCACCAGAACAATTGCACGTTTCAGAGGGCCACACTGTCTTTGAGGGACAACGCGCCCCCCGGATTGCAGTGAGGGCCCGAGTGCATGTGATACGGGAGTACTGGCTACAATGCGGTTTGCTGTCGTTGTTTTATGTTTTTTTGGAATTTTATAAAATGTGACCCTGGACCACAAAACCAGTCTTAAGTAGCATGGGTATATTTGTAGCAATCACAAAAAATACATTGTATGTGTCAAAAGTATACATTTTTATTGTATGGCAAAAATCATTAGGATTTTAAGTAAAGATCATGTTCCATGAAGATATTTTGTAAATTTCCTACTGTAAATATATCAAAACTTAATTTCTGATTTGTAATATGCATTGCTAAGAACTTCATTTGGACAACTTTAAAGGTGATTTTCTCAATATTTTGATTTTTTTTTGCACCCTCAGATTCCAGATATTTAAATATCAAATCAGCCAAATGTTGTTGCATCTGAACAAATCATACATCAATGGAATGCTTATTCAGCTTTCAGATGATGTATTAATCTCAGTTAAAAAAAATTGACCCTTATGACTGGTTTTGTGGTCCAGGGTCACAAATTATATATTTATATTATAACTATTAGAAACATTGAAGATTTATATATTTAGGTATTTAAGGTGAAAAGTGAAATCAAGGTTGGAAACGAGAGCTTGTGGCAAAAATGGCATCAAAATGAACATAAATGACCTATAAATTTAAGACAAAGGGGTAAAAAATGCCTCTGCACAATTAAACAACATATTACAGCTGTCACGATTCAAATGAAATATAAAAAGGATTGAAAAGTTTCAATTTGCGGAATAAGATTCACTCACACTGCATCAGATCACTTTTAGGCACTGTTTTGTGTAGCGTTGAATCTTATAACCAATCAAATGCATTTCTGTTGAACTTAGGAATGCATTGGCCAATCAGAGCCGTCAGCACTCTATCTAAATAAAAGATTCATTTTGTAGCTTCAATGATTATAATGGGAGTTTTTGCATATTTGTGCTAGACTTGGCTAAGGTCATGGACCGACATGTTTGTCTGTGAAGCCAGAATGTGACGTACCCAAAACTAAAAAAATGTTTTATATTGTTTTCTATATTGATACTAATAATCATTATTACAATATAAAGAGCAATCTACAATAATGAGTTCTATCATAATATTGCAGCCTTATGAGCTCCTGTTTATTACATGTATAATTTACATACAATTTTAAACAGTCTATTGTTATTGACAAGAGTTTAAAATATTGATTAAAGTAACTGGGTAAATTTAAGTATTTTACATTAAAGACAACACAGTATGGTTGGTTTGATTTGTTACAAAAGATTTATAATTCAAAAAAACACTGTTCTTTTGAACTTGATATTCATTGAAGATTCTTAAATATAGTTTCCACAAAAATATAACATGGATAATAAACGTTTCACCATTTTAGAATGATTTCTGGAAGATCATATGACACTAAAGACTGAAGGCTGAAAACTTTTGCCATCAAATGTATAATTTAGATGTAAAATATTTGAATAAATATACAAATAAAAACATTTAATTATAATAATATTTCAAAATATCACAGTTTTTTTATTTTAAAGCATTTATTAAAAGCATACCTACTTTTTAAAGGTAGAGTTTATGACATAAATTCAAAAAAATTTAAGTGCAAGATAATATAGGCCTACTGTTTTGAAATACAAGAAAGTAGAAAGTGTTTTAAAAGCATTACACTTTATAAAGCATTACATACATTCACAGTCCATTCCCGACAACATGTGCATCATACTAAATGGCCAGTTTGGATCAATATTTTCTATTAATGCTCTATTCTCTCCAGCTCAAGGCCTTTTATTTTTATTGTCTTCAAAATCCGCACACTTTTATTCCCCTTCCACATCAGCTTTCAAAACTCTCAAATGATCAAAAGGAAACTTGAGAAAATTGATTTTCAGATAATGCTGTGTTGTTGCTGCTTGAGACTGTCCTTCAGAGACGAGAGCGACGGAGCCTGTCATTGAGCTCTGTACAGTAACACACACACACACATGCACACACAAACATATATACACACATTCACTTCTAAAACACCATTTACCAAAGAGATATTTTACAAAAATGGAGAATATGTTCCTCTATTTTTTTTTATTGACAGTTACATTTGCCTCTTATTAAATTTCACATCACTACGCAATGGTTTTAAAAAGCAGTACTTTGCTATAAAGTTTCCAGGCTTTTTTTTTTTTTTTCTAATTGGATTTTTTTATCTAATGGAATGTTTTGAGCAACTTTAGAATGCGTTAAATTACCACTTGAAGAATTGTCAGAATTGTCCATGTGAAGATTAGAACTCTACAAATAAATACTGAAGTTATTTGTCCTTGCCCATTTAACATAAAATAAATAAAAGCATAAATTAAACAAATTGTTACCAACAGATATCAGAAACTGTACCTTACAAAATTAATCCATAAATTAGCTTAAATTAAAGGGATAGTTTACCCCCCACACCCCAAAAAAAGAAAGAAAATTCTGTCATTAATTACCCTCAGACAACCTACGGGTTTAGTAAAGACATGAGGGTGAGTAATTAATGACAAAATTTTCATTTTTGGGTGAACTATCCCTTTAATAAAGCTGCACCACTAAATGCTAAATAAATTACTAAAATATTTAGTCATTCCTAATCTAAAATAATGACACAGACCCTAGAAATGTTTTAAAATCCAATGTGGATTATAAAACCATTTTGATATATAAAATCCTGTTACGCTGTTTTGTCTACCCTGAAAAAGCTGTTTTCTTTTACCCTTTGTGTAACACTTCTCTCTCTCACTTTAATCCATTTTACACAAATAGAAATAGTTTTCTTGGCAATCTAATATGTGATATGTGTGGAGGAGTCAGACTTGTAACTATCATTGTGTGGATGATTGATTGATGGTGCTATTAGAATGAGTCAATGTGTGTTTAAGAGTTTAGGTGAAGTACATTAAACTCTTCTTTCTATAGTCATCCAGAAACAGTGTACAAGACCCAAAAGCATGCTAAAAGAATGAGTGTCCTGTCAAGCTTTCAATCAGGTCACCTGGTTTTGGCACTAACAGTGGATTTGTGGTTAAAGGAAAATTACCCTAATGTTTCTTTCTCTCTTGCTCTATCTGAAGAGACTGATGACAGACTGAACAATATTTGTTTTTCTCTGCTGGTCAATTATTTTTCCCAGGCCCTAGTGAAAGAAAGACTGGCATGAAAGTATTAAATAAGGCTTTAAACAGATAAATCTGGGTTAAAAACAATTCAAAGTTAGTGGCATATTGCCACAAAAGTCTTTTTCATGTTTTTTCGTTTAAATATATATGGGCCCTAGTGATGTAGACAGACTTGGCATGAGCGTGTTAAATTTTAAAGGCTTTTGAAAGAAGAGTTAAATACAATTTTGGCATAGCACAGTTGTCACAGACATGTTTTTTTAATGTTTGCTTTATGTTTATTAGTTTAAATTTGTATATGGACAGACTGATGACAGACTGAACAATAGTTGAACTTTTGGGATCAGTAAGATTTGTAATGTTTTTTTTTTTTTAAAGAAGTTTCTTATGTTCATCAAAGCTCCAAAAATACAGAAAAAAGCATTATGAAATAGTATTGCATTTTAAAATAGCAGTTTTCTATTTTAATATACTTTAAAATATAATTTATTTCTGTGATACAAAACTGAATTTTCATCAGCCATTATTCCAGTCTTCAGTGTCACATGATCCTTCAGAAATTGTTCTAATATGCTGATTTATTATCAGTGTTGAACACAGTTGTTGAATTTTTTTTGGAACCTGTGATTCTTTTTTCAGGAATCTTTAATAAATAAAAAGTTAAAAAGAACAGCATTTATTCAGAATAGAAATTTCTTCTAACAATATAAGACTCTACTATGACTGTTTATTCATTTAACACATCTTTGCTGAATATAAGTATTAATTTCTTTCAAAGAAAAAAGAAAGAAGAATACATTTTAAATAAATGCTATTCTTTTTAACATTTTATTCATCAAAGAATCCTGATTTAAAAAAAAGTGTCACGTTCCAAAAAAAATGAATAAATAAAATAAAAAATAAATAAAAATTAAGCAGCACAACTGTTTCCAATACTGATAATAGATCAGCATATTAGAAGGATTTCTGAAGGATTATGTGACACTGAAGACTGAAGTAATGACGCTAAAAAGCTTTCAGCTTTGCATCACAGGAATAAAATCTATTTTAAGTATATTAAAATAGAAAACTGCTATTTTAAATTGCAATAATATTTCACAATATTACTGTATTTTTATCAAATAAATGCAGCCTTGATGAGCAGAAGAGACTTCTTTAAAAAAAAAAACATTAAAAATCGTACTGATCCCAAACTTGCAGTGGCAGTGTAGGTAAAATAAATAAATAAATAAATGAATGAAAATTAGTCAAAATTATTGTTTAGTCATAGATGCTAAACTT
This sequence comes from Labeo catla, assembly GCA_012976165.1. Classification (NCBI taxonomy): domain Eukaryota; kingdom Metazoa; phylum Chordata; class Actinopteri; order Cypriniformes; family Cyprinidae; genus Labeo; species Labeo catla. The sequence continues at coordinate 559,409 of VONZ01000244.1, forward strand.
TATTTGAACCTAAAATATTTCTTTAAGAAAGAACTTTGAATCAGAACAGGAGGGATGTGATGAGATTGGCTTTTGGAAGCAAAAGTAGAAAGCCTCAGTCAACTTACCTTGAATATAGATTACCACTATCAAAACCTAATTATACCTTTAAGCTCTGCTGCCAACTGCCCCTGCAAAGCTGTGCAGAGAACAAAAAGACCCAACATTTACTCACAATGAAGCCTTACTTCAGCATAACTTGACACGCTAATGGCTCCAAGGCTGAATAAAGACAACCCAAGCCCATAAGAGCCTTTCACCTTCACTGGAGGGCAGTCAGACTAAAAATATATATAACAAAAACTTGCTTAGAAAGTTACAAAAAAAAAGTGGGTAGAGTCGCCTGTGTTTGGCTAACACGGCCTCCTGACAGACCCCCAGTCATCAGAGCTAAGCTGGCGGCCATGTTGTAAATCACATAATGAAGTCCTTCCCTACAGACTTTTGGTGTTTAATCCTGATCTCAGAGGAGCAACAACCAGGAGTATAATAAAAGACAAAACACTCTCTCCTCTAGCCACAAAGTTTAACCTGCCCTGCAACAATGAGCTTACACCTACACAGAACCTCTCATTCTTCACTTCAGTGCGTCCATCTATCTCTCTCTTTCCTGGTCCCCAGCGTGTTTTTGTCATTCGCGGTCTCTTTGCAGGCATTTATCTCCGGGTCACGTAGAATGAGAGCAACCCTGGACTCAGGCCAAGCACAGAGCGCAGAGGGGTGAGAGAAACGTCTGGGGTCATGACTGTGTAAGTATTTGATCATCAAGAGATTATTCTTCTTTTTATCTATGGGAATATTGTTCAGATCGGATTGTATGTGATAGATATTTTTGTTGAGAAATTACTGGGGTTGCACACAAAGATCACATGGGTGTTACTTGTCTGTATTCTGACAGAATTATCTCTGTCAGTGTGTCACGCCAGTAAATGCTGCCCCCATGAGGAAGATTATGTTAATATCTCATGCATTTCTCAATGGACACTTAAAGTTACGCCGCTTTAAGAAAGATCTACAAATTACATTAATATGTTGAAATCATGTACTCTCACACTACATGAATATGAATACTGTAGTCATATAAAAGGACCCTGGACCACAAAGCTAGTCGTGAATTTTGAAACTGAGATTTATACATTATCGGAAAGCTGAATAAATAACAAACCATTGATGTATGGTTTGTTAGGATAGGACAATATTTGTTCGAAAGACAACAATTTGAAAATCTGGAATCTGAGGGTGCAAAAAAATCTAAATATTGTGAAAATTGCCTTTAAAGTTGTTCAAATGAAGTTCTTAGCAATGCATATTACTAATCAAAAATTAAGTTTTGATATATTTACGGTAGGAAATTTACAAAATATCTTCATGGAACATGATCTTTACTCAATATCCTAATGATTTTTGGCATAAAAGAAAAATTAATAATTCTAATCTTGTTGGCTATGGCTACAAATATACCCATGCTACTTATGACAGGTTTTGTGGTCCAGTGTCACATTTATTGTACATCAAGCCAGTCACATCATTAGAGAAACAGAAACATCTTGGTAACATTCCTGTTTATATTGTTTATATGCTTTTACTTGTGAAACAAATAAATTGTGTCTGACTGTGTGTGTGTGTGTGTATATACACTGAATATTTCTCAGCGTTTCTATTTCTGAGAGCCAATTTTTGCATTACCACATAAAAGACCAAAAAATATCACAACTTGACATTTATGAGAAATACTGAGGACACCATTCAACCATTTGGCTAAATGACTCTTGCCTGAATGTATCCAAAATGAAATTTAAGAAACTTTTGAACTAAGTAGTTTACTCAATTTTAATCCTCCACTTCCCTGATTGTGAAGGCCAAGTCCACCATGATTTACTGAATATTTCAATCTTGTGAGGCAGTTACACTGTGCAGTGCTTTAACCAGAATATAAAATAAAGCTGCTACAATGATTTGACACCTACCATGAAATGTCTACTCTGTTAGGACAATGCTAGCTTATTATAGAGTGTTTTCACAGCGTCATGTTGGCGGCACAGAACATAAAAAATGCCACTGACCCGAACGAAACTTGCATATTTTGTGGATTATTGCTGCTGAAAATGGTCAGTTATTGTCATCCTTTGGGCTGTACTAATCGGTCGAACTTGGAAAAACATCTGGAGTACTATAGACTGCCAAAAGTTATGACAAATCAAGGAGAAGAGTGCAAAAAACTGTCTGAGGAACAAAAGGCATTTGTGGTTGAAAAACACTGAACCAGGATTTCCAGGGCAAGAATCTTGACAACATTTGTGTTTGTTCTTATTATTTCCAGTCAGGTAGGTGAAATATTAGACTAATATCTTAATTAATACTGTTCATACATATCTTTACCACCAAATATTGCACCCTTTCCTGCTTAGTAAGTCCTTCTCTATATTATTTAGCAGCTTCCACATATTTTTTCCATGGTTTAGAACCATTTAATTTATGGTTCAGCATAAATTATCAGAACAACATATTCAGTAGTACATTAACAATCCATGCTGTTGTTTACATCCGTGTATCGCCAATATGACCATGCATCCGGGTAACTCACTAAATCATGACATTAGTGCAAACTTTGTATTAGTCTGTCCATACAGAGAATACTCTATGAAAAGTTATACAGAAGATGTAAGTGCACACACTTACCCTCACTCACACGGATCCTTGCATCATTCGAATAGACAGAGGTCATGAGCCCATTTAGTTAAATGAGTAGGCTGTCTTCAGCCATCAGACGTCTTTCAGAGTCAGACACATTACTGATGAGGCTGTAATAGGGCTATGACACAGAAAGCACTATGTGAGTTCTCTGCCTTATTAACTGTCAGCTAGGGTTAGCCGTTTTATTAACATGAGCAGAAAGACATACAGCCAGGAAAGTAGTCTTACAAGTAGTAGTACCATTAAGACATCTCAAAACAGCCAGCCTATATTAGCATCCATTACTCTTAACAACATGCACGCTAGCCTGGTAACTTTTTGTCCTGCAAAGTCTGAAATGCCGCCAAAATTCAAGATATGAATTGCCTCTGAAGGAGTTTTTCTATTTTGTCAGACTCTAGCGATGACATCCCTCAAGCTACAGTCTGTGCCACGTCTGACTCTAGCAATGACGTCCCTCAAGCTACGGTCTGTGACAAGGCCGACTCTAGTGATGATGTCCTCCAAGCTACAGTCTGTGCCACGTCTGACTGTAATGATGGCATTCCTTTGGCCTTTTTGTGACCCATGTCCTGCTGCAGTGATGATGTCTCTCCATCTTTATGTTCTGACATGTCCTACTGTTGTGACGACATCCTCGAAGCTACAGTTTGTGGCACATCCGGCTATAATGATGACATCCCTGCATCTTCAAGCTGTGACATGTCCTACTGTGGTGATGATGTCCTCGAAGATACAGTCTGTACCACGTCCAGCCATAGTGATGACGTCTCTCCATCTTCAAGCTGTGACATGTCAGACTGTAGTGTTGACGTCCCCCAAGATGTGGCACCTCAGTCGAGGAAGCTGCAGGATGAGACCAAAGTTATAGGTCAGGTTGCTACCATAACCCTAACATAATCCAAACACACTCACACTTAATCAGCAGCTCAGTTGTCTATGCTTTAAAATGACTTTAATATAGTTTATATAGTTGATGACTAACATGGAAATTTATGTTTTAACAGACATCAGTTTTTGCCGCTATGAAATCAGCTGTCAGCTGGGTAAAGGTGGCTTTGGAACCATCTATGCAGCAACTCGTTTGGACGACTGCCTTCAGGTATTAATTTTCATTACTTACAATATATCAATATCCTTTGCAAGCACTCTTGGTGTATCATATTAACTATTTAGAAGACTTGACCTGTCAGAATTATTTAGACATGCTCTGCATGCGTGCATTTAAATCTGTTAATGGTTAATGACTGTTAATGACTCTTCTCACAAATGATTTGTAAATCTAAATCCATTTTTTTGTTTTGTTGATCAGGTGGCACTTAAATTCGTCTCCAACAGGAACAAAAAATTCTTCATCATTGCAAGTAGGCTCTGCTCTCTCTGTTTTTCTTCCCAGTCACTCAGTTTTCAATTCAAACATCTCATATTAACATTAACAGACTACAAATGATTTTTAGTAGATCATCTGCCACTGTCAATGGTTTGTCCAGGACTTGTATATCCATCATAACAACTAACTTTCTTCTAGGACGGTTATTCCAGACCTTTTCCACTGGAGGTCGCTCTGTTAATTCTTGCAAGCCAAGACCCCAGCGTTCCCGAAATTGTCCAGCTTCTGGACTGGTGTGTGGAGCTTGACCACTACGTTTTGGTCCTGGAGCATCCCATTCCCTTTGAGGAATTGAACTGGTTTGTTCTGTGGCAAATAGTGACCATGGAAGAGGACGTGGCCCAGGTTGTAATGGACCAGGCAATATTTGCAGCTCAGATATGCTGCCGACATGGAGTATTGCACAGGGACATAAAGATGGAAAACCTTCTCATTAACCCGGACACACTCAAAGTCAAATTAATTGACTGGGTGTGGTGACTTCCTTACCAATGAGGCTTACACGTCCTATGCTGGTATGTATGATCTCTCAAAGCTGTAAAGGGGGTCTCCAGCATCATGCAATTGGGATCCACTGTTGTGAATCAAATGGCATCAAATAGTTCTAGTTAAAATGGAATGTGTTAATGAAAAAAAAAATCTCTAGGCACAAGAGAGTACTGCCCTCCAGAGTATCTGATGACCGGCAAGTACCATAGGGAACCAGCAACAGTGTGGTCACTCGGGATTCTCTTGTTTGCATTGCTATGTGGAGATTATCCAAAGATACAAGACCTGGAAAAGATCAACAGCAACACCTGGGCCAAAGAAGGCCTGTCAAAAGGTAAGATCTTCATTTCAGCAAAAGACAATAGTAAATCTAAATAATACAAAATAGAAGTTAAATGTGAATTTTAGGTAATGATCAGATGTCTCTCTCTCTTCTACACAGAATGTTGCAATATTATTCGCTGTTGTCTCCAGATCGACCCACAGCAGCGGATTGAACTAGACAAACTTAGTCTCCACAACTGGTTTAAGGTATTAATTACACATTGAAGATTTCTAGCTTTGTTGCACTACCTTTTAATACATGCTACAAGTGTCATATAGTAGATGAAAAACTTCAGCACTGATATATTTTAACTTATGTTCTTAAATTTCCATTTTTTCCCCACTTACTTAAAATATTGCTTCTTTTGTTTTATATGTAGTTTGTGTAATGTATTTAAACAGTAAACCTGATTATTATTTTTTGGTTTCAGACTGCAGACAAGAAGAAATGAGGGATAACATCATTATCAGCTTTCATGAAGATTTATTTATTTATGTATGTTTATGTATTGACTGCATTGTATCTTACTTTAAATGCACACTCCTGTTCAATAAATTATAAAAATGACTTGAATAAAAAAAGTGTAAATGGTCAGTCATTTTTAATAGTCAGCATAAGCAACCACAGCACCATCTCCTGCACAGTAAGCTCTTATATTCATTACCTACCTCATGCGTCTCTTCATAGGATCTTCATATGGTCATGTGACACTGAAGGCTAGAGTAACAGCTGCTGAAATTCTGCGTTTTGTCACAGGAATAAATAACATCTTATAATATATTTACATAATAACAGTTGTTTAAACTGTAATAATATTTCACCATATTGCTTAGTAGGCTTTAAAATATTTGTCACCACCTACTATGGTAAATATGCAATATGAAGAAATTGTCATTAATAAATCTTTTTGGTGAACTGATTAAAAAGTCACTGGCATAAATCACATAGCACTAATGGCAAAACAAAATCTTCTTTTGTGATGAGTACTCTATTAGGCCTACTCTGAAGCAGATGCAGTATGCAAACCATACAGAGTAGTTTAAGTGGGTGAACACTGTTGGTATAACGGCCACTGAGAGTGAGAGTGGGAGTCTGTATGATTCTAAGAGGAGTTCAGCTTTGCCTGAAGATGTTGGCAAAAGATGGATCGAGAGATGAGGCAATTTTCCAGCTGAGAGGAACAGAGAGAGGAGCTCAAATCCCCAGAGAGAGAACAGACAATCCATCACAACACAGTGAAACGGGTTTTGCAGTGTTTGCAGAGACTTAATTCGGTCTGAGAAACAAATAAAACTTGAGAGAGACCTATATCAATACCTTGATAATAATCATTATTGAACGCACTTAAATATTAAAGAACACACCAACAGGTGGCGGTGTTTATCTGAGACTTAAATCGATGGTTTAGGTTTAATGAAGTGTTTATACTGGTTGACCTAGATCTGTCACTGAACCCTACTGTTCAAGTTAAAGAAACAGGATTTAAAACCAGGTCAATGTACAAATCCTTTAAGTTCATACTCTTTAAAAGTTGTCTGAAGTGTGAGATCTCCGTGCCACTGGTGTCATTATATGAAAGTGCAAAACGTAATGTCAAATGACTTGGTGGAGATAAATACAATAGCTGTACAAAACAGTTCGTTTTTCTGCTTGATACTACAAATTGGTATGTCTTACCATGTTATTTTAATGTATTGTAATCTTAGTTATGAACATACTGGTTTGTAGTGCAAACCAATAAAAACACGTTTTTATTCTTCTCGTTATTTCCGCGGCTGATGAACCGGAAGTCTCGCCCATAGGCTTACTAACGCGTTAGAATACGGTGGATAAGATAGCTATCTTTGTTATTTAAAGCTAATTATGCATCAGCACTTGCATGGTTTCCCCCATTCCAAAAAAAAAATCCTGTGACCTAAAGGGAAAATATGGTGAAAAGGAGAAGTGCACCGCTTGGTTTGACACATACTGTACCTGCTCAAGGACACTGTGTATCCTACACTGCTTGATACTCTTCACCGGATATGCAGCAGCAGTCCAGGTCACCTGCCAAGAAGTTAAGCTGAGCAAACTTAAAAGCAGCTTACTGTCTTTATCAGATCATCAGTGTTTATGTGCTTGTCGGCAAACCAAAATACCCAAAGAAAGTCGCCCTCTTTACGGCCTTCCCATTTTCTATAGTATTACACAGCCTTGTATGCTATTTTGTTCCTAAAAGCATAACATTAGAATGTTTAGTGTCCATTTTCAACAGTAAAACCTGCTGTTTTGTGGCTTATTTATGAACAGACCTCCTAGATTTTGTTAACATACAATGTTATTGATCACTGTGAGGTATTTCATGTACATCACTTTTTAAATACAAACCAAAAACTGTCCATATGGTGAAACTCACTATTCAGATCACTGCCATGTGCCATGCGCGACAAACACCATGTGAAAGCAATAATCACATAATTCTCTCCTGATCTTATTGGATAAGGCAAACCTCCCACAGAGCTCCCAGAATGCACTGCTCTTTGATCTCAGCAAATGACTTGACAATAGAAATCTGTATGTTTTTACAATTAAACAAGTTTTATTCACAATAACAAACACTATGCACCAAACACCATTCTAGTAAATTCAACTTTCCTTACAAGTAATTGTATTTTCATGTAAACTGTATTTTTACAAAAAGAAAAATATATTTTGAAATAATACTATACTATTTACATAGACACACAATTAGAATTAAAATAAAATAATTACAAAAAATTACAGGTTTGAGCATAGAGTTTCAGTCTCTGGCCTGGGACGTTTCGTGGAGTAGTTGTGCGGATATAAAAGCACAGGAGCTCCCAACAGTGGGATGCAGAAGTCACAGGTCAGGGTTTAGCTGCCAGTCTTAAGCTGTCTCCTCAACTCCAGGGGCCTTCTCAAGCATCCCCTCACCCTGGACCTGGTTATCCCTCTGTACCATAGCACATATTTGGAGCCTCAAATGTTGTCTCCTAAACCTGCAAAATCAGCCTCTCCTTTTAGCAGTACACCATAGCAGTATACTTATCATCAGACGGGTCACAAAAATATATTATAATTTTTTACCCTTTCCCTAATCACAACCCTGGTACCTCAAAAATATAACTTTTATTTTATTTTTTAATGAAACCTTACTTTAAAATAAATCAAAACATTTAACTTGTTGTCTCTCCATTTGTCAAAAGTTTGTGCCCTCTCACTTGTACACATTTCATACCTGTCTAGCTTCTCATGTTTTCTTTTTATTTGTCATACCAGTCACATGACAAATAGCATTGTTTATTCCTAATAAATAGAAGTACTTACTGTACTGAGGCTAGTTTCCATATTTATATCTTTCACACTATTCCAAATCGCTGACTAGCCATTCTTAGGTTGAATATCAACTCAAATATGAATTAAAACAAGACTATAAAATTGTTGTTTGTGTAGCAAAGTACAAAGTCAAAGGGAAAAGCGAAGCTGGCAAAATTACATTCGGATAAATTACATTTTCCACTCTTTACAAGCCAAACATTGGAATGTTAATATGAGGTTGTTGTTTTTTTCTAATATAGGGCCTACTAATTTAATTAAAGGAATATAACTGACGGACAAATGTTTGTATTTACATTTTACTTCACCGGTTCTTCATTTAATTGGCTTTGTCTACACTTTGTGTAGTTTGAGTGATATAATTACGGTTTTAGGCTGTGTCCCACAGCTCTCTACCTCAGGTAGGTGTGGCCAAAGTTAGGTGGGCGGGACTCGCTCAGCTCTCAGTGGCAACACCCTCTTCGTTTGCCCCTTCGTCCACTTGATTGCCTTTGCCCATGGCCTTCATCTTAGCCATGATGTCAGTGAAGGTCTCTTTGACGGTTTTCTCCAGGATCCAGCCCTCGCTCTCACTCTCAGGGTCTTCTGGGTTGACCAGTGTGGACAGAGATGTGTTAACATACTGAAGTCCAATCATTACAGCAATCTAAAGGAAAACATGAAAGATATGAGTTAAATTTTCGTATGGGGTGTATCTAAATGTGAGGGGTAAATACATAAATACATATTCTCATTATCATTCCTATAATGTGCTTTGTTAGTTTACTTTCATATATGAAAGTACACTGCTAGTCAAAAGTTTTTGAACAGTAAGATTTTTAATGTTTTTTTAAAGAATTCAGTTCTGCTCACGAAGCCTGCATTTATTTGATCCAAAATATAGCAAAAGTAGTAATATTATAAAATAGTTTTACTTTTTAAAATAACTTTCAAACATTCTATTTGAAAACATTCACAGAATTTATTCCTTTGATCAAAACTAAATTTTCAGCATCATCACTCCAGTCTTCAGTGTCACATGATCCTTCAGAAATCATTCTAATATGCTGATTTGCTGTTCAGGATACATTTTTTATTTTTATTATTTTCAATATTTAAAAGAGTTGAGTAATTTATCTTTGATAAATAGAAAGATCCAAAACTTTTGTAACATTATACACTATACCATCAAAAAACTTGGTGTCATTTTTTGGGAAAGAAATTATAGAAATTAATACTTTTATTTAGCAAGGATACTTTAAACTGATCAAAAGTGATGATAAAGACATTTAAGATGCTACAAAAGATTTCTGTTTCAGATAAATGCTGTTCCTCTTAACTATTCATCAAAGAAACCTGAAAAAAGTATACTCAGCTGTTTTCAACATAATAATAATAATAATAATAATACTAAATGTTTTTTGAGCAGCAAATCAAAATATTAGAATGATTTCTGAATGATCATGTGACTGGAGAAATTATGCTAAAAATCAGGTTTGAAATCACCGGAATTAATGACATTAAAAATATTAAAATAGAAAACAGTTATTTTAAATAGTAAAATACTTTGGATCAAATAAATGCATGCTTGGTGAGCAGAAGACACTTCTTTAAAAAACATTAAAAATCTCACTGTTCAAAAACTTTTGACTGGTAGTGTATATTAACTGTATAAAATGTTATACATCCCCAACTGGTGAATTTAAATCACCCTTTCCAAGAAAGCAAGATTTAGCTCCACCCCACAGATTTAGAACCTTTGATCCCTGTGAATCTTCACCATCTCACACTCCTAATCTCCATCACACCTAGTTCAAGGTCTTGTTGTTGCTACTGCATGTCTTAAACCTGGCAGATTTTGTTCAAATCAGTGTTTTTCAAATTTATACGTAAACACCTCAAAATATGTTTAATGGGTGACCTAAAAAAAATTATCATTCAAATATTTATCAAACTTTATTTTTTTCTCTTAAATTCCTTAAGCTAACAATCCTATAGTTATAGGTAACAGCTGTTGATTCCTGAGTCATGTAGTTGCATTTATCACAGAAGATCAATCAAAGGTACTCAAACATTGTTATACATCCAATAATAACCAAGTAAGTTAGATGTTTTCCATGATAGTGCCACGTTAGATGATTGATTGAGGGAACAAAGCTCCTGTCATTGAACACGGTATGACGTCACCACAAAGATTAGCTATAACGTCTCTAACCAGCCTTCACTTTAGCACCCTTTTGGAATTGTTTGATGGACAGGGTTTACATCACCCCTCAAATCACTAGCCAAAAATTTCGTAGTTACAATTTTAAGGTCAGACAACAAAACATCTTGTAATGGCAGGATTTGAACAGTTTACAGGATTACGTATCTGAACTGTACAAAACGTACCTTAAGTACTGATCTCTGACCTTTATCGTACAATCCATTAAGATTAGAGGAACGCAATGTAAGTGATTAAAGTCTGATCCTGGATCAGCGCATTGCGATATTCCAAAGCTGAACATCTTACTTGCAAAACAGTGACCATCAGCACAAGTATCCCAATGGTGTTCATCATTCCTCCATAGTAGGACACAAGAGCGTCTCGGCAGCCACGTTTCCAGATGTTTAGCTCTTCGGTGTAGTGGTCGTAGCTGTAGTGAGCCGAGTTGTTGGTAATTTGCTGTTGAATGCAGGGCCGTGGAGAGCTAGGGTTGCAGCAACTGAAGGGAACTCCATCCATTAGGTATTTTCCATCCACATTGCTGCTGATTCGGCTAAAGACAAAAAGTTTCGCAAATACACTTTAGTTGATCACTTCCGTAAACTCGTGTTAGATTTCAGAATGCATATGACAGAAGGACTCAAATGTAGAGTAAATTAAGAACGATATTTAGAGGATTATCAAAAGCATTGTGAATGTTTAATTTGGCTTCGATTATACATGGATTTCTCATTACCTGGCCAGAATTTTTGTGAAAAATGACAACATTCTTTTTTAGTTTAAAAACTGTGAATGCTCAAAAAAATAAGCGACTTCCAAAATATTCTAAATCATAACTTCATTGTTATTTATTATCAGTTAAATACAGTTTGTATAAATACATTAATAAAAAAATTAATATAGCTGATTTAAGTCACTTTAGAAAACTTTTGACTTTATATGTTAGGTGGTACACATCAAAAACCATTAAAAATTTGATATTTTGATATTAGGCCACAAGTATTCGGCTGGTAACTTCAATGTCTATTCCAAGCCAATCTACCTGGTATTCAACTGATTGAAAGGGACAGTAAGCTCTGAGGGCAAGAAAATGTGATCCAAGAAGATTAGCGACTAAATCTAAACTGGCTAACATGCCTGATACCACTTACACTGCAAATTGACCCCTGGGAATCACCCAATTCGCTAAATGACTTTGTAAAAAAAATCATTATAAAAACTTCCACAATGAACTATTTTTGTGAAATCATCCAACCATTACGAATCAAAAAAACACTTACTCTTTGACTTCCTTGGAGCTGAAGTCCAGGTAACGGTTGCTCACCCACTGGATCTCAAACCAATCTTTGTAGTTGTTGTTGCCACAGCAGCGGAACTCCATCTGCATGAGATCCAGAGTTCTCTTCATGTAGCAGCGTCCGGGTGTATCGGTGTCCTTGTAGTACTTCATTCCATTTTTTAGGCCCTCAGCAAGTGTGAACTCAAGAGGAATGCGCATGGCAAAACACATAGCCGCTGTGACGATGAGGAGGACGTTGAACAACAAACAACAAATGAGAAAGGGTTTTAAAATGGTCTTCCATTTCACAAACTTGGTGGAGTCAAGTGAGTCGTAGCAGATTTTACCCCCACAGGCATTGAGACAACATGCTAAAAGACCCACTCCGATTAGAATGTTGGGTACAAAATGACTTTCATTGTTGTCCATAAGTTCGCTTTTCTTGCGCAGTTCGATTTTAAAGAAAAGGCCCATGCTGAAGACCAGCACGCCCGCCATAATGGAAAACCAGTACATGAGCCATAGCATCTGGGCCAGCTTCACCCGTTTCTTCAGGTCAAACTTTACCTTCATAAGAGCCATGTTGAACAACTAGTTCAAAGTCCAAAATAAAAGCCAAAAAAGTCTGGTGGATGTAGCTTACAGTGGTTGAAAGTTGAAAGTACGTTCAAGGCGCAATGTGTAATCCATTCCAGAAAAGCGAGAACGTGTTAGCTACTTTCATGATGATCTTCACACCCATAATAGACTATAATAGTCCAACTCAGGTTCCTCCAAAGGTAAATGCCAATGTTAACACATTATCTTCATGATCTTAAAAAAAATTTTCATGTCAATAATTAAAACAGCAGTGTCCTCAGGTACTGACGCAAATAGTGGTGTCCCTCTATCTGCAAAGCGAGGAGAAAAGCCAAGGATCCAAATGATTAAACACAAAGTTACCATACGTCATCCTAAACCCAGCTAATCACCCTCATCCCATTTACAGAAATCCCTGGCCAGTAGATGAGCCTATCTGTAAGCTGCTGCCGTGGCATGTCATTGGCTTGATTGGTCACATGGTATGACTGGTATAACTACAGAGACCAAAAACCAAAGAGTTAAGACCACACTTCCACCTCCTGGGTCTTTGAGTTCATGACCAACACACCACTGTTTAAGAGGCTGATGATAGATAAAAAACCTAACACTTTAAATTTAGTTAATGCTTTAGCTAACATGAATTAACAATGAGGAATTTAACAGCGTTTATTAATCTTTGTTAATATTAGTTAATGAAGCACAAGCACAAGTATTCATGTAGGTTCACAGTGCATGAACTAATGTAACAGATTTGACCTGATTTTATACATTCATTAGAGGTTGAAATTAACATTAACTAAGATTAATAAATTCTAATAAATCTAGAAGTATTGTCAACCAATGTATGCATGTTAATTCATAATTTAGTCAAATTAAACCATATTAGTAAATCATAGTCAAAAATTTGTTGAAAATATTTAAATATTCAAAAAAAACAAAAAAGCCTACAGAACTTCATATTCAGATAATGATTGTACTTAAGACAACTGAAAAAGGTTGGATTATGCACTATAATACAGTAGCTGAATATGACAGACCACGTCTTGCAATTATATTTAAATATTAACTGTTATAATTTTTTAAATATTAAATGAAAACCCCCATCTGTATGCATTGTATTGTGTTTAATACGCAAAAGAAGACCCAAAATTAAGATCAGTCAAAAGTTTTTGAAAAGTAAGATTTTTAATGTTTTTTAAATAATTCTCTTCTGCTCACCAAGCCTGTATTTATTTGATCCAAAACACAGCAAAAGCAGTAATACTGTAAAATATTTTTTACAATTACAAATTGTAATTTATTCACGTAATTTCAAAGCTACATTTTTAGCATCATTACTCCAGTCTTCAGTGTCACATGATCCTTCAGAAATCATTCTAATATGCTGATTTGCTGTTCAAGAAATAATTTGTATTATTATCAATATTTAAAACAGTAAATATAAATCAGGATTCTTTGATGAATAGAAAGATCCAAAGATCAGCATTAACCTGAAATAGAAATTATAGAAATAAATACTTTTATTTAGCATGGATTGATTAAAAGTGATGATAAAGACATTTATTATGTTACAAAAGATTTCTATTTCAGATAAATGCTGTTCTTCTGAACTTTCTATTCATCAAAGAAACCTGAAAAAAATCTACTCAGCTGTTTTCAACATAATAGTAATAATAAATATTTTTTGAACAGCAAATCAGAATATTAGAGTAATTTCTGAAGGTTCTTGTGACTGGAGTAATGATGCTAGAAATTCAGCTTTGAAATCAAAGAAATAAATTACATTTTAAAATATATTCAGATAGAAAACAGTTATTTTAAAAACAGTAAAAAATTTTATGTCAATAATTAAAACAGCAGTGTCCTCAGGTACTAACGCAAATATTTTTAAATTTCAAAATTTTAATGAAGTTCCAAACGTAGGTTCGGGAAGAGCCTAATCATTCAGTCCTGTCAATCATCATTACAAGCCTATATAAGCAGCTCTCATTGCACCATCCCAGCCTCGGTTCTTCCGGCATCCACCACCTCCCCTTCTCCTCTTCTTTTTCTGTTATTCTCCCTCTAGGTAATATCGCAATGGGGAGTTGAACTCTGCACTCAAGCCGAGCCTTGGGTTCGAGCCTCCATTAAGGACAGCAAGCCAAGTTTGTTTACCATTGCCCATCAGGACTGGATGGGCAGGCAAACTCGTGAACTGTTATTTTTGCTGTACTTTGGATTAAAAAAAAATGCAGGCTTGGTGAACAGAAGAGACTTTTTAAAAAAAAAAAACATTAATATTACCATTCTAAAAATTTTTTGACTTTTAGACTGACTGGATGCTATCTGTATGGCATTTTTCCATAATGCTTTTATGTTGAAAGATAGAAAACAACTCAAACATGTTTTCTTCATTTTAATGTCAATCTATGACCCAAAAATGGAAATTCTGTTATCTAGTCATCCTCAAGTTATTTCAAACCTGAATGACTTACTTTCCTCTTCAGAAAACACACAAAAGATATCTTGAAGAATGTTGGTAACCAAATAGTTTATAACTTTCATTATATGCACAAAAACAATGAGAAATTTCTACAAATATCTTCTTTAATGTTCAACACAAGAAGCAAGTCTGCAGGTTTGTAATGATATGAGGGCGAGTAAACTACAGAATTTTCACTTTCAGGTGAACTATTGCTTCAACAGTGATTTTATTCAGTAGTTAGAGTTATTAAATGCATAGACCCGTTAAGTGAATCACAAACACAAATTTGATCAAATCTGAATTTATTATTCTCTTATACAGCATTCAGTTAATTTAAGCTTTGTAAGTGAGCAATTCGAGAACATTTGATGTTTACGGCATCTCAGTTTTAGCATCATATTGATTGACTACACAATAATCAGATCATTATTGTTAGGATGCTTGCCCCACAGCCTCCCAACTACATATTCTCTCAGCCTCAGGAATGACAGTCCAGTTGGGTGAAGGTGTGCCAGCAGCAAGCCAATTGAAATCATCCACCTCTGTCCAATTATTCCTGTTTGGATCAAGTCCAGCTACTTGGAAATGATCATGAATCCCTGGATAAGTCCATGTGAACGGGGCAAACCGGACCCCATTACAATCCTCTATGATTGCCCGACTGGTCACATGCAGATATATCTGAGTGGCAGTGGTGTTATGGGTGCGCAGCTGCTGACAGGGGAATCCTAATGTGCTGTCAGTGCACTGATCCACAAAAACAGAGCTGGACACGGGCCCGCAGAGGATCTCACAGCCACGGACGTTCTTGATGTGCAAGGTGCTCGGACAACCATAAAGCCGTACTTTACAGTTCGTCAGATGAGATAACAGAACATCTCCTTGCTGGATCTCCTCAGCTTGCTTGATTAAGACTTGATTGTCAGCATTAGAGAATCCACACTGTTCTACAGAGGCAGCAGCATCCACCACTACAGTACCAGCTACTGTTGTTTGTTGAACTGGTGCAGGCTGCTTACTTGCTCCAGTGTTCCTGGATCTAAAGGCGAATTTCTTTTTTGGCAACACCTCATCTCTTTTCTCAGCTAGAGAGCTCTGGAGTTTCTGCAGGGATGCTTGCGCCTGTCTTATTTCATACTGCGTCAGAAACATAACGCTGTCATTGAGAAACTTCTGCAGCTGTTGAAATTTCAAAGTGGCCTCTTCCAGTGTTTTTGCAGCTTTGTCGCGGTCATTTTCGTTACAGCTGGAGAGCATCTCCTCGACTGCTGTCTTATCTGCATTAAATGTGGACGTGAAGAAATCGCTCTTTTCTTCTGTCACGGCCTGGCTCTCCTTGACGTTTCTCCGGCGCTCTGCCTCCTCCAGCCTCGCTTGGTCCCTTCGTAACACGCGTTCAGGAACTTTAACTGCTGTATTTGTTTCTTCGTCATCATTACCCACATTAACTTCCACTCCCAGTGCTGCCATGTTGCTTCTCAAAACAGGAGTGGTGAAGGCACGTTGATCATGTGACGACTCGTCCAAGTGTGCTTATCAATGATTGGACTAAGGATCAGTACCGTTAGTAACGCGGCGTTCTATTGGCGCATTAAATGTTCACGTTCAAAATAACTGATGACTGTTTACCTCATTCATAATTTAGATAATGGAGGAAAGTTGTTTATTGCTTTGATTAGACCCCTTCTGTCATATTTATATTTAATTAATAATTGACTTCTCATTCGTGTGAGATTTATTGTTTACATGTTTAAAAAAAATTTTTTTTTTAATTTGTACAATTAGCCAACTGTATTATTATTATTTTGTTATCATTATTATTATTTAGTGCTGTCAAATTGATTAACCGTGATTAATCGCATCCAGGAAGTTTGTTTACATAACATATGTGCGTGTGCTCTGTGTATTTATATGTATATATAAATATACACACATACATGTATATATTTAATAAATAAATATATATTTAAATGTATATCTAATATAAATTATATATAAATATGAATACATATATAAGTGTAAATATTTCTTAAAATAATAAATGTTTGTGTATTTATATATATATACATATAAATATACACAGCACACCTACATATATTATGTAAACAAACTTTTGTTTTGGATGCGATTAATCGTGATTAATCGCAATTAATCGATTTGACTGCACTATTATTATTATTATGATTATTATTATATCCCTTATGGTTTATATTGACTTTCTTTTGATTTTTTTTACATGGTGTGTACTGTAAATAAAATTTAAACCTGCTTATTATTATAGATTTGAATTTCAGTTTTTATTTACTTTTATATTTTTCATTTTATCAGTGTTTAGTCACTAAAAAAGTAATATACATTTATACAGTATATAAATTAAATATGAATGCATATATACATATTTCTTAAATATATACATATACGTTTGTGTGTGTGTGTATATATATATATATATATATATAAATACACACAGCACATGCACATTTATTATGTAAACAAACTTTTATTTTGGATGCGATTAATCGATTTCACAGCATTATTATTATTATTTTTTATTAGCAGTAGTGTTTCCCTTACGGTTCATATTAATTTTCTTTTGAATTTTTGACATGGCATGCATTTTAAATAAAACTCAAACCAGCTTGGTTATTATTATAGTTTTGAATTATGTCAATTTCATTTACTTTTACATTTTAGCAGTGTTTTTTAGTCACTAAAAAGAACTTATCTTAATTTTAGTTCGTTTTGAAGAGATTCAGAAATATGTCGATACGTTTTAGTCGATTTTTATTTTAGTTTTTATTGTTTTAATTTAGTTTTCGTTAGTGAAAACATGGAAAGGCTCACTTGGGCAACAGTCTCCTGACATAATGATGTACAGTTTATGCAAATAAAGCGATCGAAAGGATCCAATGATGTATTGTTTGCTATAGTTGCTTAGGGTTCACACTTGTGGGTGATGTGTGATCTCAGGACACAAAGGTGTGGTCGTTGAGGATTCCCCGCCCCCTGTCGCTTGTTACAAACACAATTTTTATTCATTTATTCATGTCAGGCATTTGAAGTGATTAATCAAAACAGCAGCTTAAACTTGTATTTTGCAGAAGAGACAAAAGAAAGCTTCTCTAGAGTAAATAAAGAGTTTAAGAGAGCCCTTTTCTTTCAAGTAGAGAGTCCTATGGTGTGTAGTGCACTATGTAGTGATGCTGCCTTCTGCTGGAGCCGCACTGCTCCACCGGCCCGTGCAGAGATGGCGAGGAAACCCCGTGGACACGGCACTGCTTTTTCATGACGGTGAGTTTCCCCTTTGAGTGTATTATAATTTTGTGATAAAAATTTCAAGGAAAAAACACACACAACCTCCTTCCTCCCCTTCCTTCGGGGAGGGAAGAGCAAGCGTGGAGAGAGAAAAATCTATCTGAGACTGAGCAGCAAGGACAGTGAGGGAAAAATATATGAGTGGGAGAGGGAGAAAGAAGAAGAAGGAGGAGGAGGAGGAGGAGGGGGAGCAAATTAAAAGTTGCCAAATGGAGATATTGGGTTTCAAGAGGAGTGAGACAGGAGTAAGGGTTTGCCTCTTATTCAAGTCGTCTTTATGTGATGCAAATTCAAATAAATATTTATGCTTAGCCAACGATTTGTTCTCCGTTCGGTTTTTGCTCGACGAATTCAGCCGTTTCTTAATACGTGGGGGGGAACGTCCAACGTCAAGAAGGCCATCAACAACTCGGAGCACGAAGAATGCTTAGGACTCGCCTGATGATCCGCTTTTAGCCCCTTCACAAAACCGACGACGTCCGTGCCAGTATTAAACGAGCCGTCCGATGCCGAATACGCGTTTCGTCGTGCCGCCCGTCCTGCTTCCGCTCCCCGGCTGTCATAGATGGCGCAAATTCGCTTTTCGAAGAGCATTTTCGAGCCGTGCGACAAAACGAGCCTCTCCAGCCTCGGTCTATTTATGGACAAAGTCCCTGTGTGTTTCTAGCTGTTACTTTCAGCGAGATTAAGGCGGGTTTTGTGCGTCCTGCCCTTGCGCCATGGAGAGCCTTTTTAGTCCTCCCTGCCACCCTGTTTGACAAGTGAATCAGTAAAATGCGTCGCCTTGCTTCAACAGGGTTTTACTGTGTATTTTGAGGGGTTGCTGGTTTTCTACGTGTCTCTTTTCCGCCCCTTTGACTTAACAGGCAAAGAGGATAGATAGGTTTTTTTCTGTTAGAGAGGAAGAAAAAAAATAATTCATCTCCTCCCTCATTTGGCTTGCTAAGTTGACTACCGCCTTAACAAATACACGTGTAAAATATATCGCTCACATTCAGTACATCTTTTAGTTTATAAAACCCGTGTTTGCATGTATATGAACGATTTTTAAAAATATTTTTAAGTTGTTTATCGAGGACGTGTAAAAAGGCCGGATTAATCTGTCATACTTTTCTTTCTCTTCATTCAGATTGCACCACACGGATATTGGAAGATGAGTCTTGCTAACGTTAGTTAGAAAATGTTTAAAGTTTTAAATATAAAAGGCCACATACGTAATCATTCTTATTTATTTATAACCTTTAGACTGTTTGATCCGGGAGTTTTTGTTCAGTTATGAAATAAACGGTCATTTTAGCAATCTTGTATTTCTGCAGCTGTTTTTAACAACACACGCAGTTGTTTTGAAACAAAAGCGAAAATGCATACATATGCAATGCTGTTCAAACATATAATCACTTTGTGAAAAACACAGACGACGAATTTCATTCCCTCACTAGCCTTAATCATAAAATGTGTTATAAAACATTAACAGAAGCTTGTGAAGTGTGAGTGAACAATGAAACTGGCCAAACATGTTTCACCCATCCCCCACGTCGCTTCCTTTGTCACATTTCCACACACGAATTTTCATGTTGTTCACATTCCTATGGCGACTTTACAAAAATATGATATGAAATTACAGTCGAGTAGCTTTATACCACTGCACAAGTACTCTGCGTCATAATGTCTTTTGTCTGTAGGCTGTGGCGAGCAGTGGCGCAGTTTCAATCAACAGCCGCCATTTTAAAGTCTCTACAGGCTGCAGCAAAGAGTACAGCCATTCTTTCTTTCACACAATTGACTTCTTTATTTTTAAACATACACATCATATTGATGTTTTAAAAACATTACAATGTATATTAGACAGTTTTGCTGTTCAAACGTTACTGTTCATGTGTATAGTGCAATGTCAAATAGTTTATTACTGTTTAATACACAAGGATATAATGTGTTATTTTTTGTTTTATATTCATTTTATTCTGAAAATACGATGTCAGAATGTCTCACATCATGAACTAGGTAAACATTTTTAGTTATTGATTGATTTGAGTTTGTCACACGTCAGTGTATTTACATTGCTAACATAGATTGCAAAAGCCTGATATTGCCCATAGTTTGGCCTGTTAATATATCTTATTATTACCTGAATGTAATATTATACATTATGCTCGAAGTTGCAAACTATACTGATAATGTTTATTGACAAATTACAGGGTTTTGATTTTGTTTAGAACATTATACTTGTTACATTTATTGGATTCTTCAGGTGTTTTCAGGAACAAATTCATATAGAAATTATATTTCAGTATAGCCAAAAGGCTGAGTTAAGATTCAAGGAAACTGTACCTTGTTGAGTCCATTGAAAAATCTGAAAATGTGTAATTACTGTGTCACAGGTGTCATGGATGATGAAGACGACCGCCGTCTTCTGGATTTTATAGGGTAAGCAGTACAGCTTTATAATTTGAAAATTACAGTTGAAAAAGCTATGGGCATAGTTTCAAAACAGTTTTTACACATTAAATGTAAAAAAAAACCTCAAATATCAAACGTTTTTATTAACTGTTTCGTTTTTTCAACAGAGATGTGCAAGCATTGAATGAGTATCTTCATGGTTCAAATAGTAAATCTGTAAGTATGCGTAAACTACAGTTGAGGTCAAAAGTTTACATACATTTTGCAGAATCTGCAAAATGTTAATTATTTTACCAAAATAAGAGGGATCATACAAAATGCATGTTATTTTTTATTTAATTCTGAATAATATATTTCACATAAAATATATTTATATACTAGTCCACAAGAGAAAATATGAATTTATAAAAATGAGTTTACATAGCCTTGATTTTTTTAATACTGTGTTATTACATGAATGATCCACAGCTTTGTTTTTTTTGTTGTTTAGTGATATATATAACCGTTAAACTGCTGTTCTTCAGAAAAATTGATCAGGTCCCATGAATTATTTGGTTTTTTAATGACTGTATGATTTTGAGATCCATCATTTCACACTGAGGGCAACTGAGGGTCTCATATGCACCTATTACAGAAAGTTCAAACGCTGGGTGAAAACTTTTCAATTGAAGATCAGGGTAAATTTAACTTATGTCTTCTGGGAAACATGTAACTCTCTTCTGTAGCTTCTGAAGGGCAGTACTAACTTAAAAAATATATATGATATTTAGGCAATATAAGAAAAATGTACCCCTTTCAAAACTGTTCAAAAGTTTTCACCCCTGGCTCTTAATGCATCGTTTTACCTTTTGGAGCATCAATGAGTGAACCTCCTGTAATAGTTGCATATGAGTCTCTCAGTTGTCAAGTGTGAAAAGATGGATCTCAAAATCATACAGTCACTGTTGGAAAGGGTTCAAATACACAAAAATGCTGAAAAAACTGAATTATTGGGACCTGAAGGATTTTTCTGAAGAACAGCGGTCAGTTTAACTGTTCAGGACAAACAAGGGACTCATGAACAACTATCACTAAACAAATGCTGTGAATCATTCAGGTAACAACACAGTATTAAAAATCAAGTGTTCTTGACTAAATGTAAACATCTTCTATGTGAAGTATCTTATTCAGGCCAGTACTAAATAAAAATTACATGCAGTTTATATGATCCCTATTATTTTGGTAAAATAATTAACATTTTGCAGATTTTGCAGGGTGTATGTAAACTTATGACCTCTGTATATGACATTAGTGTTTTGTATTGGAAGGTTATTGAAAAATTTATTTGACATTCTAATAGATTGGCGAAGATGATGTGACTAATGCAGCTTTTGGGTCGGCCAGTTCATTCTTCACAAGTGACACAGTGAGTATAGTCGAAGTCCCTATCAAAGAATGACCAGCTCATATCTACTGGAGTGGGACAATACTATAATCCCAAAAACTTTCTTTCAAACTCACATTTAAATAACATAAAGTCTAACATAAACCGTCTCATAAATGTTGTTTCTTATGCTCAAATAGGTATAATTTGCAATCAACTGGGAAACCTAGAATTAGATTTAGAAAAAACATCTAAACAACAACTGATTTGGTTTTCTACTCAGGGTGGCTCCAACGAAGGACTCAAAGATGACCACAATCATTTGGGAGAGTTTGGGGAGGCTGGTGGAGCTGAGCTTCAGCTCGCAAGCAGTCTTCCGTTCATCGAGGATGACCTCGACAGTGGAACCTCACCAGATGGGGTCGATCTCGGGGGCGAGGACCAACCCTTTGACATCCTTCAGAAGTCATTGCTGGAAGCAGATATTACAGAGCAGACTTTGGCTCAAGAAGCCCTTTTGGACTCCCAGCCATCTCTCATTCCCACAGCTACCACCTTCCCTCAGCAGCTGGTCTCTGGAGGGTTTGGAGGTATCGCAGGTCCTGGTGTGGTGGCACCATTGGCACAACCTCAGGCTTTTATCCAGCAGGTTCCCCAACTACCCTTGCCAAACGGCCCAGCTGGACACATCCAGGTAGTGGGATCCTTCAATGGCAGTGCCTCCTCCATGATGACTATCAACAGTTTAGTGACAAACAACAGCGGGCAAGGTACCATGTTCGCCCCTTCCACAGCTGGTCAGGTGTCAATGTCCTTCAATAAAGGGACGATACCAGTTCAAAACATTATCATCCAGAGAGGCCCTATGCAACAGACATTGGTTAGACCCATTCAGCCTAAACCCTTACAGACAGGGGGACAAACTGTATACAATATCAGCAACATTGGGCTTCAACCAAGCACCACCACTACTGCAAATTTAGTCAGTAGCCCCTACACAGCCAGCGGCTCTCCTCAGTCTGCTCAACAGGTGAAAGTGGTCAATCCAGCCAGCAGCATTGTAATGCATTCACCTTTGGGGCAACAAGCGCAACCACAGTCCCAATCCAATCTCCCTCAAGGGCAGTTTTTGCTACCCACTTCTATTTCCCTCACCCCTGGTACGACTGTTCACGGCTTTCAGGCTGTGAATGGGCAGGTGTTACAAACAAACACTCAAGTGGGCGACCCGTCATCAATGAGCACTACCACCTACTCCATCCTGACCAATCAGAACACAACAGTACAGCTTATCGCCGGGCAGAACTTTTCAGCTGGAGGGCAGCTAATAGTCAATCAAGGTTTGGTTGCTGGAGGTCAAATAGGCCAAGCTTCACCGACACCTGTTGTGCAGGTATCTCAGAGGCCTGGTACAACGGCTAAAGTTTGGACTGCCAGCGCGTCGCCTAGCCCAACCCCTGTACAGACATCACAGGCTTCAGGTCACCTCACAATGGTGAATTCTGGCGTCCAAGGACCGCAAGTTTGCCAACAGCTATCTGTGACCCCAGGACAGCACCTCCTTATGCCCGTGGCACAGAATGTTCCAGCTACGTCTGGCGTTCAAGAGTTTCAAGTGTCTTTAAACCAGGTGAAACATATTTAGATTAATTGATCCACCTATTCTTTTGCAACCTTGTTTGTTCAAATTGTTATTGTTTCATCACATTTAAATGTTTCTTCAATTTCATAGGACAACACAACAGCAACACAAAGAGGGCAAACACAATTAGTTAATCTTCTTGGTACCAAAGGTAAGACTCCTTTGAAACATTTTTGGGTTTCCTTCAATGACCAGTTTTAATGAAATTACTACCTTAAAATGTTCTACACTAAAGTATATGTAATTCTGACTGTTAGCTCCTCCTCTTGTTGTCAAGTTTTTGTTTATTTCGTTCTGTTTCTCGTTGTATTACAAGTTGTATATATTTGTTTATTGTTTGTGTGGTGTATGTACATGGGGAAAAAGCCAAAAAAAAAGAAAAAAGACCAGTTTTAATGAAAAATTGTATTCATTAACATAAACATTTATTTGATTACAAATGTTAAAAGTACAGTAAGAAGAGTACTGCTGTGAAACACTATTATAATTCTACAGATCGTTAGAGTGTAAAACATTCCACTTCCTGTTGCCACCAGGTGGCGCTATGACTATAAGTGAATATGGGAATGGGCATGTGTTCAGGACCAGGACCAGACTCTTATCAAACATGTTGATCTGTTTAAATCCCTAGGAGGAGTTTGTGTGGCTGTTTCACATACATGTACGAAATTTTGTAGACGCATGTAACACACCAATACCTACAAAAAGTCTCCCGATACGAAGTCCGAAACCTAACAGGAAGTCCGTTATTTTGAATTTTCTCTGCAAGTTTTGTGCCATTTTTGCCATTTTCAGGCGCTGTGTTTAAATGAACTCCTCCTAGAGATTTAAACAGATCAACACCAAATTTGGTCAGTATAATCTAAAGCCCTGTGTGACGTTAAACTGCGAAGATCTTGAGTTTTCGTTAAAGGGCGTGTCCATGGCAGACTGACAAATTTCAATGTTTCACTATGGAAAAGGAAGTTGTTGTAACTCAGCCATACAATGTCCAATCTGCCCCAAACTTTACCCGTTCGATAAGAGTCCTGGCCTAAACACATCTAAAGGCCAATATTCCATTATAATTATAGCACCATCTGCTGGCATCAGGATACATCATGCTTTGCACAAACATACCATGTTCAATCTGTACCAAACTTCTATGTGTTTGATCAAAGTCCTGACTTGAAGACATCTACATGCCAATTTTCAGTTATAGGCATAGCGCCACCAGCTATGTGACATTTGCCACATATAAATGACTTTGACATATTCCTTCTATATTTACCACTTTAAATGTATATTGATCATCGTTCGCCATTTTCCTAAAGCCACCGAGTGCCGGTGAGCCCGGGTGCGAGGGCCCTTTCAATGCTGCTTGCAGCTTTAATTTATTCCTGTGATGGCAAAGCTGAATTTTCAACAGCCATTACTCCAGTTTTCAGTGTCACATGATTCTTATAAGAAATATTCTTATATGCTAGTTTGGTTCTCAAGAAACATTTCTTATTATTATCAATGTGGAAAACCAATGTGCTGCCTAACATTTTGCTGTTTTTCTATATTTTATTAAATTTTAGCTGTGAAAACGCTCACTCCTGCCAGTCAGGAATTGCCTCTCACACCGAAGCGACCTGCAACTCAACAACTTACAAGAGGAGAAATGTGAGTGCCCAAATTGTATTCTATACCTGTGGTTCTCAACTCCAGTCCTCAGGGTCCAATGCTCTGCATAAGTTGTATGTTTCTGAATCTGACACAGTTCAGTTCATTGATCTTTCTACTAACAAGCTGATGATCTGAATCAGGTGCGTTAAATGAGGGAGCCATACAAAATGTGTGGGCCCTGAGGAATGGAGTTAAGAACCACTGTTATACACCTTGCTACAGTTTCCACACACAACTAGTGTCAACAAATAGTAAAATAACGATTGTGTCACTGGGTCTTATTTGCAGGGTCCTCCAGCAGCTAAGACGAGATCACAGTGGAGTCATGTCTTCAGCACGGACGCCCTTCACTTCATTTAATGATGTCATTGACAGAATACTGCCCTATCATGTTTTCCAAGGCTCACCACCGCAAGATGAAGATTTCGCCAAAGGTGCATTTTCAACGTTTCCTCTACATATTTGTGACCCTGGACCACAAAACCAGTCTAAAATAGCAAATTTTCAAATAGTTGTATCTCAGCCAAATATTGTATCATCAATGGACATCAATGGAATGCCTAGTTATTCAGCAGTTTCAAAAACCCTTCTGACTGGTTTTATGGTCCAGGGTCACGTTTAATATTTAACCCCAGATAATTATTGACTGAATTTTACCTAGTTTCTGATGGTTGTTTTTTGACTTTACAGTTGATGAAGAGTTTGAGGCAGTTGCCATACAAGTGTTAAACAGAACGCAGGCCATGGTGAACAAATACAGGCGCTTACTTATGGTGGAAGCAGAGGTAGGTTTAAAAAACAGCACTGCAATGTACAAAAGACCTCTTAGCATTTGTAGGTAATTAATTAACTATTATTATCATTAATGCAAAACTGATCACTGCTTAATGCTTTTACAGAGGTCCAGCCCTTCGTCAGAAATGGTGATGATTGACAGGACTTTTAATCAAGAGGAACGGGGCAACTTGACTCAAGACAAACGAATGGTGTTAGTGGATCCAGGTAAGAGATGGAAGCCTGGTTGAATTTATCCATTTTCAGTTACTGCCTAAAAAACGTTTCACAGATGATATGCTAAAAACCAGTTGACGTAAAGTAATTTCACAGCATTTCCAATTGGTTTTATTTTGATTAAATGCAATTAAGTAGTATTTGCAAATAAAAGTGATTTTTGGAGTTTAGTACTTTTTGTATTCAATTGGACACCAGTTTTATTATATGCAAAATAACATACATGCAAATTTTGCTACATCGCTCTCTCAGATGGCTTCATGGAAGACTTCTGCTGTGGCCCTAAACGGAAGAACCGAACTACAGTTTTGAAGCCCGCCATCCATGAGGGCAATCCCAGCGTAATGGAAACATCCACAAGACATTCCACAAGTCACACCGGAAGAGATGAGCAGGATATAAAAAGCCACACAGAACCTGCTTATAGGACAGAACCTCAACAACAAGCAATGGAGGAGCACAGAAGAACTCCCATCAAGTGCATCCTGGACCTAAAAAAAATTAAATCCAACAACCTAATCAGCAGCAACAGTCAACACTCTCACTACCCTACATCTCCCAGCCAATCACAGCATAGCTCCGCCCAAGGCTACCCTTCAAACCTGGGGCCGGGTCACGAACATCAACTTCCCTCAGATCGTAGTCACGCCCCATTGGCTGACACTGACTCTGTGCTCGAGGCTGCCGTGAATAGCATCTTAGAATGTTAGACAGTGCCATATTTATGTTTGTTCGTCGTTCCATGTTAATCTCATTTCATTTCATGCCATGCGTGTGCAAGCTGAACTCCACAGGTTAAAACGCACACGGCGGCTCTGATGATGTCGAGGAACAGGAAGGTGAATTTAGCGATAGTGATACTCTAATACTGTGCCTGTTGTCCTAGAGAAGTTTACATAAGAAAGCCTTTTTGACAATGCTTCACAGGATACACTTGCATAATATATGCACACAATCAAGCAGTAGGTAAGTGTGATGTTTGAAATGTCAAGAGTAGACATTGATATTTGTAGCTTATCGGTCAATATCAGACACTTAGTCTAATAGTCCGCACTTATGGGTGTCTCAACACTTATGTTGTATCTTTGCAGTAGACTTTGACCAAGTGATGCACACGAACACACCTGCGCGTTTAATTGTTTTTGAGCATGGTTTGTGCTCTCTTTTTTTGGTTTACTCTTTCTTTTCTTTTTTTTGTACCTTACAGGTATGTGACCTCTCCACAGAGACAAAACCTACTTTTATGGTGGTTTTGTGAAGGGGAAAGTTAAGTCCTCAGATTGAGGGTACAATGTTACATTATGTTTATCTTTTTTGTTAGTTTTAATTCATTTTTTAAATGATGCATTATATTTTTGTTGTAAAATCTGTGCTGCTCCCTGCCTGGAGAAAATACATGTTTGTATGGGTGAATCTCATAAAAACTCATTTAAAAAAAGGAAATTAGGTAATATTTAGCCAAAAATAAACTGAAATTATTTTTAGGATCAATAATATATGTTTTTTGCACTATGATTTTTTTTTTTTTCACGACAATTAAGCACATTTTACCAAAAAATTTGGTATGTTACATTCGAATTTATTTTTATTATTTTATTACTGGCATCAAATTCTTATTACATTTAAAATATATATATATATATATATATATATATATTTTTCACTACAATTAAGCACATTTTACCAAACATTTGCTGTAACACATGGATGTTACATTCGAATTTATTTTTATTATTACTGGCATCAAATTCTTATTACATTTAAATATATATATATATATATATATTCAATTTCAAATCGTTTTTTCTTTTTGAGTACATTGTACATTACAGTTTTTGCATTTTAGTAATGAGAATTGGTTGTAAATGTGCTTAATTGTCATGAAATTATGTCATAATATAACAAAATGTAGGTTTGATTTATCTAAGCAAATATAATTTCTTTTTCCATTCCTTTGATTTGAGATTTGTGAGATTCACCCACATTTGAAACTTCATTTTCCCTTGTGCGTTGAGTCCCCTGCTGGTCAGGCTGTAGTCTTGGCGGTCGGTTTGCAGTTTCTGCCCCTAGTGGCAACTTCTTTTTGCACATGTGGACATGACCTTGTACTTTACAGATAGCCATGCTCACAGCTTTTACAGCCCC
Organism: Labeo catla; assembly: GCA_012976165.1. Lineage (NCBI taxonomy): Eukaryota > Metazoa > Chordata > Actinopteri > Cypriniformes > Cyprinidae > Labeo > Labeo catla. Next base: position 587,718 of record VONZ01000244.1, read on the forward strand.
TTTGCAGATCAATTTTCTCATATGGTTATAAAATGGTGAAAGCAGCAGTAGTGCCGTCACTGCATATCAGGTATTTTATTTGGTATGAGTATCTAATTATTTGCATTAGGAGTTGGTTGTTAACTGACATAATGTAGTTTGGTTGAAGGAGGACAGGCCCACATTTCATACAAATCATTTCTGAAGAGGAGACTGTTAGCATTCAGTTGTAGTTTAGTTCAGTAGTCGGTTAAAACATATTAACTGTGCCATTACAAGTGAGCTTCAATGATGGGAATAAGACCAAGACTGACCAGAGCAGAGAAACTGCATTTTTACAAGTCCATTTGCATCCATTCCAGAGCCGAAGGGAATGTTGCTTGTTTTCATCTATACATGTCATCCCATTGTTTCTGAATCATCAACACTAAACTCCACTGTCTTTCCCAGCAATTCAACCAAAAATGACAGACAGACTGAAAAAAAAAGTGTAATATTCTTCTCTCTGATCTGAGCTCTAGCAGTCGGTGTTAGAGAGCATTCTGAAAGACCTTCACTTCGAAGGGCTTCTTTGCCTTAGGAGAGAGCGAGTGAAAACAAGTTTAAATAGTCTATCATTTGTTTTTACTGCTTTTTTTTGTTGTGCGAGTGTGGCCTTCAGTTATCGTAATACCCCATGGTAAAAGTTGCTTTTATCGTTTTATTTTCTTGCATCACCCGAAACTTGATTTGTAATGTTTGTATTACAAGAAATAAAAACATGAAACACAAAATATTTATACTTTTTGTAAAGAAAAAGAATGTAAAACAAAAAAGTTATTTTTATTATGTTAGGTATGTGTTCACGTCATACTGTATGTGGTCAGTTCATGATTTGTTGTTTTTGTGAGTGTTCATTACAACAGCAAAGATAAATATTAAATTCATTTTGAATACAGACAATATTTTGTAATGTCTTCATTTTTGATGAATTATGGATATTTGTAACAATATTACATATACGTTAGCAAACTAAAGAGTGTGGAACGATACTGTGTAATATATTAGTGCTTAGTTAAGTCCACTTCTTGGATGCACAATAACAAAATGGAAACTAAGTACAATGTTTCAATTTATACAAATATAAGCAGCTTAAAAACATTATCTCTGTTTGCAAATGTAAAAATATTAAAGATAAATACATCTGAAGTCAAAAGTTTACATACACCTTGCAAAATCTGCTAATGTTAATTATTATATCTAAATAAGAGGGATCATATAAAATGCATGTTATTTTTTATGTAGTACTGACCTGAATAAGATATTTCACATAAAATACATTTGCATATAGTCAACAAGAGAAAATAATAATTGAATTAAAAAAATTGTCCTGTTCAGAAGGTTACATATATTTGATTCTCAATACTGTGTTATCTGAATGATCCACAGCTGAAAAAGTGGTCCCACAAATTCTGTGGTTTTTCATAATTTTTGTGTATTTGAACCTTTTTCAACAGTGACTGTATGATTTTGACAGTGAGGACAACTGAGGGACTCATGCATCTATTACAGAAGGTTCAAACGCTCACTGATGCTCCAGAACAAAACACAAGGAATTAAGAGTCGGGGGTGAAAACTTTTGGAATGTGAAGATTAGGGTAAATTTAACTTACTTTGTCTTCTGGGAAACATTTAAGTATCTTCTCTAGCTTCTGAAAGGCAGTACTAAATGACAAAAATATGATATTTAGGCAAAATAAGAAAAATGTACACATCTTCATTCTGTTCAAAAGTTTACACCCCGGCTCTTAATGCATCGTGTTTCCTTCTGGAGCATCAGTGAGCGTTTGAACCTTCTGTAATAGTTGTATATGAGTCCCTCAGTTGTCCTCAGTGTGAAAAGATGGATCTCAAAATCATACAGTCATTGTTGGAAAGGGTTCAAATACACAAATATGCTGAGAATTTGTGGGACCTGAAGGATTTTTTTGAAGAACAGCAGTCAGTTTAAACAAGGGACTCATGAACAACTATCACTAAACAAAAGATGTGAATCATTCAGGTAACAACGCAGTATTAAAAATCTAGTGTACAAAAACTTTTGAAGAGGGCAATTTTTATAAATTCAACTATTATTTCCTCTTGTGGATTATATGTAAATGTCTTTTATGTGAAATATCTTATTCAGGTCAGTACTAAAAAAAAAAAAATGCATTTTGTATGACCCCTCTTATTTTGGTAAAATAATTAGAATTTTGTAGATTCTGCAAGGTGTATGTAAACTTTTGACTTCAACTGTAACTTCATTATCCATGTTCCCAGATAAATCATAAATACTTTTTCAAACTTCTCTAACAAAAATACAGCAAACCTCATATTGTAGTGAACTACTAGTTGCTGGTGTTATAATCCTGCCCTATTAATTATTAATCATATTGTGTCCTCATTGCCCTGAACACAAAGCTGCTTTTTGTCCAAAGTGCTACAATTATGAAGACCACCAAATGTCTTTAATGGTACTTCCTCCAGCGTTCTTTTTCTGTAAAACAAAACAGTTTATTTATGCATGTCAGTGATTATGGAATATGTGTTAATAACTTTAATTCAGACTCACTGAGATGTGGGTAGCTCCATATGTAACATAAGACACAGTATCCAGTCAACAGCATGGATATCCCACCGATTCCTCCTCTACGAACATCAATATACTTCCTGTAGTACCACTGCCATCCTGTTCACATACAACCAAGAACAATCTAAAACACTAGAGCAAATGTTATGTTGTGTTGTATTATGATGGTTGAGGAACAAACCTTGCTTCAACATGGTCACAGTCTCCCTGGGTGACACAGGAGTTCGAGCGCCAAGCCAGATACCAAGTTCACTCAGTCTGACATCTCCAAGTTTCCGCTGCACTAGAGGCACTAGATCAACAAAAGCATTGTTTATAATTTAGACAATCTCTTTTTTGAAAAATTCGTATCTCATGTTCTCCCTCAACTTCAAAATCGACCTATATTGCTGTTGTACCTGTTTTGTTAAGGGTGTTTGATCTTCTTTGCATGCAAAGACTGGGTCCTACAGCGATGTAGGAAGATTTTGAAATGATTTTTGAAGTTGAGGGAGAAAATATGATTGTTTTTCGACATACCCTAACTGTCTTGAGCCAGAATACAAAGAGTTCAGGCAGAACAAGACAAGACGAGCGTTTGAGATTAAAAAGTATTTAAACTGTATTTTTTTAATGAAAATAACTGATTGTTTCGCTAGATAAGACCCTTCTTCCTCAGCTTGGATTGTTTCCAACCGCATTTGGGATCATTTGAAGCCGCATTTAAACTGCATTTTGGAAGTTCAAACTCGGTGCACCATAACAGTCCATTATATGGAGAAAAATCCTGAAATGTTTTCCTCAAAAAACTTAATTTCTTTACGACTGAAGAATGAAAGACATAAACATCTTGGATCACAAGGGGCTGAGTACATTATCTCTAAACTGTTGTTCTGGAAGTGGACTTCTCCTTTAATTTCACTTGTGCATGTCTTGAAAACAGGTATGGAAGCACAGTTTGGATGTGGAATTTGAAGATGAAACTAAATTGTGCTACTCTTTGACATAGAGACTCGCAGAACATGTAGATTCGATGTCCTAATAGCAGTCTTTTTATGGTTTAAAATTCACAAACACTAATCCATATAGAGGGTTTGCACTTAAGTCACGATTTGATCAGTTACCCGGATGTGCAGCTTTACTGGCAATATTATGTACTACTGGATACGTTGTTCTGCTAATTTATGTTGTCTAAACCATGGAAAAAACATGTGGAAGCTGCTAAATCATATAGAGAAGGACTTAGTAAACAGGAAAGGACACAATATTTTGACAAACTAAAGTTAATAGGTGATAAAAATGCATACGAGCAGTATTAATTAAGATATTAGCCTAATATTTCACCTACCTGACTGGAAATGATAAAAACAAACATGAATGTTGTCTAGAATCTTGCCCTGGAAACCCTGATTCGCTATAACTTTTGGCAGTCTATAGTACTTCCAAATGTTTTTCCCGGTCCTAGTACAGCCCAAAACATGACAATAATTGATAATTTTCAGCAGCAATAATCAGCAAAATATAGTTTAGTTCAGTTCAGTGGCATTGTTTACATTCAGTGCCGCCAAAATGGCCGACTGAGGATGTGTCGTAAAAACACTCTATCAATTTCAGCCTACACTCCTGCTTTTCTTTAGATTATTATTTTTTTTTATTTTTTTTAAATCCATATTTTGCCAAAATCCACGACATTTCATGATATTAATTTTTTTGTTACTGGATTCCATGATTCCTGTCTTCATTTTCCACATAGCACAAATCATAGAGCCCCTAAATATAAAAAAACTTTACTATGTAAAAACAATACATGGCCAAATTTTTATTTTGACTTCTTCTAGGGGAGTTCAAGCTTTAATTAACCCCAAGTCAAAGTTGCGAAAACAACAGATACAAAAATTAAAGTGATTTTCATTGTCTGTTTACTTAAAAACAATTACATATCCAAACATGATCTAAATTATGCATTACCTTCACTTTGGGGCGCTGGTCCAACAGACTGATCCTTCATCCAAATACTTTCATTAGCATAGCTGCCTAAAGGTTTTGTGGATAAATGTATTCTGTTGTGAACAGGCAATATCTCTGGACTCCATGACAGACTTCTGACACCTTGCAATCTTGAATTTAGGGTGTCTTCTGTGGGCTGATGAATGAAGGTTTCAGATAAAGTGGGTGAGGGTGGAACCTTGGTAACTGCTGTTTCTAGCTTGCTTGATTTTTGCACAGTGGAAATCTCTTTGGTCTCCACAGAAGAACCTTTAGATGTTTCCATAATAGGATAAGGCACAAACAGGTTATAAGACCTCTTGTAATACAAAGAGTCCCACACAGAAGTCTTGGATGAAAAGAAAGTATGAGCTTCATGATCTTTTGCACTTGATACTAGATGGAAATCCTTGTTCTGACTGCTCAGTCTTTCAAGCTCCTCCAAGTTAACTTTGAGTTTTGGATTTTCAGGCTCCACACTGCACTCAGATGGAAGGCTGGAGTTTTTCAGAATGGCTGGAACAAATCCAGTGGTATTGATTTTACTCTTGATGATGGACAGCTGCTCTGATAATAGTTTCTTTTTGCCTTTACTACTTTTTCCATTACTTTGAGATGTTCCCTGATTTGGTCCTTTGGAGATCTCACAAAAGCTTTTATCTCCTCCATTGTCGGGTAATGAGGTAGGTTTGCTTGGATTCTTTGAGACAGGCACTAACAGCTGTAATCTCTCAAGTTCCTTCTGTCTTTTAGCAAGCCATTTGCTTTTAGGCCTCTCTGTGTTCAGAGTCTCAGCTGACGGGACTTTGACCTCAATATTTGTGTGAAGACTGTCTGCATTGTGAATATCTTCTTTTCTTCTTGCTTTAGAGGTTAGTGTTTCATCTAATATAACATTATTAATTTCTGTTGTTGCAGTCTTTTTATGGATCTTTTTTCTGGAAGTGGTTGCACTCAGTTCTGTGGGTGCTTCAATGCTTTTTTTAGGTTGTGCAACTGGTGCCATTTTGCAGTGAGGGAGGTGTGTTTTCAGCCTCTTGAAGGGCTTTCCACAATATGGACATTCTTCTAAATGGGGGGAAAAATGAAAAAATTGTCAGATTACAGTACTAGACCAAATTGAGGTCACTACATTGCTTGGAGAAAGTAAGAACTATTTTCCTGCATAGCTCTCTTATCTTAGAACTGATGAAATTGCTTTATGAGTGTTGTGTGGTGTAATTCCTTTATCTATTAAATAGCTGTCGGTTTTAAATATCTATATAACTGCTAGAAGTTATTTCTGGCATCTAGATGGCCTTAAATCTCTAATTATGATTTTATTGCATCTTAAAAAAACAATAAATAAGGCATGAGCTACTAGAAATGGACAAAACATCTGTCAAATAATTAAATTTGACACTTACCTACACTCATACTTTGTAACTTCACTGCCATCTTTCTATGAAAAAGACCTTCTCTCTGGTGTCTTTAAAGACATTATTACACTCTGAATTATGAGCATTCCTTATGCAGTCACACGTAAACAAGTTATAAGAAACTCAGCGACATTTCAAGTAGCTTCTTAGCGAATACATGTCATTACTGGACAAATTAAGTAAAATAACGGACCCTGCGGTAAGTGACGTACCGCTAGAGGACATGCTGGATTGTTTTGAGTTGCGAAAGACCCCGTTAGCCGTCTTTATCAATGCCTGTGTGTAAGTACTTCATGTTTACTGTACATAACGTTGATCACGTCATTCCCGCTAAAGCAATTACACAGTCTTTTTCGAACGTCAGAAGCGACTCGAACTCGGACTCGAAAAAAGATTTTCATTTTTTATGATGTTTTTTTGTTTGTTTGTTTATTTTTTTGTTTTGTTTTTACATTAAAATAACAGATATAGTGTTTCCAGATATCTTACGAGTAATTCACATAAGAATGTAATTCTTAAATAAAAAAAGAACTTTGTTTGTAGAAGGTTCTTAGGCGTTTTTGAACAAGACACTTCAACGTTTTGTTCCACACCGTCAATTATTAGGTTATAGAAATTAATATTTTTAGCTAGGATGTTTTAAATTGATCAAAAGTGATGATAAAGACATTTATAATGTTACAAAAGATTTCCATTTCAGATAAATGCTGTTCTTCTGAGCTTTCATCAAAGCAACCTGAAAAAAATTCTACTCAGCTGTTTTCAACATAATAATATTTTTTTGAGCAGCAAATCATAATATTCGAATGATTTCTGAAGGATCATGTGGCTGGAGCAATGATGCTAAAAATTCAGCTTTGAAATCACAGGAATAAAATACTTATTTTAAAATAAATAATTGTTTTAAATATATTTTAAATATATTCAAATAGAAAACAGTAAAAATATTTCAAAATTTTACTGTTTTTGCTGAACTTACCTGAAGATACTTATTTTAAAAAACATTACAAATCTTACTGTACAAAAACTTTTAACTGGTAGTGTAAAAAGACAAACATAGCTTATATGTAAAATATTAAAATACACGAAATTCTACAATGAGTTACATGAATTTTTAATGTTCTTTAAGAATTTAAATATATAATTAAAAAAAAAAGAATGTCGAAATAAAATAATTATAAACGTAATATGCAAACGGTCTGCATTCCTACCAGTGGCGAATTAGCCCTGCGGGTTGGACTACAAATTGACGTCATTATTGTAGAAAATATTGAAGGCGATAAAATTCTAAACTAATAGATGATTTGCCTAATCCAAACCACCGTAAATGTTTTATTCAATGCATTAAAATCCCTAAATAATAATTCTATTCAAAATAAAACGTTACGAATCGTACGTCACCGCTCGTATAAAAGCATGCATGTTACGTCATTATGACAGCAACAGATGGAAGGCTGAGTGAGTGAGCGAGAAAGAAAGAGAGAGAGAATGAGATCCGGTGAGATGGATACGTTGTAACTTCAGAAAATGACTGAACTCAAGATCCATCTGTGAACAGACAGAGGTAGAGTACATCACAACCCTTTCGTCTCCTGACAAATTGTTTATTCCGTTTAAATCACTTCGTTTGTTCTGTAGTAGGAACAGTTCATCGCTAGGAGGAAGTAAAGTGAACTACACATAGCATTGTGCTATCTGTCTGTCAGCTTGACGTTCCGAACGCAATATTTTTGCAACATTACTATCGATTTAAAGCAGTGAATTTATGAAAATAAGCCATTTTGACTCGTGTCATACAATAATGTCAGTTAACACCAGACGTTTGTATTTAAATGATATCGATAATGCAGTTCCCTTCCGTTCTTTGTCACTCCTATGCAGATATTTTTCTAGTGTGAACATAATAGCTGAATGTGTCTCACGAATGGATCATAATGCATATAATTAGATAATATAAGCTCGTATCGGCAGGGCTGAATTAGTAGATATTGATAATTATGCTATCTGCACACCTGCACTGCAATGTAAACGTGTCTGCAGCTTCTCACTGTGAATTACATTTGTCATTTCGCTCATAATTAGGGGAAAATCTTGACAGATCCCTTCATTTTGCTGAAAGGAAAGCCGGTGGTCTGAGAGACTGAGAGGTGTTGTGTGTCCTTATTTGGCTGTCAAATGCACAGATACGACATGTTGACAGAAAGCAGGTAAAAAATTATTTGCTTATAATTGTGTTTGCATGCATGTTCCATGATGCATTTATGTAACATACTCATGTCCTGTAGACATCCATGTTGCTGCTGTTGACAGTGTATGCAGATTTAGTATAGTACTTCATGCCTGCTGGTTATTTTTAGATGTTCTTTTAGAAGGCTGATCCTCTTGACTAGCAACTATATCGGTTAAATGAGTCTGTGCTGTTATTCAGCATCAGGCTTTGATGGCTCTTGTGTGGATGGCATTTTTATTCTTAAATCTGAGTCATAATCCTGCAGTGGACATATTGATGACTAATGGTTGCAATCAAGTCTGCAGTGGCCCAGTGCTTAAGAAATGGTGATATATACTTACTACTAAGAGAGATTTGCATCTAGAATGTTCTGAATCAGCTCAGAAAGGCCTGGTTGTTTAGTAATAATAAGACTGTTATAAATTATTCTATGCATGTTGAACATAGTCAAAGGTGATGATCTGTTAACAGAAAACGCAGACGCAGCTGTGATGCTGAGGAGGTTCAGGTCTTACCCCAGGCAAAGAGGTCTGGAGGTTATTCCTTTCTCCCTGAGGTTGGCCGTGATGTCTGGGACTCTGAGGTAAGAAGGCCCAATAGTTGGCCAGGAACCTTCTTTCATTCAAGAACAGTCAGCTGAGATTGTTGATGTTCATTCTAGAATTTCATAAAAGTACACGGTAAAGAAGGCACCGAAAGGCTGTTAGTACTGCTTCCCAAAAACCAAATCGTCATCTTGAACTACCATGAATGAACTGAAATTTCAGATGCTATTTTTATTTTCATTTCTTTTTTGTTATGACTACCAAATTGTATGACATTTTTGGCCAGTATAGTAAATAAAATAATTAATATTGTATCATAGACATCTTAATGTCCCAGATTGCATGGTGTGATGAGCTTATGTGACATGAATGTAAGATGAAAAATTATTGCATAATTACTTATGATGTTATAACCAGTGTATACTTAAAATTCAGGCACTAGCAGTTTTAATGTCTTTTTCACTTATTTGATGACACATACAGTAAAAACAGTAGTATTACAATTTAAAGTAACTGTTTTCTAATTTAATATATTTTAAAAAAGTAATTTATTCCTGTGATGGCAAAGCTGAATTTTTAGCAGCCTGTTGTAAACTCAGAATTCAGAGAAAAAAAGTCCTAAATTGTGAGACGTAAATTTAAAATTCAGAGAAAAGTCAAAATTTGCAAGATATAAACTCAGAATTTGGAGAAAAAGTCAAAATTGTGAGATGTAAACTCAAAATTCTGAGAAAATTCAAAATTGAGTGATGTAAACTGAAAATTTGGAGAAAAAGTCAAAATTGCGAGATGTAAACTCAAAATCTGAAGAAAAGTCAAAATTGTAAGATGTAAAGTGAAAATTCTGAGAAAATTCAAAATTGCGAGATGTAAACTCAAAATTCCGAGAAAAGTCTAAATTGTGAGATGTAAACTCAAAATTCCGAGAAAAGTCAAAATTGCGAGAGGTAAACTCAAAATTCTGAGAAAAGTCAAAATTGTGAGAGGTAAACTCAAAATTCTGAGAAAATTCTAAATTCTGAGATGTAAACTCAAAATTCTGAGAAAAGTGAAAATTGCACTAAAAATTGAATTCTAAAAAAAAAAAACTTATTTGATGTAAATTTGCAAAATAAAAATGTAAAACTTGCAATTGTGAGATATAAACATAATTCTGAGACAAATACTGACCCCAAACTTCTGAACGGTAGTTTACTAACTAGTAAACCAAAAGAAAACTTTAGCCAAAAGTATTGAAGCACAGGAACTACCACCATCCATCTATTCTTATTCTCAACTCCATGTCACCCAACAGTCTTCCAGCAGTGACAGCAGTGGCATCAGCAGTCCGGATCGGATGGCAGGAGCCAGTTCCAACATCCAGAAGACTGACCAAAGAGGGCTCCATGTATCCCAGGCTCCCTGCAGCCCCATCACCCCCACCATCTCAGCAGAAGATCCGGCCGTTTCCTTGAGCCACAACGCCTCATACGATCACATCAACCGTATCCTAAGGGAGGCCCACTTCAGTAGCCTGCAAACTCGTGGTCAACCAGGGCAGACGTGATTCACAGTGACTCTTCCAGCACCCATTGGCGTTAAGGAACAATGTACAGGGGACCTTTTAGAGGGACGTTACAGGCCATTTGAAGGCATAGCACAAATATAGACCCTGTCTTCTTTCTTATAGCACTTTTTCAAGTTCATAGTGTTTATGTGGGGCTCTACTTGATGTGTTGACCATGAACTTCACATAGGTGCTATATAAAAGAAATACCTTGAAATTTGTCAACTTCTTGCAAGATCATGTAAGCTTTTGCCCTTTACTAGACAGTCACACATGGTGCTACTGCATTTGTGGATCATGTTTTTGCAGACACATGCATTTGGCCAATTTTGACACTCTTTGGCCAGTCTAGTAAAGGAAAATAAATCAAAGAATTTCCTGCATTCAAAAGCTGAAGTCTGGAAACCATGTGATTTTAATGCAGCCCTGATTTGGAGTCATTCCAGGACAGTCAATAATGCTGTTGATGTGTTTACAGAAGATTCCAGTTTGATTCTGACTGGAATTTAGACTCTTTCAGGAAGATTTTGGGGCTTGATGATTGCTTACATATCCAAAACTCAGGTCTAGAGGATTTCTCTCTGCGTGCCATGAAGGTTCAGACTTTAAATGAGGAACTTGGTGCCAGATCCTTAGAATTTTTATATCACATAGTCTCTCTTTACCTTAGAAAAAACAAATATTAGCACATCACACTGTAGAGAGACTATACTATAAATGCATGCTGGACTCAGGTCTGTTAATGTACATAACGAAGCACTCTTTGTCTATGAATTGAAAGTGCAAACCAATGAATCATTGTGCAAAGCCATCTGATATTCACACAAGAATTTCCTGCTTTACAATAATCAGAGCTACACTAGTTTAGATCAGTCACTGCGCTCTGTGTAATACGAGGACTTGTCGTCTATGGGCAGACTAGGAATGACCTAAAATTAGCTTGCACCTAACTAAGCACTCTACAGTATCACATCACCGCGAAATACTTTTTTACCATAAAATATCCATACAACCCACTGATGCCTATGTTTGGCTTTTTTTTTCATAATGGTGAACCAAACAGGAATGTAGTACTCCTAAATTTAGTATAGTTAAATTTCAGCTTAGTCCAAACAGATTGTATGAGGACAGTTACATCATTTCTAATCATGTATGAGATGTACTTTAAACTACTCAGTGCACAATACTGTACAACCCAGGCACTGTGCTTTGTGTAAATGATTAGCATTTGATGATGAAAATCGTCCCTGCTGTCACCATTGTTTTGTAAGTAGGACTGTATATAATATATAGCTAGCATATATACAATATTTGAAATCATTGTTATTTTATGAAATGTTCTGCTGATGTAAATAAAAAAAATAAAGTTTTTAAAAAACATATGTATACATTTTTTTTATTTCTGTTTCAAGGTCTGAATGGACATGATGGCATTTTCTTATTCAAACCTGCCTTTAATAATACACAACCAGTTAAAAGTTTTTGAACAGGAAGATTTTCAATGTTTTTTAAAGAATGCTCTTCTACTCATCAACCCTGAGTATATCCAAAGTACAGCAAAACAGTAAAATTTGAAAATATTTTAACATAATTACTCCAGTCACATGATCCTTCAGAAATCATTCTAATATTCTGATTTGCTGCTCAAAAGACATTTACTATTATTAAATTGAGAACAGCTGAGTATAATTTTTTCAGTTCCTTTGATGAATAGAAAGTTCAGAAGAGCACCATTTTTCTAAAATTTAAATCTTTTTTTTAGATTTTTTTTTTCGCCTTTATTGTGATAGGAAAGATCAGAATTGACAGGAAGTGAGGTGGAAGAGAGAGGGAGGGTGGGATCCTCCCTCCTTGAGTCGGGATTCGAACACGGGACACCGGAGCGCAACAGCGCTGTACGACGGCGCACTGCCCGAAATCTTTTGTAACATTATAAATCTCTTTATCATCACTTCTGATCAATTTAAAGCATCCTTGTTCAATAAAAGT